>JAGFMF010011768.1:7420685-7562532 GCA_019455555.1 Galemys pyrenaicus
GGAAGGAAGGAAGGAAGGAAGGAAGGAAGGAAGGAAGGAAGGAAGGAAGAGTGGGAGGAAAGAAGGGAGGGAGGAAGGGAGGGGAAGGAAGGAAGAAATGAAGGAGGGAGCAAGGGAGGAAGGGAGGGAGGGAGGGAGGGAGGGAGGAGGAAGGCTGGCATATGAAAAGGGCAAGTTCACCTGGAATTGAGGGCAAGGGCACAGTGCTCACTTTTCCCCAGCCCAGACCCAGGAACACTGCGCCCTCCTCCCAGGCCTGCTGAGGCCCATCATGTGATCTCCAGCAGAGACCCGCCAGGTGCGAGGCTTTCCCGAGGAGGCTTCTCTTCCTTCTAGACCTGTTGCCACAGGAATAGAGCTCCTGTACTGGCAAAAGACTGACAGAAAGAACGAAGAGAGGGAAAAATCCACCCGCGTGTATTCTCACTGGGAAATTATCCCTAGCCTTTGATATATTAAAATTGAAGAGCTGTAAATGCCGGTTGTCATGGCGACACATCGCATGCCACCCCGCGATTGGCAGTGTAAGTTCACTTTCCTTTGGGTGTTGCAGCCTAATTAACTGTTATTTTTGTCAGTGTGGAGGAAGAGCCCACACTTGGGGTTTTGGGGCGGTGATCGCAGCCCCTGTGGACGGAGTTAATTTTCATAGACTACAAAGAGTGAAACGGCTGGGCCCTCGTATTTATAGTCTCAGGAAACTTGCCAATGTTTAAGTAAGAGTCAGAGAAAATATTAGAGTACCCCAACTTCTCATGTTGGCGAATGCAATGTCTCCAGCAAAGCCAGACTTTATCCGGTTAGAGCTGAGTCACAGGTGGTGACCCTGCAGCAAGAATCGGTCCTCTGTGCCTGGTGCGGGCCTGAGCCCCCCCACCGCCCCCATGCACACCCCTGCACCCGCACCCCGCACCCCTGCGCTCAGCCCTGCGCAGCCACGGGGCGCCCAGGAGCAGGACTAGACCTGAGCTGTCTCCAGCTCCGCCCCCAGCTTGGTCCTGACCACGCCAGCCTGCTCTGTCTGCTCGTGCGTGTGTCTCACCAAGCCCCCAAGATCTCCAGGAAAGGGACTCCGTGTGGCCATAGCCTGCGACCAGAATCTGCCTCGCTGCGATTTCACCCAATTTGTTTTCCATTTTGAGTCTTAGATGAGTGAAATTTAACCCGCGGTGTAATAGAATTGCTCGACTCCTATTCTCTCTCTTTCTTTTTTCCCCTTCTCCCAGGTGTTTTTAAGAACTGAAGACTCCAGGAAAGCGGAAACAGACGTGCAAACAGACGCGCACTGCCGATGTGCGCTCCCCTGGGGGTCACGGTGGGAGACGCCGATAACGGGCCTGTGCTGGCCGGGCCTGGCCGCTCAGATGGGGGAGGAGGCGGGTAACTTGCCTTTTGCCGGGAAGGGGCGCAGGGGAAACATCGCACCAGAACAAACCCAGCAAACCGCCTGACGAGACAGAACGGCCCTTTGGCAGATTCCTGCGCTCGGTGACACAAGCGGAAACCTTTCGCAGGAGGACACAGGCGGAGCACCCACTGCACAGCTCTGCCCCCGCACGCACAAGCTGGGAGGAAGTGAGTTCCACGCGGAAGCCACTCGGGATGGAGGCGGGAGTCCGCACCCCAAGCCGGCCGCAGGTCTCCCAAACACCGCCTGTGCGCTGCGTCTCTGGACACTCGGGGAGGACACTCAAGTGTCCCTTCTTGAGACCGTGAGGGATCTGTGCGTGTGCTTGATATACCCGATGGGGGTTGGAGGTAGAATGGGGTTGACGCGAGGAATTCTTTAGCGAGACTGTACACATTAGTTCCCTCGGGAAACAGGTCCCAGCTGCTACCCAAGACAGTCTGGTGGCATCAGAATTGTTTGGCATCCAGGGAAACTGAGGTTGGCCCAGAGCCGGACGCCACTGTTTCTCCATGTGTGAGAGCTGGCAACTGAGCCACGTGCCCCCCCCTCCCTGGGCACTTGGCACATCTGTCTAGGCCCATCAGCTCTCGTGCATTGCACATCTGGCTGACATGGGTGACGGGGAAGGGTGGGCTCGCTCAGATGTGGGAGCCTTGCCGGCATTCCTCACCACTCACTGTCCCAGGCTGATTTCTGAGGAGCTGCTTGTGTGCATCCAACACAGGTGGGCACAGAGGGATCCAGCCCTCTCACTTCCGCTGAGAGCAGAGATGCAGACTGCGCAGCGGAGGGAAAGAGATGGTGCACATTCTTTAAGTGGCACTTTGGTTGCGGCAGTGGCCGAGGTGGCAACGGGCTCAGCGGTGGCCTGCCAAAGCCCAGATGTCATAAGTCACTGCTTATCAGCTAAGCAGTGCTCGCTGGGGCTCTCGGCCAAGAAGTGGTGCACAAGGGTTTGACTGTCTGTGCTTGTAAGGAAAGTTTTATGGAAAACGTGCTCATCTGTTTCCTTTTCGTGTGTGGCTGTTTTACAGCACAATGGCTGAGTGGGTCCACTGCAACAATTTGGCCCACAAAGTCTTAGATACATTCTTTCTGGCCCTTGATGGAAACTTTGCTGTGGCTTGTTGGAGCACTGCCCACAAGGTGAGGTCTAGGGAACAGCGGCTTCGGGAACTGTCAGAAGTCACATGGCCAGGCCCCTCCAGAAACCTACTGAATCCAGCTCTCTGGGTGTATTCAACAAGCCCCCCAAGGGACGTGCACCATGCTTGAGAAATGCTGTCCAAGGAAGCTTGTCCTTCCTGCTGTGTACAAACCCGTCAGTTTGAAGAACACATGATGGATCTAGTCTTACCCCTAAGATATCCGAAGCAAATCCAAACCTTCCTTCTCCCAGTGGCTTCCAAGTTACCTAAAGGAGGTCCTCATTCCCTGAGGGTCTTTTCATTCTTCACAAAGAAACTCGTTTGCTACAAGTGTTCCCCATCCTCCTCCCTCCCTTTTAGCTTGGCCTTCCAGGGTATCCCCACTAACGGTGCCCCTCCCCTCCTTGCCGCCTGAACCATACGCCATCACGTTTCTGCAGGACCAGCACAGATGCTGTCTCATAAGCAGAATGCTTAAGGCTGGGGACCTCAGAATCAGACAGGTGGAGCTATACCCTGGCTTTGCCCTATCCAAGGCATGGCCTTGGCCAAGCTAACCTCTCCTGCCTGTGAAGTGAGCAAATAATTATAGCATTGGCTTCAAGGGCCTGATGAGAAGTACATGAGATACTACACACACATCTGCTCTTATTAAACGTTGAAAGAGCGATGCTGTCCCTAACCAACGGCCCATCACACACATTTTCACGTTTGATTAGAACTTTGTCTACGCCAAAAGCAAGACATGGTCAGCTCTTTGAACACCGGCCTGTGTCTACGGTTGTCCCATCGGCAAGGCCTCACCAGTTCTCCATGTGCCCCCGAAGCCCATAGCTTCCTTTGCATGATTCAAGATTTTCCCACTGTAATTTCGTTCTATAGACATTCCCTGGTTTTCATGCAACACTTTCCGTTTCATTTGACGGTACAACAATTATTGAGTGCCTACTGCATGCCAGGCTCTGCACTAAGCAGCTAAAGGACAGAGGTAAACAAAACGACTTTATTCTGGAGAATCTTAGTATAAAGAAGTATCTATAGGAACTCCTTTTCTCCCAAACCAGGTAATTTGCAGAGATGCATTGGAAAGAGAGATAAAAGTAGGGGTGCGCTGGCTGAAGTCAGCGGGACCCTGAGCTCTACACACTGAGGTTCCTCCTGGATCCCTCTTCAGTCCCCTCTAAAGGATTCTGAGGAATCCTCCCAGGCCATGGGACCTGCAGGACTTCAGCGGAAGACCATCGGGCTAGGTCACATGGGACTGGGCATCAGACAGGGCTGGGATTTTCATGCACGGTGTAAGTGTTCCGTCTTTATTCTGGCCAGGTGAAGGGAAATTCTGCTGGTTCTTTTCCAATTCTGTGTCCCATCACTCAGCAAACCCCTCCAAAAGTATCCGCTGCCTTTCCTTTTTATCATCGGTTTCTTGCTGTGGCTTTTCAAATCGCTGTCTCCCATGACCCTCAGGACGCAGGGAGCAGGGGGCCTGGCACGTGGCGGGCACCTGTTGGTTTCTTCTACCGGCATCTCTTTCCCGGTGTTCTGGTCACACGCCCTAATTGTCCGAGAGGCACCAGCACTGCCCTCCTGCACTCAGGCCACCCCATTCAACTAGTGATGCTTCACCCCCAAGTCCAGTAGGAAGTGTGCAACTAGCCTGGTCTTGGGGCTTGCTTGTTTAATCAGGGGTGGGGGGCAGGTACCCCAATCAGAGCTAAGACTATTGATAGAAAAGCAGAAGTTCTGCTGATGAACTTGAGTGGTGAGGCTGTTAGCCTGGTTCTCCCAGACCATGGTGTTGAGAGGATACACAGTAAATGGGCACCTCCCCTCGTCCCATCAGCACCTCCAGCCACAGGACAGGAGGCAGAGGGAGGAGGCAAGGGGAGCTGGTAGTGCAAGCCTAAGGCAGATCCTTCACCAGGTTCCACTGTTATCAAGATCATCCTGCAATAGAGCGCCCTCCACAGCATGCAGGGGACACAGGTGAGCGGCGAGCAGTAATCTCTTAAGTCCAGCAGACCCGGTTTCTATTCCCTCCTCGGCCAGTCACAGGCTGAGCGAACCTGGGCGAGCTACTGAGCTTTCAGACGCTCAGGTTCCCCAGCCCTACTGGAGAAGCAGCGCTCCTGCCGTCAGCGACTGTGAGTGTAATCAGGTCACAAAGATTCTGGACTTTACGCAGTGTCTGGCGGCGAGGAAATATTCAAATCCGGTATCATCAACCAAAAAAGAACCCAGGGTGGTAACCAAGCCGCAGAAGGCTGAGTTTTCCATGAACTTCAAGTGAATCCCATGGTAGGTGGGGGAAAGAGAAGTCAGCTTACTGGAGCACTTAGAAAGAAAAGCCATGGGGCAGGGGCCGCTAACGAGAGGAATATGGAACTTTAAGAATGGACTTCGGACTTCATCTTCAAAGAGCTGCCGCTCCCCGACAGCGGTCGTTTTATGCTGGACTGTCAGCTTTGACAAGCTGGAAGTGGCCGTCCTCACGATGCACAGACAGTGTAGCTCTCACATTATCATGCTGGAAATTAACATTTCAACATGAAACCGACATTGAAATGCAGCTCGAATCAATTCCACCACTCCTCCTTCAAGCCTGGCCTTGCCGTTATTGTCCTCTGATTCTTATTGAGCAGCCAATGAACCTAACTGGCCTCCACTCCACTTGTTGTCAGCAGGGAAAGAAAAGGAGGATTCTGCTCTTTGCCAAATAATAACGCGAAACAATGGTGTTGCTCTTGCCAGGGGATGGCTCTTTGTTGTGGCCGCTGTCGTTTCATTCTTGGTCATTATTACTGGCTCCTATTGTAGATGCAAACGGGGTTTGAAATCGCACCCCCTTTCATTTCTCCTCTGCTTTGAAGGGAACAGTGGCTCAGTCCAGCAGTAGGAGACCTTCCTCTATCGCTTTACGCTGCATTACAGCAGAAGTTGCATGGCTCTGAAGGATGCTTTTGACTTTAAAGTTCTTGTGATCTATTTGTGCAATACACATGTTAAATTAGAAATTCATTTGTCACTCCCAGATAATAATGTTCAGAATGGCGCTTCCTGCATGAATCATTATCTTCGGCCTGGAGTTGTTCTACTAATGAATATGCATGAGCCCAGAGAGGGGGATGAGAGATTTGCACAACCTGTTTTCTGGAGGAGCCTCAGATGGTTCAGTTCAGCATTCTGAGTTGGAGCTTCCAGAGCCAAGCCTGGCGTCTGCTTTCCCACCCACAGCTCGCCGGGTCTTCTCTGAACACCTGCTCTCTGTGGAAGGTGAGCGCCCAGGACAGCGGGGAGCCCGCCCGGGCAGGGGCTCACTGCTCCTGTTCATTCAGGAGCGCGAACTTAGCAGAGGGTGGGAAGGCAGTGGAAATGGAAGTGGCCTGGCGGTGTCCTTCAGAATTTCCAGCTGGAGAATCGAGAACCCCTGAGAGATGTCTGCTGGCTCTGTCTCCAGGAAGCAAAAATTAGAAACAGGAGTCAAGAGAGAAATTAATTTCTCAGAGAGACAAATGCTACATGCGTGGTGCGTGAAGGAGGCTCTTGAAAAAGGAGCAGAGAAATGTCACAGGCAGGAAGGATGGCACATGCCGCCGCGAGGCAGCCCCCAAGGCCCCCGCAGCTCCGTCGCTTCTGCGTGGTGTCCCGGCTTTTCTCAAGTCCAGGCTTCGGTCTGCACACAGCCAGTTTCCTGCCACAGAGGGCAGGTCTTCACGGAAGCCCATTCCATTTGGGTGGGGTCCACAAGAGGAGAGCTTCCAGATGCTCAAGCGCTCTCTCAGTCCTCTGCAGTCGTGGAGGGAGACTGGGGTTGTGGGTCAGCTCCTCCGTCAGGGCGTGACACACCCACACTGCTTTGAGCTGACGAATGTCCCCTCTCCTCAGCCAGGTCATCCATGGCTCTGACACAGACACAAGGCGAAAGGAGCAATGTGCAGCTCCTGACTCCCCAGAGACTCTCAGAACCATTTGTGAGGCAGTAGTGTCTCTCTCTCCATCTCTATATATCAGCCTAACATCTATGTGTAAATTGCAATATATATAACATAGAACATATATAATCAACTATATATTATAGAATATAGAATAGACATATATATAGAATTAGAATACATATACTATATATATTTTAGAGTCCAGGTACTCCAGGGCAGCATATAGAGAAATGTGTACATATTTATATATAGTTAACTCTTGACCAATGCAGGGGTTAGGCGTGCTGGCTCCAGCACATTAAAAATCCACACATAACTTTTGACTAAACTCACTGACAGTCATCCCTTTATATCTGCAAGGGATTGGTTTCAGGATTCAAAATCCTTGGGAGCTCAAGTCCCCCCTACAGCTGACCCCTCCCCCATATCCACATGCATGGTTCTACATCCACAAATCCAGCCACCAACATCCAAGGTTGGCTGAATCCACAGATGTGGAACCTGTGGATATGGGAGGCCAACCGTGCATGGGTGAGTGTGCGTCTTACTGATTTTTTCAGGCGATCTCCATATAGATGAATATTTATGCGTCTGTTATAGGAGAAGGCTTATAGCGCAATCGTTTATGGAGACAGAGACACACCATACTCCGCCATTTGCGAACTAAAGAACCAGGAAAGCTAGTGGTGTAACTCAGAGGCCATAAGTTTAAAATCCAGAGCAGCCGATGGCGTAAGTCACTGAAGGCCAAGAACCAGCCATGTCCCTGAACCTGGAGGCTGAGAACCAGGAGCACGGTGTCCAAGGAGATGGGAGAGCGACCAGGACAGGGGTCATTGGGTCTGATGGGAAGAGGCTGCTGGGGCTCTGTGGGTTCTGTGGAAGCACAGAGGGGTAGCGACTCCATCTGCCAGGTGGACAGCAAGGCGTGCCATGGCAAAGGGGTGTTTCGGATACCACAGGCACTCTGTCCTTGCTTCTCAAAGTGAAGTCCTCCTACCCAAAGCATCAGCACCACCTAGGAGCTGGTGGAAACAGACTCTCAGGCTCCGCCCCAGAACTGCTGAGCCAGATGCTGCATTTTAAGACCCCCAGGTGCTTTACAGAACATTAAAGATCCTGGAGATGCTTGTGCCCTTTCAGCCCTCCCTGGCCCAGCAGGAGGCCCAGCAGCTAAAAGCCCTGTGGCCCAGCCCCTCCACGCTCCCAGGAGCTGTGCTGCAACCTTTCCAGGACGTAATCAAACCGCCAGCCCCGGAGGCACCAATGTACAAACTATGAAAATCAGATTTTCCTTTAAATCAAGCCTTACGAAGTGCTTAAAATAGGCATAGAAATAAATGCCAGAGAATCCCACCTGCTAAGGAAAATGATAACAACACGGAGCCAAAGAAGGTAAAAGGGAGAAAGAGCCAAACCACGTTCCCTGAGGCCAGAAGACAGAGAGCGGGCAGGAGCAAGGGGCTGGGAGGGAGGGAGAGGCAGAGATCAGGAAGGTAGAGCAGAGGAGGAGAGGGACAAGGAGTGGGGTGGGAGTTGGGGGGGAAGAGATGAAGGATGGGGGGAAAGGGAAAGAGGAGGTCAGAGTCACAACGGAGAACACAAAGGAAGAGAGGAAGGAGAAAACCATCCAGAGGTCCTCTGCCCCCTGCTGTTACCTGGAGTGCCAGGGACAAATCAAATAAGGACCCAGAGCAGAGTGTCTGTGCTCCAGAACCCAAGGTCCCTTTTCAGAGGCCTGAATTCACTTTCCAAGAGCTTTGTAACAGGGTGGTCCCCAGGAAAGGGGGAGGTTCCAGAATCCCAGTTCAGCCCTAAGTGGGTAAAGCTAAGCAAAAAAAAAAAAAAATCTGCAAAGAGGAGGACAGAAGGAAGGGAGAAAAAAGAAAGCAGGACGGAGAGCTGCAAGGAGACCTGGAGGAGGCTCATGGGGACATGTGAAGAAACTGCACTTGCATCTTGGTCTTAAACTGGTTAAAACAGATGTGGGTGAGAGACCAGCGGGGAAATTAACAACGGCAGCTTTCATCTTGATTTTAATTTTGCTCTTTTCCTCCCGGATTTGTCTGACTCTTTCTGACCCTTTTCTATAGGTCGCTACTGAAAGGTCCTTTAGACTGTGGCAGGCTTTTGGGGCTTGCTTTAAACCAATCCTATTTAGCTAAACTTTTACCCTCAAGGAGATGGGTAATTTTATTTTTTTAAATTTACATATATTTGACATCAGTTGTAATCCCCATGTATTCCCCATCACCGTAACACCAGTGCACCATCACCTCAGTCCCCCGTGCTCCTGTCTGTCCTCAACCCTTCCCCTTCCCTCCCCACCAAGTGTCCCCAGTTTGTCCTTATTTTTCATTTTTGGTTTTTGTGTCTTTATTGTTGTTATTATTATTATTATTGTTCTTATTCCTTTCCTTGATCCTTCTTTGGTTCCCTGATATTCCTCCTAGGGGAGGAACCACCTGGTATTTTTCTTTTGCCTTCTGACTTACTTCACTGAGCATAATCCCTTCCAGTTCCATCCATGTTCCTATGAATGCGTCTAGTTTTTCATTTTTGATTGCTGAGTAGTATTCCATTGTGTATATGTACCACAGCTTCTCGATCCATTCTGGGTAATTTTAAATACTTAACTTAGTAACTATGTTCCTATCCTTTCTGTATTACACCCTAATTATATTAAAATTCCTTTCCATTAAAAATTTTATATATTTATCTTAATGTGTCAAATAGCAAACCCATTCAAAAAGGGCAGGTTTGGGGGTTCTGGGGTGCTCCTCTCCCTACCCTGTAACAGCTTCACCTCATTTCCAGCTGTGACCAGCTCTCTGACCCAAGAGGTCTCCTTCCCAAATACCTGCATCTAGCTCTCCCACACCCCTCTACACACTGTGCCACCACCCTGGCCCCAGGACAACTCCCTGGCCTTCTTCAAGCCCCAATTCTAATGCTCTCTGCTGCTGCTCTGAACATCTTCAGACAGAATGCTCAGTTCCTCCGCCCGTTCCTTTGTGGAACCACTTACTGCCCCAGTACAGGTTCCTGCTTACTTGTCTGTCTCTCTACCAGCCCATGAGCTCCTTGAGGATAAGGGATGGTGTTTTATTTAATTCTGTATTCTGGCACCCACTATAAGATTTGCCACAGAGTTAGCACTCAGTAAATGGTTGAGTCTTTTTTATTTTCTCTGAGGGATATTGAAAGAAAATAGTATCACGTGTTCAAAGGTAGTATGATTTTCCTCTGTGCAAAGGAGTAGAAGGCCACAATCTAGAATCTAGGACCAGTATGTGATAAAAAACATTGCTGCTCTCCATTCCCATGTCTGTGGCAGACATCACTAATCAATCAGGACACTCCTTCCCACTGAGTCCAAATGTGCCCTTAGAATGTTTCCAACACCACTGTAATCCAGAGAGGCATTGTCAATTGACTGGAGTTAGCTTATTGATTTACATCATCCTGGCACACAGAAGAAAGAGTAGAATCAAATTTGTTGGGGGAATTAAACAATGTATTTATATGCTATAAGCATGTGTGAGCACACATATTCGTGTTTATGATAATCACTGACGACACTTATTGACTGTTGTGCAATGTGCTTTCTATACATTATCTCAACTGATTCTCCAACAATCTCATGAGTTTGGTACTATAATTATCCCCAATTTACAGCTGAGAAAACTCAGTTTCACAGAGACTAAGTAGCCATATAAGGCTGGTGCACAGAATGAAAATGTAAAACCTCGTTTGTCTAAGGTCAAGATCAACATGCTTAACATTTAAGCCACAGTAAGGAGAAGTTTATAAGTTCTATGGCCTCGGGTTCAGCCCAGTCTTTGATATGGCTGTTATCACTGTCATTTTAATCACTTCTTTGATCAACTTTGTCATCAAGTCACATCCAAGCCGTAGATTCAGACATCACATCTGGATGACTACATCTTTGAAACCTAGTGTAAGGTTCTACCTGTTTTACAAACATGCTATCCTAATAGTTACCACTTACTGAGAGCTTACATGTTCCAGGTACTGCTAGGTACACATCGATGACCCTGACTAATCCTCAGTACAGCCCCATGAGAAAGGCCAACTGTCCACTTATCACGTGCAGCGATGCAGGTTCCTGCACTGGAGCTAGAGCCAGGGCCGAACTCAGGGTATTTGTCTGCACAACCTACATCCCTAATCCCTACGAAATGCTTGCAATTGATCCCCATCTTGCTCTTGCCCTCCCAAAGCCATAAACATGCAAAGAGGAAAAAAAAAAGTCACACATTTCCTAATGCAGGCAAACTAGAGGTTATTTTTACTTCCTGGTAAAACTGTTCCCCAGCACAGACTTACTTAGCAAAATGTTGTGTTTTGTAAACCCTATCTTTTTGCTTTGGTTAAACTAATTGCCGTTCTTTGTCTATAATTTTCAAATTCCCATTCCACTTCAAGTCTACCATCTCAGTCTAGATTGAAAAGGCGAAGAGACCACAGTGGCCACTGTGCATGTGACCTCTCCCCCCGGTGCTCTCTCACCGCCTGCCTGGCAGCAGGAACCACCTCAGCCTGGCCCTTGGCGCTCCACGGGTCCTTGCCATTCAGCTGCTGTAAACCCACATTTGCCGCCCCAACAGGAATAAGCTCTTTCCAGGGAGAGTCAGCTGGCCAGGGGAGGAATCTGGAGGCCGGACTGTCTCAGCAGCAACAGCAGCAGAGCTCCTGAGCGGGAAAGGGCAACCCAGACGACAGGAGAATTCGCAAACAAGAGAAGAGGGGGATTTCTGGAACACCTCACTGCTTTTTCCTAAATGCATCATTTATTAGGATCCCAAATAAGGAAACTCTGATGTCTCTTTCTCCCTAGTCTGCTGGGATGGCAGCCAACTGCTCTTTAGGCTCTGGTGACTTTATGCTAAGAGGCAATAAAGCAGACCAACTAAGTCCAAATCCAGCCTTGCTCTTCCTAGCTGTGTGACCTCGGAAACAATGCCCAACCTTTCTGGGCTTCACGTTCCACATCTGTGAAACAGGGATAAAGAACTTGTAGTGATGGAAAGAACTTGTACCAGTTTCTTCCACATGGAGAATGCCATGTAAGTGGTAGTTGTTAACAAGAGTTACACCAGGTGGATGGACTATGTCAGAAGTGTAGACACTGAAGGATTGATGAGAACTGCACCTCCAGAGAAAGAAACACTCATGCCTCCATCATGGCAGCTTCCTAAGGAATGCAGAGGGCTAGAGAAATCATCATCTCCTCTTTGCTCCTCCTTGGCCTCCTCTCTTCCTGAATGCCCAAAATGGGTAAAAGAATGTGTTCAGGCACCTCATAATATTATCTTCCATTTAAAAATAGTCAGTGATGTTCTAGGCACCATGCAGGTAACCGCACACACTCCTTCCTCCTGCCATCGAGCAGACGGGATGCATATTAGCATCCCCACTTGCTATGGAGGTGGAAGGCAGCCAAGGATCACGCCAGGGGCACAGGGGCGAGTGGACCCAGGTCTGTCTGCTCTCAATCCTGAGCTCTCCTGTGCAGGCACCTTGTTAGTGCGGGTGTCCCTGAGAGCACAGCCTGAGACCCGGGTGCGGAGGCACGTAACATGTTTGGAAGGTGACTTAGGAGCCAGAGTAAGAGAGGAGAAAGCGAGATGGAGGAAGAGGGAAGCCAACAAGAGTGTGCCATGAAGTTGCTTCCTTGGGAGGTGGCTTGAGTAGACCCTGCAGAGAGTCCAGACTCAGGAGTCCTCCCCTCAGACTCATCACAGGAGGATGGGATCCAGGCATTTCTCTACCAACTCCCCCTGGTGGAGGCGCTGATGCCCTGGGACACGACAACATGACAACACGCCACCAGGGATCTCCTGCAAGGCCTGAGCTGCCTTGATCAGAGAAAGTCTGGGGCTAGGAGAGCAGATACCTGGTTCCTTACTTGGAAACCTGGAGTGCACATGCACCTTGGAATCCAGGTGAGCCAAAGGGCTGTGGCTTTGGACACGACTTGAGAGCACAGCTCCTTCTCACACAGGTTCGCCGGACTCCACAAAGGTCTGTAGGGAAGTTTGCTGCTCTGCACTGATATTCGTGTGCCCTCAAAACTCACACGTTGAAACCTCATCCCCAATGTGGTGGTGTCAGGAGCTGGGAGGTGATCAGGTCATAAGGGTGGAGCCCCCATGAATGGGATTAGTGCCCTTGTAAAAGGAACCCTGGAGAGCTCTCTCACCCCTTCCACCTCATGAGAAAAGAGGGAGTGGGGAGGTGGTATCCATCAACCAGGAGGTTGCCTCTTATCAGACATGCCTGGAGGCTTGACCTTCGAGGCCCAGCATCTAGATCATGAGAAGATACATATCAGTTGTTTATCAGCCACCAGTCTATGGTGTTCTATTAAAACAGTCCCAATGGACTAAAATGGGTGCATACATTTCTTTGGCTTCTCAAAGAACCTGGGAGAAGGCAAGGTATTATCACCTAGAATTTTCTGTAGAGGAGATGGAGAAGTCCGATAATGGTACAGTCTTCTCTTGTAAATGGCCTGGCTTCTAATTCTGCTCCATTACCTACTAGGTCTAGAGTAATTAAAAATTATTTTAATATTCTGCATTTCAATTTCCTCATCTGCCCATTTTTCTAATAACAAACATCTAGCAAGCACCCACACTTTAGGTTGCGTTCTAGGGGCTAGGGAGACACTAGTGAGCAAAACAGAACCCCTTCCAAGAAAAGCTCCACTTTTACTGACCTTCTTTTCCATTGGCTCAAGACAGGCAACACAGAGAAGAAATAAGGACATGTTTGGTAGGTGAGAGTCTGAATTAAAGCATGGAAGGGAGTTCTGGAATATGTGTGTGGGGTGGGATATTATAATCTATGTTGGGAGTGATTAGGTAAAACCTCCCTGAGAAGTAGGTACTTGAATCAAGGCTTGACAAGGCTGAAGGGGCTGCTACTTCCAATCAAAGGGAATGACAAGTACGAAGGCCCTGGGGCAGGATTTTTGCCTGCTGTGTTCCAGGAGTATCAGGAAGGCTGTGTGGCTGAATCGGACTGAGCAGGGGAGGGCATCAGACAGGAAAGGTAGGCCCTCTTGGTCTCTAGATCATGAGTAGGATGTGAAGCTGTTAAGAGGGTTTTGAGCAGATATGTGGCGTGATCAGAAACTGGCTATTGTGTTAAGAGTAGATTTCAAGGGGGCAAGGGCAGAAACAGAGAACAGTCAGGAGGTAATTACATTATGGGATGAAAGGGGTGGGGGCACCCTTGAAGGTGATGAGAAGGGATGGATTTTCTAAAATGTGCACACCCTTCTCAGCTGGTTTGCATGAAGCTAAGCCTGAGGTGGGGGGTTATCCCTTCCATTGTTACAACCTGCCTGCTCAGGTGCACACAGCTAACACATGACCAGACCAAGGGGAGGACTTGGGTTTCTTGGATCCTAAACTGAGGACTGCTCCATCCCACCCTGCCCACCGCTGCCACTGCTGCATTTCGGTCAATAGATCCAACTATTGGTGAAGAATCCACTTCTTGAGATCAGCTTTTCTTAAATGTTCTCAAGCACATGCCCCCATTTCCAAAGTCAATCAGGTCTTGAGAATGACAACCTTTCTGGCAGATCTGACACCAGGGAGAGAGAAGGAGGGAGAGAGAACAGGAGGCAGAGAGACAGGAGCCACCGAAAATTCCAGAGCTTTGCAGGCAGGATCAATTCCTTAGGGTGTTTTTTTCCCCTTTACTTGAAGTTGTAAGTGGAAACTTAATTAAAAGTGTGACTGGATTCAAAGAGGGGCATGAAGGATGTGACACTTTAAAAATATCAGTGTTGGGTTTGGCAGTGGTTCTGAGAAGCTGCCTCCCCGGGGCCACAGACATCTGCATGCAGCATGATTCTGAGGGCGACTTCAGCAGGAAGAGCTACACCACCAGAGGTGTCAGGAGCAGGTCAATTCTAGGGGTGTGGATGGAAACAAGGTTTTTGGTGGGGATGCTAAAGTTGCATTTGCCAATGTCAAACTGTCACTGCACACTCACTGCACACCATGTTATAAACTCAAGTTACTTCAAAATAAAAAAATATTTAAATTTAAAATGCATATGTGCAAGGTTTCAATTTAAAAAATATATGTGTTATAACTTACAATGGTAATAACCCCCCCACCCCCCCCACCCCCCCCCACCCCCCCCGCAATCCCATCTGACCTCCCCCTGGAGCTCCAGACTCACACACAGGTGCTGCCTCTTCTCTTGGAAACAGAACCAGTATTTCAAATCTGCCAACTTCCAACCCCTCCCTCCTCCCCCCACCCCCACTCCTTCCATTCCAACCTGTTCCTTCAGATGTCTTTCTTTTTCAAAGACTTATTTATTTATGCACACAAGAGCTAGGGTGCAGGCATGGGGGAGGCGGTAAGAGGATTCATCAGAGACAGAATGGGGAGCAGAACAGGCAGATCGACTGAAATGCACTGCTGAGCCAAGCAGGAGAGGTCTGCTGTGCCACGTGGGTCCCCTCCCTGGCCTGGGATCGAACTCGCGCTGCTGTGCTGCTAATGCTTCACAGTGCGGTGCTCAACCCCTGCACCACCAGGAAAGCCTTTCTGGTATTTTCTGACTCAACACCACAGCCACCCACGTGGTGCCCCAAGCTAAGCACCTACCACCCTCGATTTCTCTCCCTCCCTCAACCCTAAGGTCCCAAAGTGTGTCTCTAATCCGTGCTTCTCTCTCCACTGCTAAAACTCTAGGTGGGAGTCACCATCATGCGAGAGTTCAGCCTCTGGCCTCGGCTCCTTGCCCTCTCCAGTGCGCATGTCCACCAGCGGCGGGAGCTGCGTGGCGCCTGCCACAGGGCCCAGAACACGTGCTCCCCCGCCCCACGCGCCCGCCGGGTGGTCTCAGGGTAACGCACGTGCTCTGGAGGCGGCGTGTGAGCCCTGCCCGCAACGGTGGGGCGGCCGCTGCCGTCTCTGCGCTCTGCTTCCTCTGAGACTGCCTCCCTGCGCACGACACTCGGCCACCCCACCTCTCAGCCTCCAGCGCGGAAGCCCGCCCTCCCTCTGGGCTTTGCAGAAGCTGTTCCCGCTCCCAGAATGCTCTGGGATGAGCAATCTCGAGATTGGCTCCTTCGCATCGCTCAGATACACTCTCCTCCTCGAAAAGACTTCCTTTTAGGGGATGGGGGGGACTCAGACTCTCCATCTCACACTAACCACGTCTGAGATGGGGTCATTCCCTGCATGGAGGCTTGCCCTGTGCCTTGCAGAATGCTTGGCAGGTCCTGAGCCTCTTCCGGTTAGATGTCCTCAGCACTTCCTCCAAGTAGTGACCACCCAACATGCTGTGAGACACACCCAAATGCCCCTTGGGGCGGGGGAGCAGTAGCCCCTCACCTATGCCTGAGAACCACTTCCCACCGCAGCTTCCCGAGCACTTCTGGCGCCTTCATACACTGGCCAGCCCTGCAGTGAATGCTTTTGTATGATGCGTTCATGTGGCCCTCAAGCATGTAATCTGCACGAGCTCAAGCACTCCCTCTAGCCAATCCATAGTCTGAGCTCCCAGAAGCCAGGAGAGTGCGGGGCCTGAGGGCGATGGCCTGTAGTCAATGAACCATAAGGGTCAGCGGATATCCATAGGACACGCCCAGGGAACCAAGCTCTGTGCTAAGCCCTGCTGGTGAGGTAGTTCATTAGGTGCAGCTTATGAAGCAGGTGATACGATCCTCTCCATCTTCAGGTGTAGAAAAGTGAGGTCCAGTCATACCGTAAGTGAGCAAGAGACCCGGTCACAAGACCCTGAGTGGATCTGCTGCTGCCGCTGTTCCCATGAAGAACCTGTCCCAGGTGTGGCCAACTAGAAGCTGTGGGTTGTTCTCAACTCTCCCTTCTTCCATTCCGTGTCCTATCAGCCCTTCAGTTCCACTGCTGTACCTCCTGGGTTCGGCACCTGCTCTCCACCCTGGAGATGAAGCTATCGAGGCCCTTGGCAAGTCACAGCTGGTGCCGAGAGCAGCCTCCCACTCTGGCCTCTCCACCGCTATTCACGCTTCCGTAATAGATGGCGCCTGCGTGCACTTCTCCACCAGCCCTGCTCACGCTCTGATGTTGACAATATCTGCTGGCTTCCTGGTACAGACAAGATCGAGTCCAAACTATTCTGTGTGACCTGGGTATGTGAGTTGATCGCTCTGAACTTTGGTTTCCTATCTATAGGGATGAGGATATGAAAATAACCTTTTCTGTGACTTTTGAGGATTCCACAGTGCAGGTGTGTGATCACATCTACTGGAGGCTCCATGCTGTTTACTTCCTTTCCTGTCCTGCTTTCACAATCCAACCTACCTACCTCTGCCTAACCTACCTCGTTAGCTTCATCTCCCATCAATCTCCCAATGCGTTCTCTATCAAGGTCCAGTTTATCCCACAAGTTCTAGTTCAAGTGTTTCTGACACTGCAACTCCTTCCCTGCTTGTTCTGGCAGAGTTGCTGGCCCTGGTCGAAGGTCTGAGACCTCTTACTCTATTGTTGGCCTTAACGTGTCTTTGTCATCCCTGTTGACCTCTCTTCCTTCCCCATTAGCCGAAGGGCAGGGCTTACACTTTTCGGGATCCCTGCTGCTAACCAAGGGCTGGGCACATGGCACATGCTCAGTAAATGACTATTTTAGATGGAAGAAAATGACAACACAATCCCAGAATCATAGTGATCTGGGTTTCTATGCTGACTCTGCCCCTAATTCTCTGGATAATGTCGGGCCATTTATGTTTCCGTTTTTGGTTTGCTTTCTCTTGAAAAATAGAGATAGTTATAGCTTTCTCAGAGTATACAATTAGACAATCACCAACAAATGGCATGCCATTATTATTGCCCAAATATATTAAGTACTGTACTCAAGTAAAATAAGGACAACTCTGGGGATTAGGGAAGCTAAAATATTGACACTTGGAGCAACTTGGAAAGGGTATAAAGCCCTGAATACAATGGATCTATTTATGTCCTAAACAAAATTGTTTTACATTGGCAGGGAAGGGAGGGGCCTGGAAAAGTCAGGAAAGACTTCCTGGAAGAAGCAGCATGATAGTCTCTAAAGGGAGCCACCACCAGCACCCTACTTCCACCTCTCAAGACATGGAACCCATTTCTCCTCCCAGTGAAATACAGACTTGCCTGGTGACTTATCAGTGTAACAAAAGTGACACTGTGCAGTTCTGTGACTGACCTTGATGAGGCCCGGCAGCTTCCACCTTTGCTCTTAGAGGCCAACTTGGTATACAGATGCTTAGACTAGACCACTGAAATGTGAGATAGCAGATGGGACGAGCAAGGCCTTGTGAAGGAGCACTGGGGCGCCAGGGCTGCTTCCCGGACCTCCTATCTTAGCCACCCGAGAAAGTGACCCAGTGAGAGACTTCACTAGAGGACACGTAGAAGAACCCTCCTGCTGAGCCTTGCTCCAATTCTGAACCCACAGAAGCATGAAAAAATAATAAAGTGTTGCATTAAGCAACTAAGATGTTTTTTGCTATATCTGTTGAAAAGCAATAAATAAAAGAAATAGGTCGGAATCCAAATGTGAGTAGGTCTGTACAGGAGGCTTGGTAGGAGAAAGGCCTTCCAAATAGGAAAGCCAGGGCCTCCCTGGAGGTGCAGGGGTTACGTCTCAGGGCTGTCAAGCTATCACCAAAGAGGAAAGCCAGCCTATGGATGAAGTAGCTCAATGATTTCCCAGCCGCTCAACTGCCTCCTCACCTGCCAGTGCTTCTGGCGCTTCTCCTGACCTCTCTTTCAAGGCCCAGCCTCTTCCGGCTTTCACACTGCTTTACTCTTTCTGGTTCCTACCAATAACCTCCCCGTTAGCCAGCTTTCAGGTCTCAAATGTTGCGTCTCTTACAAAGTCTTCCTTTGTCCACATCCACCATTCCAACATACACCGGTGTGTTTCTCTTGTGAGTCTACTGACCTCACTTCTCTGTTGTGCTGATTAACTAATCGAGTGGAGGGGAGGGGAGGGGAGGCATTTACTATAGAATGCACCCTAGCCAATGAGAAAGGAATCACGGAATTAAAATGTCTCCATCTGCAACCATCATCGTTATAACTGATTCATGGGGGAATCATCCACAGATTGGATAAAAGTTTGATGAGGTGGAGATACTTGCACAGATTTAGCATATGTGCCCCAAGTTATTTGTTAATTAAAAAGGGATAAGAGTGATTCTATAATGGAGAAACCTGACATTCATCACATTAATCAAGTGATCAAAGTCTACATCAATTGTGTTGGAACAAATTCCACTGTCTATGTGATAATCTGGCAAAAACGTGCAACCTGAATCTAACCAGAAGCATCCAATAAACCCAAACTGACCGATATTCCTTACGGGTTAGGGTTAGGGTTAAGGTTAGACAGAGACTGAGAAAGACAGACTGAGAAAACATCCCAATTCAAGATAACAACAGAGATATGAAGATCAAATGTAACACAAGGTCCTGGACTGAATCCTGAGCATGAAAAAAATTTGCTAGAAAGAGTGATATAGACACATTTGGCAAAACTTGAATAAAGCCTATAGGTTAGACAGTGATATCTGTATGAATGTTAAATATTTCTGATTTGGAGCCTCCCTGATGCCTAGGGACTAAATCTCAGTGCTATCACTGCTATGGCCTGAGTTCCATCCCCAGCCAGGGAGCTGACCAACATGGCACAGCAGACCTCTCCTGTCTCCCCGCTGCTTCCCTCAGTGGTGTATTTCTGTAAATTCTCCTGCTCTATTATCTACTCAGTCTCTAGTGAATCCTCTCACCCCCCCCCCCCACACCTCTCTGGCCTATACCCCAGTTACTCTATACAATAAAAAATATTTTTTTTCTGATTTTGATTACTGTCTTGCAGTTATTTCAGAGATGGTTCTTGACAAACACCCTCTAGAGATATACGAAACCTTTATCATACTGTTAAGCAATCTACATATACATATAGAGAAAAATAATAAAGCAAATGAAGAAAATTATCACAGTTGGTGAATAAGGGTGAGTGCGTACTAGTCTTGCAACTAGTCTATGAGTTTGAAATTATGTCAAGATAGAACGTAAAGAAACAAAATAACATCTATTTGGTGGATAGAATACCATGTGATACAACTATACACCCACCAGGTCAGCTGAAATGAGAAAGACTGACAATATCAAAGACTGGTCAGGATGTGAAGCAACTGGAACTCACTGTAACCGAGGCAGTGCATATTATTACAACCACTTCAAAAAACTGTTTGGCAATGCCTGCTAAATTTGAATAGATTCATATGCAATGACTCAGCAATTCCATGCCAAAATATCTACCCCTGAATGCATAGATATGCAAATTCTGCATATGTGCTGTAGCAGGGCTTCATAGTCAAATGTGTACACACAAAGTAAAATGGATAAACAAATTATGGCATTTTCCCCAAATAGGATGCTACATTGCAGTGAAAAAGTATACTTTTTCTACTAACTAAAAGAATGATGAATCTCACAAAAACATCAAGCAAAACAAATCCAACAAAAATAGTGCACCCTACGTGATTCCATTTATATAAAGTTCAAACACTAACCTGCAGTTGTTAGAAGCCAGGTAATGGCTATGCCTGGGAAGAAGGGGTTAGTGGCCAGAAGGGGACATCGCAGTGTCTCTAGAGCCTCCTAACGCCTCGTGTGTTGATCTGGGTGCTGTTACTTAGATGGGTCACTTTTTGAAAACTCAGTGACTCAGGCACACTCCTGTAGCTCACTCTTCAATGAAATGCTTAAATTGATAAAAAGATGATTAAAATAATGCCTAAGAGTAGGTATCAGGCACTGCTCCATGATTAAGACAGGCAGTCATGAACAGGCACTGTCAGGTAGCTGCTACTTCCACACACCTCTCCTCCCACCCCTTTTGCAAATGGAAAACTGAGGCCCAGAGTGGTTAAGCAATTTGCCAAAGGCCACACAGCCCAGGAGGATGACTGAACAGAACTCAGATCAAGGCTGTACTAAGGGTCCGCTCTCTCAGGAGCTGTGTTCCACTGTGTCTTAATGAAGAGCCCTTTGGTAGGAAAGGTTTTCTTTATTCTTACATCAAAGGGCCTCCTGAATAAACCCAGGATGTTGGGAATTATGCAAATGAGTTTAAAAAAATCGGAAGCTTTGCTAATAAAGACAGAGGAATACCGTGCCAAGCTAAAATGCGATAATGAGGCTGATCTTAATGCCACTTCTCAGTCCTTATTTGCAAAATTAAGATCTAAGTGGGAGGGGGGAGCAGGAAGAAAGCACCCCAACCATAAAAGGCAGGTTGGGTACCCATGAGAGAAGATGGTTGAAGAAGTGCTAATGATCCAATTAAAAAATGGGCTGCAGTGCTGTGATCTTTCCCGATTACCAGCCTCTGAGCCCCGTGGCGTACTCACCGCTGCAGCAGAAAGTGTAGGGGGAAATTAATGGTTGGGTTTTATTTTCTTCTACCTGTGGCAGATAACTTCTTGAATTTTTAATCTGTGTTTTCTTTGCTGCATTTTTGGTCTTCCATCAAAAAGCGATCTCAGGGGTTCGCCTAGCAGACCGAAGCATCTTCCCCATTCGGTTAAAGATTCATATGTAGACAGAGATGAGCTGAATCTACCAGATTCAGGGGGAGAGAAAACTGGTGGAGAGGTGGGGATTCACTTAGCTATAGGAAGGGAGTGAACGTGTGTGTGTATTTATGAGGAATGGGGGGGGGGGGTCCCACGAAGAGTGGGAACCTTGTTCTGAGTAGGGGTGGTTCCAGGAAACCATGAGAACTCAGAAGGACATGCGGCACAGAACCCTCTGGAAGTGGGACCCCAGACTCAGCCCCTCAGCCCCACCAGAGGATACTGAGCTCCAAGCCGGAAACAGAAGTGTCTCAGCAACGGACCCCCAAAGCCTCAAACCCGACAAAAACTAAATGCACATTGAGGGGGAGGAAACTTAATATTGACTGAAATTAATAGGCTGTTTTTGTTTTTGTGCTTTCACTAACCAGTTGGAGGGTTTGGGGAGAAGCTGAGTTGAAATGAGGAAAATAAAGAGTGCCATTTTGTTCACACCTGCGTCTGAGGGTGTAGAATCAGATCTCCGACATGTCAAATGGGTCGAAAGGAGCCCGTGTGGACTCCAAAGAGCCTTTTGCATTGAGAAAAATCACTTGAATGGCAAGAACATTATCTCCTTTGCTTTTCCCCGTGTCTGCTTAATAATTCCCGAAGCCCCACTCGGCTGTGACAAGCAAAGCTGGCTTTGACAACACATTCCCTTCTCTTGACCTTGGGGTCCAATTGCTCGTGAATTCCTGATGTTAGTGCTTCTAACAGTCAGGCAGGGCTGTTTTAAGATGACTTCGGTCTTAACAAAGTGGAATTAAATATTCAAGCGAGAGTATCTACCCCCCGTGAGTAAAGATATGATTGAAACTTGTGTGGTGATTGCTGTGACCCTCCCGTGCTCGAAACCAGGTGGATCCAGCCAGGCTATTTGAATTTACCTAGGAGCCAACTGTTACCGCCGCCAAGGGCAGCACAGAGCCATGCAACTACAGAATTGGGTAAAATATGAGAATCATCATGGAAGCTGGAGCCATTAGCCCAGATGTGTAGAAGGCTTGCGGCGATGATAATTACACATCATTAGTGCATTTGCAGAATGAGCGCCTTTATTCCAGCAGGAGAGGAAAATCCACCCGGTGTAGGTGAACAAATGGCATCGGAGTGCCAATCCATCACCGTCTGGGCTCAGAGAAAAGGGCATCCTTCCCCAGCAACTTTTTCTGCAGGCAGGAGGATCCTGGAACCTTCGATGCAGGGTCATTGGTTAAAAGAGAAAGTGGCCTTTGTCTGGATCCCAGGGAAGGCTGTGTGAGCAGAGTGGCAAGACTGGGTGACAGAGGGGATGTCTTGATCAGAAGTGAGGGCGGTCAGCAGGTATATGTGAGCGCCGTTTGCAAATCCTCTCGCGTGGAAGTCTTTGCACCGAGAGAAGGGAAGGGACTCGGGACCCCAAGTCAGAGTTTCTCTGGCATATTTGGCTGCGTGCCTTTGTGCGAACGACCAAGCAGCCCCCATCTGTGCTGATGAACACTTGAAACAGAGAAACTGCAGCATCCGCCATGTGAGGCTTATTGAACAGAGGGCTGTGGGACTACACTAGAAATGGGATGGTGTAGGGTAAAGGTTGATCAGGTCTTTCCACCCGCCCACTACTGATGGTGGACACCTGGGGTGCTGCGAGCATTCCAGGGTGGGCATGCGCAAGTGGGCGCACCTGTGTTGGACATGGGCATAAATGGGCGGCGTCATGAGGATGCCAGAACAGACAGAACTGTGAGGACCAACAGACAGAACTGCGAGGACCGACTGTGAGAACCGACAGCAGCAGCAGCAGAGAGAGAAGAAGCAGCCGAGAGGGTGAGATACGCCGGGGGCTGGGAGGCCTGCCAGCCTCCCGGCCCCCTGGCACCCATGCCTGCTATGTACCTGGCCACCTCTACTAAATAAAGTATAAAAGCCACCGAGGGCTCCAAGACTCTCCTTCCCTGACCCGTCTGCCCCGAACCATCCTGAACCTTGCTCCAGTGGTGCCACTCCTATCCTGCCGCTACAGATGGGTACGTGTGCACGCTCTGGACAAGGAAGCTTTGGGTCCACATTACCCACTTGTGGGCTGCAGGACCTTGGGGACATGACTTCACCTCCCTCAGCCTCCGTTTCGTCACTGATAACATGGTGACCTCCCTCGAGAGGTGCTGTGAGATACTCGTGTCAAAGCAGATGGCACTGGGCATGGCACGTGGTGTGCCCACAAATGTCAGCTGCTCTCACTGAGGAGCATAGGGGGTACTGAAACAACCGAAATATTCGGGTTTTGCTCTGGTTCCTGATACAGCGCACCCGAGTCTCAGGAACGCCCTGAGAGGTCAGGGACGTCTTTTGTTCTAAGAAAATCACTCTGAACGGGCTCCTGGGTGGAGGCTGGTCACCAGAAAGACCAGGTCACAATCAGATGCTTGGAACTTTCGGCCCAACTCCCCTCCTCTGGGGAGGGAAAAAGAAAAGGCTGCGGATGGACTTAGTAGCCGGCTCTGCCTATGTGATGAAGCCCACATCAAAATCCTAACCCTCAGGGTCTGCAGACCTTCCAGGCCGGGGCTCACATCCGTGGGCCAGGAGCGTGGCACACCCCAGCTTCAGGGGTGACAGAAGCTCGGCCTGTTGGCACCTTTCTAGACCTGCCCATGCATCCCATTTCCTGGTGCTCATCTGTCCCCTTTATGATCTCCAGCAAATACAAGGATTATGGGAGCCACAATAGCAGAGTATTGAACCCAGGAGCAGGTCATGAGAACCCCCGGCTGATAGTTGATTGATGACCAGTCCGGTGAGGACAACTTGCATCTCAAGTGGAGGGAAGGGCCGCCTTACAGGACAGCGCTCTGAACCGGGGGATCAGCTCTGACTTGGGGTGGTAGTGTCAGACTGGATTGCAGGACCCTAGTCGTGTCTGGAGTGCTGGAGAACTGGAGGGGTGGGGAAATCCCCACTCCATTGCTGTCTGAAGTGTCCTGTAAGCAGAGTATGTCCCAGAGGAAAGCTCCCCCAGTTTGTGTCTCTGTTAACAAGAAAACACCGAAAGCAAAGGGAAGCATACATATGGGGAAGTGGTTGTAACATACCCTGAGGCCCCTAACCTTTACCAGCCTGGAGGGTACATGAGGTCATGACTGATAAATGATTCATGACATCTCAGCTCTTGACTTCAAATATAAAATCCAGGACCTCAGGACCCACTGTCATAGCTTACTGTGATAGCTTGTGAAAACAGCTTTGGCTTCTCCCTGCGGACCGCCATGATGGAGGGTCAGCAGCATGTTCACGGGACGATGTAGGAGGTAGACATTATATTAGAGACTAAAGTATAGAGGACACTCATGTGTGGGACACTTGCTCTGTCAGGGGAGTATGCAAAGCACCTGCAATCATCGCCACACTCAACCCTCAAAGCAAGTGCAAGAGATTGTAGCAATTGTGTAAATGAAGCCCACGTCATAGCAGAGACAGGGAAGGGGACCAGGAACATCTGCCTTCAAAGCCAGCAGTATTTATAACTGTGCTATTTTCCCAGGGTACCCTCGGTGGAAACCACCTTCTCAATTGCCCCTTCCGACTCTGTCCCCACCATGAAAATCAACGCATTCAAATAGAAGCTTGATGGGCCCATAAGACATGCTCAGATGCCTTGAATTGAGAGAGAACCCAAACTGAGCTCTAAATGAACTACCACATCTCCTTGACATAAATCAGGTCATTCATAAACAATGGAGATACTGCAAATGAGCTGAGCGCCTAATGGCTTGCCCTGAATCCAAAAGATGCCATTTAAAAAAAGTTAATAGACTTAAAGCAGTCTACTGGGTAGAGAGGCCATTAATATAAGATAAATAATGGTAGTAAGGTGGGTGAGAACAAGCTCATAAATTCTCACTTGCTTATTAAGGGAGGTATCTTTTGGACTCCCATTTATACTGTATATGACAGCCTATAGAGAAATTACAGATGCATAGTTTCTTTAAATACCAAACACTGGCTGATATTCTTCCCTAATGCAGAAAAGTCAAGTCATAAAGGAATGAATTAAGATTCTTTTTATCTTCCTATTATCAAAGAGAATCCTTCACAGCTGGAAGGAAACTTAGAGATCAACTTTCTAATCCAATTCTCTCCTTTTGCGCATGAGAAAACTTTCAGTTAGGCCACGACATGATTTCAGATGATTTGAAATTCAAACACACTAGTGCAGCACAAACACATTTTAATTGACTCCTTACCACTGACAGCTCTAATCAAGGTATGAGTCATTTGTTCAAAGCCAACAACTGATTAGCCTTGATAATGAATGGACACCAAATCCTAACTCATATTGATTCCAGCTTCAGGCCTTTGCTGCTATTTCAGTCCTGAACTTGCATGGTTATCATCCATATTGCAAAGCAGTATTGATTGTTTTTAATCTTCAGCTGGGATACTGATTGGCCTATCATTTGAGAGTTCTCTTTTAGGGTTATTTGAAACAACTTGGATAGTACATGCTGACCTTAGATAAGCAGAATAAATATGGTCTGGGATGATGAATGAAACCACAATTAAGTTTGGGGGAATTCCAGAGCTGAAGTCTATAATCCCAGGAGTCCATAAGATTTATGGAGAAGCCTCCTGTCAAACATGGTGCCCAAGCCACAGAGTAGGAGAGATCAAGGGTACTGTGAGAGGGAAGGTGTGACTGTGGCCTTGTAGATCCGGTCACATCACTGTGGTGTGGGAAATGCAGTTGGAAGATGGCAAATTTCTTGAGAAGGGCCGTGGCAACCAGGAGCCCTAAAGCATTCTTGGGGTTGGGGCTTGTGGATGTGGATGCGTGGACCTGAAGTCAAAAGGAGACCACAGAGACACATACGGCAGAACCGAAGGGGACATGCGGCAATGCGAAATGGACACAGGTGACAGCAGAGGGCAAAACCTCTCCCTGTGGTCTGGCATGTCCAGCCTAAGCCTTCACTTCACACCAGGAGCTTTGCGCCTATCTGATGAGATGGGCAGAAAGAAATGCAAAGGAGAGAGAGACTTGGGTCACTTCCTGTTATCCAAAAGAGACTGACTTTTAAACCAGAAGTGACTTTATTTCCTCTAATTCAATTTTCCAGTGCATGGTAGAAGTGGTGCTTGAAAGTGAAATTAAATTCAGTTATTGGAAAATAAAGTTCCATTTTTTTGCCCATCTGAGTTTTGTGACTGGGAAAATACCTGCTGCATATAATGAACTCTTCATACAGTGTCTAGCTTAATAACTCTTGGCAGCTACAGCTGCTTTTACTATTACTGTCCCTGTCATTGTCATTATTATTATACCATGAGCTCCTAGAAAAGGATCCTGTTTCTGTATCTCCAACATTTATCAGAACAATTTCCTCAGTACACATTATTTGACTAAATAACTCAAACCCGTATTTATCCTAGTGAATGCTTGAGATCATTTGGGAATCTGGAGTCAAGACGGAAAGTCCATCAGCCAAGGTTCCCAAATGACTAATGAGAGCTCCAACAACCAGTGTCAGACTAAGGCATGACTAAGAAATAAACTTTTATCATGCTAAACCACTGAGTTGTCAGGATTGCTTGTTACAACAGCACAACCCAACCCAACCTAACTGATACAAACTAAAATACAATATACAATTAAGAGTATATTTACTAGCCCCGTGAACTAAATTTTTGCTGTCTGCATTTTCTAGAGATGTAGATCTGAAACTCAGTGATAGCAAATGATTTGTCTACACCACACAGTCAGTAAAGGACAGGATGATCTGAGTCCAAATCATAGAATTTTTCTGTTACACCAGACTGCCTAAAAATGAAGTCCTTTTGTACCTATTTCTCAACTTCACATTTTACATTGACTATCGTAGGATATAGTGCCTTGATTTATAGTCCTTTCTCCAACCAGTCCTATGTATGTAAGCCAGGGTGGGTACAAAGAGCGCTGGATGCCAGCTGAAGAAATCCAAAATGAGAATGAAAAACCATTACTTTAAAATCTGGAGTAACTGTCACCAGTAGAAATAGTACAATGTGTCAGAAAACGCTGATGGAGGAAAGAACAGTGTCTTGTTTTCCTATAGACAGGGATAGAATAAAGAAGGACAGAATAAAGAATAATGGGAGTATCAGCAAGACTGTGGAGCAACTGGAACACCCACACATGGCTGGCAGGTGTTCAAAATGCTTCAAGTGCTCTGGGAAACAATCTGGCAGCTTCTAACAAAACCAAATATACCCCTAACATCTGACCCTGTAGTTTCAGCCCCAGGACGATATTCAAGAGCAGTGAGTACATGTGTCCACAAAGACTTGTATGAGAGTATTCACAGATGCTTTCCTCAGAACAGTCCCCAGCTGGAAACAGTGTAAAGGTCCATGAAAAGGGAAACAGATCACTGAGGTCGAGTCCTACCATGTCATCCTAATCATCAATGAAAAAGAATGAAATGTGGGAAAACATAATATCATGGATGATTTTCAAAAACGTGTTGAGCAAAAGAAGCTAGATGGAAAAGCACTTCTACTGTACGATTCAATTGATGCGAGCAGCAAGAGCAGGCGAAGCTGCTCTGCAGTGATGGGGGTCAGACGTGGCTGCATCAGGGCTGGGGCTACTGACCAGAAAGAGTCACGAGGGATTTTTCTGTGGCGATGGAAATGTTCTGCCACTAGAAACAGATGTGATTACGGAAGGCATATACCTATGCATAAATCTACTGAGCGGGATGCTTGAAGTGTGTGCATTTCATTCTATGTAAGCTAGACCACGAAAAATTTTAATTAGGAGAGGATGATAAAAAATTGTATTGGTATTGAAAAAGGGCCTACAGGGCTGGGGGCACCAGCACTGAGGGGAGTGAGTTCTGAAATCAGAACAGATGCTAGGAATAGGGATTTTTGCAAGGAACAGTAGCCTCAGCCATGGTGAAGGTGCACTAGGGTGGATTCTGTGGCTGGGGGGTGGGTGGGGTGATAGCGTTTCTGAAGGACATTCTGAGTCACCCAGAGCAGATGCCCAGGGCCAGGTGTGCCCAGCACCGTGGCATAACCACACAGCACTATCACCAAGGACAAACCCGGGGCACTTAGAACCAAGCCTTGCTCTGCTCCACCCTTATGAATACCTCTAAATACTCCTACGACCCTGGGAGGGAAAGGTCCCCTGGGGTAACCGATGCCAAATCTTTCATCAAATCCTCCAAAATATCAGAGTCAGTTTAAGTTACTCATGAAAACACAAAAGATGCTTTGTTCAAGGTCGGCCAACTCCAAGTTTATCGTGAATGGGGACATCATAAAATCTAGCTTTGAATCTTTTTTTTACATTAACATCCAAATTCAACTTCCTCATGACCAGAACACTCGGCCCCCCCTGCAGTCTCGCCTCTTGCAGCTTATAACCCGGGGTCACTCACCTGTCCTCCTACCCCAACTCCTACCTCCTCACCGAGGGCTCACTGGGTGATACAGACGGGTCAGCCTCTGGGTCATGCATCTGGTCTCCAGCAGCTTCCCCGGATGGGAGCACACAGAGGCTGCCCTGAGTGCAGCGGCAGCTCCACCCACAGATACCAACTCCCTGGGGTCCCCAGCTGGGCCTGAACTCACTGGTGGACTCAGCAGTTGTTCAGATGAAGTCAGGCGGAAACCAGGTGCAATGACCCCGCAAGTTCTAGAGCAGGAAGGAGAACTTCAAGGTAGGGCAGAGAAAAGAAAGCCCCAGGCATGGGGCTGCTCCCAAGGGTGGTAGTCTCAAAGGCTGAGTTCACCAGATCTCCCAAAATGAAGTTTTCTTATGTCCTTTTACCCCACGAGTACGTGTGTACACACACACACACACACACAGGATCTCAGAACTTTGAGACAGGACATCATAAAATCTAGCTTTGAATCTTTTTTACACTGGCAACCAAATTGCTTCCTTCCTCCCAGTCCCAGTTCCTTCCTACCGGAAATAGTCCCCTTCAAAACTCTGTGTTGTATCTCCAGATCGCAAAAGGAAGCCGGGAGGGCTACGGCGCAAACTGGTGTGGCAGAAAGCTCTAGAAGGAAACTGAGGTCCTGGCGGCCCTTTCTTGCCCTGGCGTGTCGGTTAAGCCACATCCTCTCTCAGAATCTTGGTTTCTTATCTATATAATCAGTTGGAAGAAATTAATCGCTCCAGTTCAGATAATTTGTCATTTTCAATTTTAGTAATTATTAATGAAGCCGTGGGGACCTGGCAAATGAAACAGCTACTTTAAAGAATAAATTATAGGCTATTCCTCATTCGCCACTTAAATGTTTTTTGAGCTAGAAATTGAGAATACCTGGGTGAAGCGAGATGCGTCTCTTCCTTAAGCAGGTCGCAGTCTGGGGGAAGCAGAAAGCATGCTGCTCTCATGAGACACGTGCCCTGGAAGTACAGGAGTGGGGGACTGAGAGGTGGGAGAGATGGGGGGTGCAGTTACAGGGACTGAGGCCCCAAAGCTTCTCCAGAACAGGATGCTTCAAATGAGACCAGTTCTATTTATTTTTGACATATAAAATGTGTCATAACTTTTCATTGTCAACATGAAGCTAAGTGCAATGAAAATGAAAATCCCCTATAATTCCACTAACTCAAACAACACACACAACACGAGCACACGCACATACACACAGACTCATGCATAATCACACACACAAATACACACGAATGGATCGCCTTCCAGTCCTACATCTGTGGGCTACACAGATCTGCACAGCCTTTTGGAAAAAGCTGGATCATGTAATAGATACTATATTTAAATCTGCTCAATTTTTACTTAATATATTATGAACATCTTTCTAAGAAATTAGATCATTTTAATAACCTTCCTACTATTCTCTTAAATGAATGCACCATCATTTGGTTTAATGAAGTCTCTAAACTCGGACATTCCTTTGCCGCTATCAATAATTTGATGAGGCATGTGCTTGCAGCTAACTTTTGCACACAGCCTTCTTTATTTTCTTAGAACGAATTCCTAGCAATGAAACTACAGACTCTAAAATCACGTATCCTTTTAAGGCTTTGGATACACTGGATCCTACTTTCTCCCAGAAGGTTCTGCTGATTTTCAATTTCACCAGCACAACAAGAAGACACCAATTTCTCCCACATTCTCCCCATCAGTAGGTATTTATTTTCAGGTGTCAGTTACACTTACGTTGGCCTTTCAGAATTGCTTATTTGTGCTTTCTTTCTATGTTAATTTGAAATATTGCTTTCAATATTGGTCTTAATACTGAAATATTAATAAATGTATACATTATATATTGAAATAGTAATATATATTTATATTTTTTACATTTCTTATACATCGAGGAGATTATTGTTCTGGCACATCATGGGTATTACAAATATTTTTCCAGTTTTTTCACTTATGCTGTGTGTTTAAAACTTTTTCCCGCAAACAAAATTTAATCCATTTAAAAGTTTCTGCCTTTGGTTCCACTTAAGAGAATCCTTTCTTGAAATAGAATTTTTAAAATAATCTCATATTGCTTACCACAATACCTTATAGTTTGGTTTAAAATATGTAGTATTTTATTCAGATGAGTTGCTGCTGGACTTCACTGGTGAAAATAAAGGGCAAACTTCAATTTTTGCTTTTATAGACTTTTGTGGAATTTTTGCAATGAGCAAGCACTACTTGTTGAACAATTACCCAAAAAAATGTATACTGGGTTTTATTTTGAAATCTGATTGGTAAGACTCTAAAACTTTAGCTGGTGTTTTAAATGGGGACTCAGATGCCCTGTCACTATTATTTACCTCTCAGCTGAGCTTTGAAGGACAGGAGTTAACCAGGTGAGACAGGTAAGAAGACACTGAGATTTGAGGACACCAGGAGTTAACCAGGTGAGACAGGTGAGAAGCACATTGTAGTGAGGGGAAGCAGTGAGCTCAGAGAGTTATGAAAATAGCCCTTGGGCTTGGGGAATTTCAGGTTCATCTGCATGACTGCAGCAAAAGGCGCAGAGAACCGCCCCCCCAACCAACCAACACACACACACACACCTGCAGTATATCCCATTTAGCTGCCAACATTTGATTGAACTTCTCAAATTTTTCCAAAATGATGGATGAAATAATTAAATGTACCCTTCAGTGTACAGTTCAATAAGTCTTGACAAATGTATACACCCACAATCAAGACATAAAGCATTTCTATCAGATGAAATAATCCCTTTGTACATTGCAAAACAATCTTAAATCAGTAGAATTGAAAATTTAGGGAAGTGGGAATTTTTCTTTAAAAACAGCTTAGCAAAAATTGGGCCTCCCTGGTGGTGGGTGCAAGTGGTTAAGTCTCAACACTTTCAAGCTATCAACAGCCACTGTAGCACGAGTTCAAACCCTGGTCAGGGAGGTGACCCTCATGGCACAGCAGACCTCTCCTGCCTCACCCGCTGCTCCCCTCAGCAGTGTGTTTCAGTGGATCTGCCTGTTCTGCTCCCCGCTCTCTCTCTGGTGAATCTTCTCACCATCACCCACCAGCACCACCTCTAGCCTATACCCTAGCTCTTGTATGCATAAATAAAAATAAATCTAAAAAAACCCAACTTAGCAGAACATTGGAAAATGGGAATACTTCTATAGCGAATAGTGAAGTTGAATCTGCCATTATAATCCATGCTTCATGCCCTTTTCCCACACACACACACACACACACACACCTACCACACGTGCTCCCCAAACAACTCCAGGCCCACCTGGCTTTACCAGTAAATTCTTCTGAGAATTTAGGGAAGAAATAAAACCAATCTAATGAAATTCTCAAATTAATGTATCAATTCCATACCATCATATTTCAAAATTCCAGCAAGTCTCTTTGTGGTGGGCTTCTAAAATGCATACAGAAGTGCAAAGAGTAATAAAGACAATCAAACAAGAAGAAAGCTACAGAGAGGGTGTCAGGAAGGTTCTACGCCTTTATCAGGCGGTCATTTCATGGGAGACATCACTTTAGAAAAGTCTGGTGAGGTTTAGCACGTTGCTGTGTGTCCCTTATATGTTAATGAAGATGTTTGCCAAATGGAACAGCCTCCACGACAGAACCCTCCACTTGCTGGAGAAAAGGTTCCCTGGAAAGTCCCTATTATTTACACCGCACTCGGTGAGGGCATATTATAGTGGTTACAAATAGTAGTGCAGGGATCAGCCAGCCAGCTCCAAATTTGGCTCTGCAGCTTGGATTAACATAAAGACTTTGGAAATTGGATTGGCAGTATCTAGCAAGTGAGCATGGCCTGGTCTCTGACCCAGCAATTAAGTGGCTTACCATATATCTATCTAGCCAACATACATGTAGTATAAATAAACAGTCAGATGGGGCCTCCCTGGTGGCGCAGTGGGTTAAGCAACGCACTATGAAGCAAACCGCAGCTACTGCAGCACGAGTTCGATCTCTGCTACTGGCCAGGGTGGGGACCCACATGGTGTAGCAGACCTCTCCTGCCTCGCCCGCTGCTCCCCTCAGCAGTGTGTTTTAGTCAGTCTTCCTGTTCTGCTCCCCACTCTGTCTCTGGTGAATCCTCTCACCTCGCGCGACTCTGGCCTGTACTCCAGTTCTTGTGTGCATAAATAAATAGATCTTTAAAAATAAGCAAATAACTAAACAGTCAGAACCTCAAAACACCTCCCCACCATCTTTGGGCAACTTGCTTTACCTCTGAGTTTAATTTCTACATCTGTGAAAGGGACCTCACAATGCCTCCAGCTTCCTTGTAGATCTGCGTCCAGGCAAGGAAGGCCCTTAAAAGCAGATGCTCAACAAACAGTAGCTGGTATTTTTCACTTGTTATCAGGTAAGTGCAAATCAAACACGAGGAGCTACCACCTCACACCAGTAAGAATGACTCACGCTAAAAAGGCTGACAACAAATGCTGGCGAGGATGTAGAGAAGAAAGAATTCTCTTAGCCTGCCGGTGAGAATGCAAACTGGTCCAACCACTACGGAAAGCCATGTGGAGGCCCCTCAAATTATTAAAAATGGAGCTACCATATAACCCAGAAACTCTACTCCTAAAACTCTACTCAAAGGACACAAAAGCATTAATTTGAAAGGAAACCTGTACGCCTGTGTTTACTGCAGCTCTAGTCACAATAGCTAAGGCATAGAAACAACTTAATGCCCCCAAACAGTTGACCGCATCAGAAGACGTGGTCTGTATACACAATGGAATACTACTCAGCAATCAAAAAGATAAACTCATGCCATTTGCAGCAACGAGGATCAAGCTGAAAGGAATTATGCTCAGTGAAATAAGTCAGAAGGAAAAAAGAAAAAGAGCAGATGGTTTCACATTTATAAGAGGAATCAGGGAACCCGAATAAGGGGTCAGGAAACAAAAAAGGCAAAACAAACAAGCAGACAGACTATGAAACTGAGACACGCCACAGGGCAAGGGGTGGAAGAGGGGTCATAAAGGGGGAGGGGAAAGAGCACAAGAGACTATGGTGACGATTCAGAGGTGATGTGGTGGTGGGAATTTTATGGGGACTAACACCTGAGGGGAGAAATCAAACATGATATAAAAATGGCAACGATATAAAAAAGTAAACAGCTAGATATCAGCTGATATTTTCACTGGACTTTGAAATCAGCATATTGTCCTTCAAACCCTAATAAAGAATCAAAGGCCTCGCCACCACCAGACATCGTCCTGACGTAGTATCCACCTGGTTTGCTGAGTGAGAACCTAGAATAAGAAACCGCTCTCTTAAGACATCTCAGCGGTTTTGTACAGAGCTCCCTGTCAAGGAGGCAGGGATGCTGGGAAGCCTCGATGGTGAGGGCCACCCTCTGCGTGCGCGTCCCCCCTCTGCGTGCGCGTCCCCTCTTCCATCCCTGTCTCTGAGGTTGGGTCCCGGAGCCATGGTCCAGGGAGAATTCCAGTCCACCGTGTTCATCTCCTCCAGCATCCCCAGCCACCAGAGGCCCACCTGGGTGGGAGATGAAAAGCCAGGCCTAGTCTGACCCGGGCCCTTTGGATGCCCACCAGTGGCGGGACAGGGAACATCGCCTACTCTTGATGAAGTCATTGGACATGGTGTCATTTCTTGGAAACTGGGTCCCTGTCATTTTTCTCCAGGGGAAGAAAAAATGCAGGCAGTCATCTGCTGAGGAGCTAGATGTTTTCGGTGATTTGACATTACCCTTTACTAACAATTGCCCTGAGCTGAATTTTCTACCAAGAATGTTTATTCTCATTTCAACTGTGATTTTTCCTTTCCATTTGGGGAGACGGCGTCTCAGGATGGACGGTACCTGGCCAGCTGACCCGCCAGGCCGGAAAGCAGAGATGGGGGTATAATGCCCCCGTGGGTGCCAGGGACTGTCCAGGCAAAGGAGGGAGTATGTTAGGGTGATATCCAGATGGCCTGGCTGACTTGGCAGTATGAATGATTGATTGGCAAGCGGAGTCGATCCTACCTATTTTTTGGACGCCATTCTCGCCACTGCCGGGAGACAGAGACGTGCACTCTGAAGAATCGCCGGAAATGGTCGTTTGCACGCTGGGGCAGCAGCACCAACATCCCTCGCTCCCGTGACTCGCTGCTGTAAATCAGGCCTCCTTCTAACCCCGAGCACGTTCTCTGCATGCCAAGGAAATGCACTATTTGAAAAAGCCCATCCTGAGGCATCCTTTTGCTTTTTATGTATCATTTTCTATTTTTAAGTGTAGACTTCAAAAAAGCTTGAAGATTGGGTTTACACTGCTAGATGCATCCACTAAGAGCAAACAAAATCGAGGTGGCATGATTCTCCAGATGCTTGGGGTGTAAGACCCAGGTTTAAGTGGGGCTCACCCCTGCCTTGGGGTTTTAAATAAATCTGGCCTGTGCCTCAACCCAAGTCAGAGACTCTCGCCAATTCCTCACCTAACTCCCTACACCTCTTTTTACTTCCATAACTCTGCTCCAGCCTTTGGAGCCCAACACAGCTCTTCAGTCGTGCCAACTTCATTCCTGCCCCAGGGCCTTTGCACTGCCTAGATGATTGTCTCTCAAACAACTTCAAGAACCACTCAGTCACTTCTGTCATATCTCTGCACAGTGTCACCTTATCATACACACCCTCCTGATCTTCCTACATAAAACACATTGGTGTCTCTTCCCTTCCTTTATCTAACTCCTAGCCACTCATCAACACCTGCCATACTGAAGATTTTTTTGCTTGAATTTCCTGCACCAGGATAGTAAGTTTGCCTATTTTTTCTCTCCTGATTCGCCAGCGTCTGGAAAGGAGGAGCACATAGTGGGGGACTAGCACGAAACGCTGGTAGAGAAAGAGAGTCAGTAAAGAGAGCCGCTTTCCACTGAGTTCAAGTTTTCTTTCCAAGAGCAATGTCAGCGTGACGGCTCAGCACATCATAACCCGTGAGGGTGAGATTCTGCCATCAGCATGGGCCAGAGCACACTGGAAGAGAACGGATGGGCTGGGCTGGAATCCAGAATGGGCCGAGGAAGAAGCCGGGATCAGGTCTGTGGGGAGGGAAAGAACAGGGCCGGGACAGACTCAGCAGCTAAGGAGAAAACGAAACGCAAAAGCACCAGTGTCCTTTGGCATTGGTCCCTTGAGAAGGGCCAAGGCCAGAAAGATTCCCTGAGCCGCGTCCTGTTCTCCGTGAGCTGCAGTGTTCTGGGATAAATAAAACAGCATCCAAGTGAATTTTCCCTGTTTTCCTTTATGTTCTTAATATGGCTTTAGAGCATTTTTAATTATACGTGTGATTTGCAGCTATTTCTATCAAACAGCTCAGTTCTAGAGTCTCCTCTCACACACATATATGTGCCCTGATACTGCTCATTAAAATAAGAGTACATTATACACATTATCTTATGACTCTAGGTTTTGATAACAATTTACCAGGCGCACTGTTGCTTGTAAGTAAACTAAGATTCTCATCATCATTTTTAATGGCCCCAGACTTTAATAGTGACTAAATGCATCAGAATTTATTTAACTGTAATTGAACTTTCCGAGGGTTTTTTCCCTTTTCTTGCCTCCCAGCTTTTCCTTTTTCTCATTAGCACATCAGCCCCAGACAGTCACGTCACACTAAGCCACATGTGGTGGTTGCTGTTTTCCTAGAGTACATTCCTACAATGGGTTTTAGGTTCATGGAAACCAAGGAAGAGACAAGCTTCTCGGGACAGCAACTTTATAATCTCAGGGCACCTTGAGATGAGGTCCCCATCTGTGACCAATCTCTTTGAGGTTCAGAGGCCCGAGGGCCCAGGACGCAGCAGACTGTGAGGGGAGATTAGACACACAGGCACAGACAAGCCAGGCTCCAAGCAGGTTCTCTGTCATTTCTAACTATGTGACTTTCAGCCAGTTTTATGAGCTCTCTGGCCTCAGTCTTCTTATCCAGCAAATGGGCGCCTTTACTGTACCTCCATCATGTGATTCCTCTTAGCTGAAATGACAGGCCACATGTAATTGTTCAGTACAGTACCTGGCTCCTGATAAATCCTCAGAAAAAATAATTATTAACATGTTTGAAGTTTTGTGTGGATATGCCAATCACACACACACACACACACACACAGAGGAGATTTCTGCATTTTTATCATACTCTCCCTCCCTCAAGTACTTTTTTTCAAATAGAGATCTATTTGCTAAAATAAATTGAAATGGGTAAAGAATATGAGCCACAATTTATACTAGATATATCTGCAATTACTAACTCTGAATTAAACATATCCCTTCATGAATAATGAAGCAGAAATAGGCCAAAGGAAAAATGAGATAAGATCTTAAATCCATGTATTTTTAATTGCTTCATTATCTAAAATTTGCTATGAATAGCTGTGGATACAGTTTGCTGTTTAAAGCACAAAAAGAAATAAGAATTTTCAGCCAAATCACAAAAGGCTATCAAAAATTAATTTTGTGTGCTGTGATCATTGAAAATGTAAGTGATTTGAGGCAGAGTGACATTTAAAAATGCCATTTATATGCTAATAATAAATGAGGTTTTTTTCATTTTGATGCAAAATAATTTTATTTTCATTTTAATGAAATGTAATGAATTCTAAGTTTTTTCTTTTTATCTTTAGGTAAAGTTTGGGACAGATAGCAGAAGACTGGTTGAAGTTAGACGAGGGCTCAGAGGGAGTAAAATGGGATGAGTCCTCTCGTCTGATACTGATATCCTACACTGGATGGGGGACTTTGGAATTGAGGACGATATCTCTGGGTGTCTAGAAATTTCCACAATTCAGCTCTACCTCTGATAGCAAACTACCCAATGGTGCCTTATTCGAAAAAAAGCTATCTATGAACTACGTCGAATTAACCATTCTATTTTCTTACATGAAATGACATTCACATTCTAGAATTTAAAAGAAAAAAAGTATTCATTATGTGATTCTTGTCATACACATCATTCTGAAAACATGCTTATTTTTAATAATAATGTTTTCCTTTATGAAAGTCTTATTCTGTATCAGATATTCTGCAAAGTCTTATATCCATTCTCATCACTAATCTTTATGACAACCCTCAGAAGTTGGTAGCATTATAATCCTACTTTTATTGATGAGAAATTGGAGGTCAGAGCAATTGCCCCGAAAGGTCACAGATCCTAAGGTGTGGAGTTTAGACTGAACTCATATCTGTCTGGCTTGTACACATTTACTTATGCACAATGTCAACTACTTTTTAAGAAAATACATGACTTAATATCCAAAATGTATTTTTAAAAACTCAATTTAACAAACAACCCAATTAATAAATGGGAAGCAAATCTGAACAGACAATTCACCCAGAGGGGAAAATCCACAAGATAGGTGCAAAAATGTTCATTGCAGGTCAAAATGAGTATCTCATACCTGTGATATTGGCACATACTAAAAAGGACCCCCAACCGGTGTTAGCAAGGATGGTGGGAATGTGAACTGGTATAGTCATTTTAGAAAGCAATCTAAGTTTATCTTAAAAAACTAAAAATGGAAATACCATATGACCCAACAGTCCTACTTCTTGGCCATCTATCCAAAGAAAAAGTCACCAACTCAAAAAACTCTATGCTCTACAATGCTTATGCAGCATTACTAGACATAGAACCAACCAAAGTGCCCATTGATAGAGGACCGGATGCAGAAGATGTGGGCTTCCACACAATGGAATATTCTTCAGGCATAAGGAAAGACAGACTGTTGACATTTACAGCAAAAATGAAGGGGTTCCAGGGAATTATGTGTAATAAAGCAACTCAGAATGACAAATAATGGACATTAACATAGCCACACAGCTGATCATTCAACAAAGGAAGATTCTTATAAAAACTAGCAGATACTAATGAGGTTTCTGAGCTTAAGTGGGAAGGGAAGGGAGAAAGGGTCAAAGGGATAGAAAGCACAGAGGTAGGAGAATATTAAAATATAAATGAAGTACTAAAAGGAGGGAAAGGAAGGACATTAACATTTAACCCAAACAAATGAATCGCAAATGGTGAAATCCCAGGAACCAGTGAGGAAAATGCTTGTCTGAGGACACAAAGAGAGGGACACCAAGTTGTCCTGGCATGTCACTATCCATTTGCTCGTGTCCTGGGTAGCCTTAAAGTCCAGTTAGTTTTTGCGCCAGAGCTGAATGATTGACATCTGCACGTGTGTTAGGACTTGGGTGAAAAATATCCAGAGCTTCGCCGGGCTGAGAGGTCACTGGTTTCTTCACTGAGGGTCTGACATTAGTCTCTGATGTCTGAGTCTTTGAAGTGAGGAGCCAAGTTTCCAAATTCATTTCTGTGTTCCCTCATGCCTCACTCTCAGATCTTGAGTTTCCTTTGCCTGTCTTAGTTGTTGATGTTAATTCTCTTTAACCAGGGTCTCTTTAAATGAGACCTTGTGAGTTATGGAGCTGTAATTCACCCCTTCAGATCTAGTGGCCCCAAGGCCACAGGCCAGCTGCTATTAAACGGAAAGGTCTGAATTATTATCCTATAATTCACCTCTTGGAAGTGTCTTAATTCAATTACACTGTGTCCCTGAATGACTATTAAAAGAAATAGAGAAAGAGTTCTGGCTCTTTTTTGTTACAATCTAAAGTAATTTTCAGTGCCAAAGAGTTGTTCCTTTAAAGTCATTAGAAAGAAAATTAAACAGAAACATGAAAGAAAGAGGCTATCACAGGCAGTGCTGAGCTGTGGATAATCCAATGCAGCATCACCAAGACAAACATGGCGGCAGAAGTCCCAGCAATTGAGAGAGTTCCCCGTGACCAGATCCTTTTGATTGACACCTTCCTCTCTTCCCATTTGTCAATCGTTCATCCAGTAAGATGGAATTAGAATGAGTACTAAATCCTGTTACCGCCTGCTCATTTATTATACACTTTGTTTAATAAATGCAAATGGTTAAAGCTTGGTGGCATGAATAGCTTCAACATCAAACAGAATCCAAGTTGGTGACAAATGAATAAGTAAAAGAACTTGAGAGTCCCTTGTGTCTTAGTCTGGGTCCTCCAACTCTTGGTGTGGGATGTGAAAGCAGGGAAAGAAGCCAATGCAGGGAGTAACACAAGTTACCCTTGTAAGTCCCCAGTCCCTAGGAAATGGTGTGGAGCAGGGGGTTACAGTGACAAGGAAACTGGGCCATTCATACACCCATTTCCCTCCTGTCTACTCGATAGGTTTTAATAGGGTCAAAAGCTATGCAATATCTTTCCAGAGTTTATAAACACTCATCCTCTCAGCTTTCTCTAAAATTGCCACGTTATGAAAGGAAAACAAATCTCCAGTCCACCTCTAAGGTTAATAGAGGACAATGGATAAATGCTGCCATGGCCTGGCTCAAATCCTACCATGTGACCATGAGCAACAATGCACTGACCCTCGGGTTTCCCACCGGTCCGAGGAGCAATATTGATTGCCTGGGTGTTCTGAGAAACGAAGAGGTCTCCACGACGAGGCCCTGACCCAGTGACGCGCCTGGTACACTCATGGCACTGAGGACCCCAGTAAGGTTGCTTTGGGAAACCATTTCTTCTGAATTGAGCACATATTGAATTCATCACCCCTTCTTTCTTAACCTGGTCCATTTTTAACTTTCTGGATGGGTTTACATTCATATGCAAGAAAGCAGATGGTTCCTAAGAATTTAAATGGAGATCACCATCTGATAATTCATAAACCACATCCATCGTGAATGGTTTTAGAGAAACCCTGCAAGGTATATTAAAACCAAAAGTATTTAAAAGTTCAGATTGCCATAGAAATGTCAAAGGAGCTTGCCACACTGGGCTCATTTGCTATCCGGGCTGGTCTCCAAGGGACAGACATCCCTTTGGGCCAGCAAACCCCTTTCTGTGTGCCGTTTCCCACCACCCTCAATTCAGCGACTAGCATTATGCCTTCCCAGTGCCCACCTGGCCCCTGTGAGCATTTTTGAATTGACAACTTGCGTTCTAGTTCATCTGACAAAAGCAGATGCTCTAGACAAGCTCTTGCTAGGACAGGTCTATCCAAAGCGACTTATTTTCAACTGACTGTCTGTAACGAGTAATTTACTGATTGTAAATGAGGTTCCTGTGGCCACTGTGAATTCAGGAAGCAAAAGGGAGGACGTTAGAACACAACAGTGGGAATTATTCTGCTTTAGATTTGGAAATGGTGCTCCACCAGGGAAAGAGAGAGAACCAGGCCAGATGTCACCGGACAAGAAGACTGAATAGTCGCGAACCTGCCAGTAGGCCAGCCTGCTAATAGGCTGGTGATTGCTCATCTCCACCTGCCTCTTGTGAACAGCGTCTCTTCTGTACCTGGAGTGGTTGCAGACATGGAAGTGAGCAGCTTGGGTGCTGATTACTTAATGAGGAGGAGTGCTAGGCAGTATGGTGGAAAATGACTTCTGCTGAAGCATAAAGGAAACCAGCAGGCATTTGGGAAAGACTGAAGGGAGAAGGTCAGTGCTGAGCTTCTGGCCCATCTGCTCCTTTCTAGAAATCTGCTGAGTTCATTCACAGGTAGTTCTGTTTAACCACAGGGTTCCCCAACAACCTTGGCACCGTTGACACTTTGGGCTGGATCGTGCTTTTGGTGGGGGAACTTTTTGTGCATTATAAAATTTAACGGCATCCTTACCCCCTATGTACTGGATGCCAGGATTACCTCCCTCTCCAGATCTGAAACCACAAATGTCTCCAGACATTGTCGGATAGTCCCAGGAGGCAAGATCACTTCCATAAGTAAACCACTGGTTTTAGTCTACACTGTGTTTAATTAACTTCTCAAATTAGTGGTTGCCTTTACGGATTAAGGAAGAGCACCGTAGACTCTGATTTCCTCTTTCTATGAAAAGCCTGGAGAAGTTGGCCATTCCCTCTATAGCTTGGCCTCCTCTAGGCTCATATCTTGCACCCACCAACTCCTCCCCTCTCCTCATTCCCCTCTGGTCACTCCAGTGCTTCGGGGCCTTAGCTATTGCTGCCTAGAAAGTTCTTCCCCAGATATTTGCATGGGCTGCTCCTCACTCAAGGTTCACCCAAACATCTCTTGGATGGGGGAGGTATTCTTTGGCCACTATACCTCCTCTCACCAACTTCCCATCTCCATTCCTGATTTTTTTTTTTCTCCTTATTACTGATCTGAAGGGCTCTGTAGCTTCCTGTCCTTACTGAGAATTTGGCTATTTTGTTCACCGTGGATATTTTGGCATTCCTTTTGTTCATCACGGCATTCATTTTTTTAGGGAAATATTGCATTGAAATAGTATTTAACTTGATCACTAAGATTCTTGGCATCCTCCCTTACATTTTGCACCCCAAAGTCAGGGCTTCATTTGCTCACCCAAGTCCTGGATTATTTACCTTGCTTACTGTGTGCCTATCTTCAGCACATTATAAACCCTTTGAAGACAAGGAGGCTTCATCTCCTCTGGACTCTGCACTTGGCATGTCCACCATATTTAATTTTAAAATGAGTGGATGATTCCTGCCGGATTATCCTTAACTAAAGTGAAGCTTCAGCCTCCTGGTTTCATTCCTAAGTTAACTCATTCTTCATTCATTTTACAAACACACATAGGACATCTACTTCATGCCAGACTGTGCCAAGTCCCGGGAAAGCTGGGTCAAAGGATTTCCATCAGCTTCAATCCTGAAGCTTGACTTGGATGAGGGCCACTTGCAACAACAGAGAGAAGGAAGCAGAAGGACCTCTCAGAGGAAGGGTTCCTGACCTCATCAAAGGTGGGCATTTTTGCCAGGCTGACGTCAACCAAATACCATAGCCTGTGCAGTTTAAGTAATAGGGATTTATTTTCTAGTGGTTCTGGGTTCTGGATACTGGAAGCCCAAGATCAAGGTGTCAAGAGGTTCGGTACATTATGGGGTCTCTGCTGGGTTCACAGATGGCAACCTCCATGCTCTGTCCTGTGTGGACACAGCTGGTGTCATTCTCTCCCTTATCCTAATCTCCTCTAATGGATGAGGGTCTACCCTAGCAAGCTCATTATAATTTAATTATGTCTGTAAAGTCCCTATAGCGACTCTAAGATACAGTCCTATTCAGAGGTGATGGGCTTTAGAACTTTAACACATCAGTGGAAGTGGGGATACAATTTAGTTCATAATGGTGGGGGTAGGTAGCACATACTCTGACTCTGAATAGACACTTACCCCAGATGGCCGACAGACATATGAAAAATGTTCATCATCACTTTTCATTAGGGAAATTCAAATCAAAACCATAATGAGTTATCTCTCATTGACTTACATTAAAAAGACTGCTAACAAGAAGTGTTGGTAAGGAGGTAGATAAAGAGGAACCCCGATACATCATTGGCAGAAATTTAAATTGGTGCTGCTGTTTTGGAAAGCAATCTGGACCTTACTCAAAAAACCATAGCTGGAACTACCATTTAATCCAGTAATCTCATTTCTGGGTATCTACCCAGGAATATGAAATCATTGACTCAGAGTTACCACAATGCTTATTGCAATTTTATTTTCAATAGCTAATGTAATATGGAAGCAACCTAAGTGCCCACTGAAAGATGACTGGGTCGAGAAGACATGTCTACCCACACAATGGAATACTATACAGCTCTCAAAGAGGATGAAATGTTGCCATCTACAGCAAAATGGAAGGAGTTTGAGAGAATTATACAAAATAAAATTAGTGAGAAAGATAAAGACAAACATCAGGCAATTACACCTACATCTACAATATAAGCAAATAAAGGAGGACAGATAAGACAAAAGGAAATAAGCTACTGGACACAGATAACAGAGTTAAGGTTACCTGGGTAAAGAGAGCAGGGGGTGGGAGAAAGGGTGTAGGGAGATCAGCAGATAGTGGTGGAGTGTTTTGTTCAGTTGATTTTTGATTTTTCTTTAAAAATGAAAATAAATTAAAATTTTGTACATAACTATTTTAATGGAACCACAATTCTCCCATAAATCAAAGGAGGCACAGCCCATATTCATAGTCATTTATTTGGCAAATATGTACTGAGTATTCATTAGCTACAACTCACTCTTCTCAGCCCTAGGAATAGAGCTGTGAGTAACAGAGACACAAGCATGAAATAATGAATACTAAAATTGCCATTTAATTGCTATTATAAATAGTGCTTCTGAAGATATAAGGAATACCAAAAGAGCTGGGAATGGGGAAACCCAACTTGGACTGAAAATCAGTGGTGCTATCCTGAAGAGATGACATTTGAGCCCTATTAAAAGGAGTTGACTAGGGAAAATAACAGAAGGAAGCGAGGGCAACAGAAAATACAGTGTGTGCAAAGGCCCTGAGGCAGGAAGGATTAAAGAACTAGAGCAGTCAGTAGAGTTGATTTGCAGAGTGAGAGGGATGGAGCTGGAAAGGTCGGACCCAGTGAGCATGTTAAGCATTCTGAGCTTTATCCACGCGGAGTGAGGAGGGAGACTATCAGCCTGGAATGAGAGCCAAAACTGCTTCTTCCAATCTACAGGAACGTGACTTTGCGCCATTCTTCTGATTCCAATAGCATGACTTTTACCCAGGAGTCTCCTGCCCAGACAAGTGGTCTGATGTGCATTACAAGAACTTGCGAGAGACCCATCAACTCTTCAATGGAAAATATGGGTAGTTTCACTCTAAATATTCTAGAAGTTTGTCTCAAAACCTGTACCTTCGTGCGTCCACCAATCCTGAGCCGTCGCATGTGATCCTTACCGAATTCTAATGAAACCCCACTTTAAAGGACCCTAGCTAAAATCTGACTTCAATTCCCACTAAATTCTGACCTCCTCTCCCCTGCAGTGAAAACACCATCGCTTTGAAAACAGCATTCCTCCTTACTGCCGTTCCCAAACCTCAGCTTCATCTTATCAACAGGTTGTGTGGTGGCACCGGGTAAGGTTCAGGCTGGGGCTGTGCAAGGAATGTGAGCAGGAAAGTGAGGAAGACTCGTAACAAGTCTGGCACAGAGTGAAGTTCAAAGACCATCTAGACACAATAGAAACTCCTTACAAAGAGCTTCTGGTTTTCCTTAGCAGACACCTCCAAGGTGTCTGAACTAGACAGTTCAGAAAGAGCAGAGAAAGCCAGCAGGAGACCACAGAGACAGGACAGCACAGAAGGCCCTGCAAAGAGACAAAGGCGCACCCATGGTCATTGTTCCAAGCAGAGCACCCAGGCTCTGAACGCTTTAGAAATGTTTTTAGGCCGCTGTCTTAACACACACCCTGGAAATTTTACTTGGGTCTTTAATCAAGTGCAATTGCACTGTAATTTTGTTTAGTCATTAAAATGTTCTATAGCAAATCCTGTCAACAAGAGCCATTTAAAAGGTTCTAATCAGTCTTAGTCAATCTCAAACAAGGTAGAGCTACGCTATTCGCCACCAGACAAGCGGAACTCGGGATGCCCACGCCAGGCAGCCGCGCCTCCTGCCTCCATCCCTCTGAGAACTGTTTCCGCGCCACTTGCTTTTTCTGCTGTTCAGACTTGCCGGTTTTCACATCCATCACCGTGTCCAGTTTAGCTTACACATAGCAAAATCATTTCCGAGGATCCTAAGGAATAGGTGTGTGTATATAGGTGGGAACAGGACAGCAGAACCCCATGAATGGGGGCTGTTACCCACCAGCGGGCAGTTGATCTCTTCGCATTTACTTTTAAAGAATTCTCCCTCCTACGTCATTGTTTCCCAGAAGATTCATCTTATCTGTGCGAATTCTATAAGGATGGGAGACCTCTGAGCTAGACCAGATTGCACTGCTGGGGGCAAGGCATCAAGGTATAAACTCAAATCACCAACCACAAGGGCACCCCTTTCCCTGGTCTCAACTAAGGGGTACAAACCAAAGAGCCCAGACAGCCAGGATGGCCTAGCGATGAAACTGCATCAGCAACAAGAACCTTGTCTTCTGGCAAATAAAGCCTCAGTTCCCAGAAGATAAGGCTCTAAATAGACAGAGTAAATGTTAACAGCCCTCCTTGTTCTGAAGGCACAGACAACATCAGATGATGCATTAACCAGGCCCTTGTCGATCCTTGAAACATTTCCCTTGCAAATTGCATAAAATCCTCATCGAAAAGCTCAAAGTTCAGGCCACCTTCCCAGAGCTATCTGGAGGTTGTTCCACAAGTTCAAGTCCTCAGTGTTGATTTAATGAACTCACTTAATTGTTCCTTGCCTCAATTTATTTAAGACGAGATAGCCCCCAGATGGAACATCTAGTCCCACCCTCTCGCTTGAATTTCACTACTTCAGACACCCATTCATATGCTTCTGCCATCAATAACAAAAATCCTAACTCAGACTCGTTTAAATGATAAGGAGGCTGTTCATCAAACTGTCACTTAGATGGCCCCCCAGCATCTTCAACTCGAAGTTTAAATCAGTCCTCGTGATAGTCTGCACGGAGCAGAGTTGCTAAGAGTGTGGCCCCCGGGGTCAGCCTGCCTGGGTTTCTCCCTGGCTCTGCCATTCACTGGTTTTGCAACCTTGGGCAAGTTCCCTCCATGCCTTGGCCTCTCTCTATAATGTGGGGACCATGTTGGTGCCTCCTTTCTGGGATTATTGGAGCAAGCATACCGGCAGGGAACTGTAAATTGTGTTTCCCAACAGGAGAGATCTGTTGCACCATATATGGGTTAGCTCCCTGGCTGAGGCTCAAACTCAGGCTGTGGTGGTATTAGTGCTGGGACTTAACATCCCTACAGCATGAGGGAGGACCCTGGGAAACACTTCCTTCACAGAGAAGGAAACAGCAATTAGAGCTAGTTTCATTAAGACTGTCTGCTCTATACATTGCGCTTACTCTTCTGAGTTATTTACCTGAAAAATTCAAAACACAAACTTGAAAAGATATCTGCATCCCCAAGATTACTGTAGCATTATTTATTTATTTATAAAAAAGATTTTATTTATTTATGCATACAAGAGCTGGGGTACAGGCCAGAGTCCAGAGAGGTGAGAGGATTCACCAGAGACAGAGCCGGGAACAGAACAGGCAGACTGACTGAAACACACTGCTAAGGGGAGCAGCGGGCGAGGCAGGAGAGGTCTGTAGCATTATTTAAATGACCAAGAACTGGAAGCAACCTAAGTGCCCAACAACAAATGACTAGATAAAGAAAATATGGAGCAGCTCCACAATGGAATATTATGAGACTGTAAAAAAGAAACCCTGCCATTTGCAACAACATGGATGGATCTCTCGGGAAGATGCTTAGTGATGTAGGTCAGATGGAGAAAGACAAACACTGCGTGATTTCACTGATATGTGGCATATAAAGCAGCAAAACAAAAGAATGATTTAAATAAAGCAAAAATAAAACCATCACACTGTAAGATCAAAATAGCAGTTACTAAAAGGAAAGGGGAGGGACTGAACTGGGTAAAAACTATCAGTTATGTGGTGAAGGACAGAATGGGGCTTTTAGTGATGAAGGTAATGTAGTTGTACAGACATTTATTTATAATGAGACATGCCTCAAACACATCTTATAATGCAATGGTATTTCGATAAAAAATAAAGGGAACTGTTTTCATGTAATTGGTCAGCGAACCCTTTCACCCTGTTTTTTCACCCCCCAGACCCCATTCAGCCCGTCTTCTTATACCTCCCTTAACTCCAAACCCACCCTGTCCTCTAGCCAAGGTTTCATTCACTTGTGGCCCCATCCTTCTCCCAACCAGGTCAACTTCTAAGTGAGGCATTGTCTCATTTATCTGTATATCCACACCCATAACCACTCATAACTATTCCCATGTAATTGTGATGATTATTTTGCACAATAAAGCCAGGCCCTGATTCTGCTACCTACTGGTGAGTCCATCTGAGTGGCCACTGTCTGTCCTCTCCGGACCTCGCTATTCCAAGGTCAAGGATGAGATGGTATTGGGCGTGCAGAGGGGATGCAGGAGAAGCCTGACAAATACTAGTTATATTGTCAGGTGCCTGATGCGTGTTTATCCAGTGGAATAATTAACAGACTTCCTGGTTACGGCTCTGCCTGGCAGGAACTGGACAATCCTAGATGCCGACAGTGGGGTGGCGAGGGAGGCAGGGGAGGCAGATGCAAGCCCCAGGGTTTTCCTTATACAAGTCTATTAAGAAGAAAAATTGCCAACTTCAGTTTGGGGTTTAGAATAAGAACAGTGAGCAGAAAGATCAACGGAGACTTGTCAGTCTACTCTGAAATCTAGGGCATTAGCTCATTTCCCTTTTAAAATAAAATAGGTCAGCTAAGTGAAACTGTGTGCTCAATCAAAGGCAGCCGATGTGCATTTCTGAGTGTGAGTGCTTGAGAGAGTAAGGGAGCCGCGGCTGGGAGCTGGAAGGAAAGTTTCCTCCTACAAGTCCTCATGAAAGAGTCCCCGTGGGCTTCACACTGTTCCCGGCTCCTCATGCAAGCTACAATCACTCCACAAATGGATCTCCTGTTCTATCTTTTGTGTTTTTCTTTTTTTTTTTTCCCAGTAAAACACCCCAGCTAAGAAACAGAGTCAAAGAGATGTGCTTCAAGCCCCAGTTCTGCCACTCATGCTGTGACCTTGGACAAGTTGCCTTTGCCTCTTTGCTCCTCAAGCTCCTCCTCTATAAGCTAATACTCTTTACATCGGTAGGTTTCTGTGGGTATGAAGTGACATCATATGCATAAGGCACTGGGCCTTAAAAGGCAGCTGGAAGCAGCAGCAGCAGGCACGTTAGCTGGTATAGCAGTAGTAACAATAGCAGTGGCAGCAGTAGCAAAAGTAGTACTGATAGTCCAACAGTATGGTAGCCCTAGACATAACAGCGGTTGTTTTAGTAAAGTACTAAAAGAACAGCGGCAGCGATAGCATTAACAGCGATGGCGGAGCTCCTAGTACTCGTAGCAGTGAAATAGCAGTAGTAGCGGTGGTGTTAGCACTGGTAGTAATATTCCTGCCCTCTCCTTTCAGCTTTAGTCTTCTCTCAAGGTCCTAGCATCAGAGACCATCGTAGGAAGCCTTCACGTCCTTCCCAGCAACTTAGTGTACAATAGGGACTCGATGACATTAAATAGTGAGATCCTAAAGTCCCTCATTACAACCGAGCATATGAAGCTTTGGGACCTGGGCTTATTTACTAAGAAGTCGGGGTTGGTTACCAAACAAAATATTCTCCCATGGGCCAGCAATTTCTTTGTCTGCCTTAAACACTATAACATGTTTAAGAAGATGACACTAGATGTCATCTTCTAAAGGATGACAGTGACCTTGGCCAGAATATACATGTTGGATCGGATTAGACCCTAGAAAGACAGAAGTGCTGAATTCTGGAGCTTGAAATCCTCCCTGGCAGACAGCCACTAACTCTAGTCAAGCGTGTCCACTCTCACACGCCGATAAAACACTTTGAAAAACAGCCCGCTGCATGACTGTGATCCCAGATCATTTTCTCTTCCCATTGATTCCTTGTTCAAACTTCTGGGGAAACTAATTTGAAAGAAGGTCAGCATTTTCAAAGGGGGGCTTGTCTTTGCTGCGTGTCTGGCTTAGACTGTTTGACGACGATAAAGAGCATCAGGACATGTTAAGCTGTTTCCTTTCCACCAAAATCACTTTCAATATGAATGCCACATGTGACCTCAGACCCAAACCTATTTGTAAAAGTCTGCCTCTCCCATATGTCACTGGGAGAATGAGGCCAGTCAGACAGGTGCCGGGGCACTGCTGTTTCAAAGGCGCTCATAAAGGAGATTTCTCAGTATGTATAACCCTTGCCATCAGCGTCCTGGTGGAGCTGACTTTTTTCCCTGCAGACACGGGTGGCAGTGTAAGCTGACCTGGAGGCTGCAGGAAGCTCTGTGTTTAAAGTCCATGTTTTTTCTCCAAGTGGAATTCAAGGAGGGGGGACTGAAAGAGAGAGGGCTATGGAGTGCTTCTGTAACGCCTTCACCAAGATCCTGCGCCTCTGCTCAGGCCCCAGGGCACCGCATGTTTGTCTCGATCAGAAGTTATTTATTTCACTGGTGGCTTCTGCTTCCCTGAGGAGAAGTCAGCCCATGATAAGCCACGGCCAGCAAAGTACATGCGTCCCAGCCCTGTGTGCCTCCTCAGATCAGAGATCAGCCGTCCTGCTCCCTGGAAGTTCTAGCTTCGCCACCACCCCAAACGCTGAACCCAGCTGACTTCTCTGAGCTCATCTCCCCCTGTTTTTCAGTAAACCCAGCCTGATTCTTTCATTCTTACAACCAACTGGAATTTGACCACTGTACTTTAGTGACATTTTATGTGTCTTCTGACTGTACTCATTCTTCTCCTTCCAGATTCCAGGCTCATGTCCCATTCAACCTGGTCCTCATGCAACCCAAGTGCTAGGAGACAGAAAGTTCTGGAAGTGTCTATAAAAAGAAGAAAAATTCCATGTCCACTCATGCCATCCACGGCAACATGAATGGAGCTGGAAGGGGCGATGCTCAGTGAAATAAGCCAGAAGGGAAAAAATATCTACCGGATAGCTTCACTTATAGGAGGAATGTAAGGGATCAGGGGGAAAAAATTACAAGAAATCAAAAACTAAAATGAATAAGTATAAGCCAGAGACATTCTGCAGGGGAGGGGGCGGGAGAGGTATCAAAACAGGGGAGGGAAGAGCACTAGAAACTATGGTGACGGTGCATGGATAAATTGGTGGTGGAAATTCTACAGGGACTACACCTGAGAGGAGACAGCATACGTTGTACAGAAAGGAAGAACGATGTAAAATATATAGAAAAGAGGAAAAATTCTATATCCAACTAAACCATTAACCACATGGAAGTCTATAACAAAGACACTTCTAGACGTGGAAGAACCCAAATATGTGTCTCCCACGTACTCTAGGAAGTTACTGAGTGGAATACTTTATCAGATGGAGAGAGGGAAGGAAGAGCAGGACCTGAGGGTCCCACATGGCAGACCAACACACTAAGTCCCGAGATAATACTGAGCCGCAGACTTAAATAGCAGAATGTCCAATAAGCGTGGCCCAGAGACGTCGTCGCGGAAGGACACGCTATGACATTGTGTGCAGGTTTGGGAAACTGTCGACTTCTAGTTGACAAAGTCCTTGGGGAATTCATGGGAAAAATACAAATAGAGAAGACAAAGCATAGTTAAGCCATGAACAATATTTACGTAGTCTAGTAATGTAAGCATTATTGTGGACTTAGCCAAGAATTTTGAAAAAATTAAACCGAGACTTAGCAAATTGAGACAATAAAGGGTAGGGAAGAGAAGCTAAGGAAATCGATTGACATGAGCTAAGTCCTCAACTATCATAACTAGATGTCAATGGGGTACTTCTGAAACTCGTAATTCTAGTAATAGAGGCAGAAGCATATTACACAGACAGATGGGCGGATGTACTGAAAGAAACGACTGAAAAGTAAGAACAGTAATTTCTGGGGAGCTAGATGTCATCTCCTTCACTATAGGCTTTCAAAGACTTTCATTTTGAACTATGCACATCGATTGCTTTGATAAAAATGAAAAAGTGATGTTTGTTATAAAAACTAGAAAACAAAAATCAAGAAGAGAAAGCAAAGCACTTATCCTCATACAGGCTTGAGATCACCACACTCACATTTTTCTGAATTTCCTTTATAATCTTACTATGTGCATTTTTAAAAGAATTGATGTTCATGCAATATTATGGTTTTCCTATTTTACATATTTCATCTAACATTATGTCAGGGAAATGTTTCTCAATCATTAAAATTGTATACAGCATTATTTTAACATCTGCATAATAGTCCATTAAGTAGATTTACAATAATTTACACAATCAGTTCCATATTATTGAACGTTTAGGTTTTGTCCAATTTTTCACTTTAATTTTTTTAGTACCACAATGAACATTTCTGTGAATAAAGCTCTTTCTCATCTCTGATTATTTTCTGAGAAGTGAAATTACTAGATCAATAATGAGAAAAAAACCAGAAATAGTTAATGAGCAGAAAGCAGTGGAATTGTTAAATGAACTTTAAAAACCCCTGCATAATTGCTATAGATTTTTTAAACACTACATTTAAAATATCTTCCTTAAGATGTTCACACCCCGGGGCAAGTCACATCTGCCAACTTTTAGGCAAAATGACTAGACTGGAGTTGGAAAAGAATGCTTATTTAGACAACGACTTCTGTGCTGAGAGATCGCTGGGAATAATTAGCATCATTACATGATTTGCCCTAGAGCTCCCAGCTTCTTTTCTCATAGATCATCCCCAGAAAATATCACTGACGTGTCCAAATTCAGTGGCAGAGCTGGGACAGGAAGCCTGGATTTCTTCCTGACGCCTGGTCTCCAGCACACCTTAGTCTCACTTGATTTGAACAGATGAGTAAACATTTAGCTCTTTTACTAAATTGCTGATCATTGACGTTTAAAGATGAGCCAGTAAAATAGACATTTCACAGTCAGCCAAAGAGTTTCTGGAGACCTTGAGTAATAAGTACATGACTTTCTGAAAGGAAAAATGAGTCACTGATGGAATCAGAATCTTTGATTTCATCAAATACAGGGAAATGAAAGAACTCAAGCCTTATTTGGGTTGTAGAATAGAAAGTCAACTCAAATTATTTGAGGGTTGACTCTAAAAGACAGAAGCTATAGACATCCTAGAAACCTTGTGCTCATAGAGTGACCTCAGATTCTTTACTTGTTTTCACTTGCACAAATACCACTTGGTAGGTATTATTTCCCCCCAAATCTCCTCTCTTCTCACTGTCAGCCCCTTTGATGTTGGTTCTGTGAGGGGACCAGCAGAGTGGAAGTAAGATGGAAAAGGGAACAGAACACTTCTAGAATGTGTAAAAGTGGCCTGCCAAAATTAGATGGTAAGATATTGCCAACACATACCACTCACACCAGTAAAAATTAGGAGAGAGAAGAAGTCACATGTCAGTTGCGCTTACCACTGTGGCAGGCTGTGGCCAAGGGAATGCAGGCAGAGGCTGTGCCATAGGCGTTTGAGGCCTGGGACTTACAGGGCTCCTGTGTGTCTGACCGTCCACCTCACAGCCTTCACCAGCCACAAAGGGGCATCCCTCAGGTAGTACTCACAGGGAGGATCCAACCTGTCTCTTGCTACAGAGCTGTCCCAGCCAAGCCACACACCAATGAGAAAAACACAAAGAAGTGAATTATACAATGATACAAATACTAATAATACTGCCAAGGGGGGTCGCCATGGGGCAACTAATACAGTTTATGCTCTTGAACCCTCCCACCCTCTGTGTCACTGCCGCACAAATTTCTAGAATGATAACCCGCATTATATAATTAACAAAATATTTCATAATATGCTGTTTCGTTTCACTCTCAGTTTAGAAAATGAAGGTCAGAAAGGTCATATGACCAGGGTGAGGTCACCTAGCGAACAAGACAGAGCTGGCACACGCTCTCAAGGCACGTCGATTAAGAAAACATCCCTCACACATCGAGAACTCCCAGGATTAGCACTACAAAGGTCCAGTGACATTGAGTGGTGAAGATGTGGACCATAAACACCTTCCCGAATATTATTCCCAAATGGAACGGAAACCAGGAGAATGGCAAGAGGTGACTAGAGAATTAGAGTTCCATTGGTATCATTCTTACATTCCTCAGTATTCAGGGAGCAATCTGACTTGTCAATGTTATTTGAAAAGCAGACCTTGCATATCCTAGGGAAATTCTTCCCTTGTGACATCCCGGGTACAGCTCTATGGCCACATAAAATGTCGCAGTAAACAACTCAATATATATTTCAAACGTTAATTGCCTTCCCAGACCTTGGAATTTCTCACTGAGCTTGCTCGCAAGTTTTATGTAGGGCATAAAATTTATTGTGTTGACATACCCTTTAAAGTGCTGAATTCACCAAGGCCAATCGAGCCTGGATGGTATTAAGGAGAGTGAGTCAATTTTTTTATTGAAAGTTTTGTCCTATGCTTTTCTTTTACATCACAACCCAAATTAAGGCACTGGAAAAATAAATATACGTGCACTTCTTAAAAGAAATGTAATCATCCTTTTCCAGGCACATTCGTGCAGAAGTGGAATGGAGCCGCATTATCTATTCCGAGGAAGTCTGGGTCTCGGCGGCCACACACAGAGATGACAGTCTGTATTTGAAATGTCTCAGTGTGACAACCCAGAGTCATAGTGCCCCCTGAGACTTTCAGATAAAGTGATGAATTTAAGGATTTTTTGCCATGAAGCTTTCTGATTTGTTTCAAAGGTTTTTTTGTTACATAGTCCCCAAATTGATAATTGTTTGAAATGTTGCTTCCGAGAGGCTTTGCCTGCAACTGATAGGTTGACATGGCTGGTGAAGAACGTCTCTTAAAACAAATGACTCCAAAAGAAAGAGGGAAGCCTAGCTTTCCGTGAAGGCCTCAGCAGAGTGGAAACAAGAGGGAAAAGGGAACAGAAAGCTTCTAGAATGTGTACAGGTGGCCTGTCAAAATTAGACTGTCAGACACTGCCAACACATACCAGCTATTCACACCAATAAAGCAAAGCAGAGAGGTCCCCAGCCCCAGGGACAGTCACCAGAAGTCAGTTTCACCCCCTCACTTAAACACAAATATTGATATTGATGGAAAACTCTGGTGCATCCACACCTCCTGGGTTCCAGTTTGCTTCCTCCACTTTCATGGGGCATCACTTTAGGCAGCTTAACGCTTTTCTTGTCTCCGTGTTGCATGCACAAAATGATGATCTAATAATGCTTTTTCATAGCATTGTTTTAAAGGTAAATTAAGTTAGTGTCATGTACTAGGAGCAAAGAGAGAAATAAAACCTCCAACTTCATTATGGAATGTATATTCTAGTAATGTAAACAATCTACCAAATAGCCTATTACAACCCTGTGTGAAATTGCCTAAAAGCCCAACATAGGGATTTTAGGAATAGCTATTTGATCTAGTGAAGAACATTGGCTGGGCACAATGGCATCTGCCCCACTCATCAGTAGAGAGACGCAAACTCACACTGACCCACAGACATCCTTAGGTGTGGCTCCATTAGTTACCCAATGCTGTGCAAACTACCCAAAACTTAGTGACTTAAAACAACAGATATTTATCACTCACAGTTTGTTGGTCAGCTGCCTCCACATTGCTTGGCTGGATGTCTGCAGTTCCAGGTTGCTCATCGGGCTGAAGGCAAGCGGCCCGCCAAGGTTGTAATTTCACCTGAAGACCTACCTTGCAAGGATCTACGTCCAGGGTCACTCGTGTGGATCTTGGTGGGGCCCCGCCGTGTCCTCGCCAGGTGGCTCTCTACATAGGTGCCTTATGAAATGGAAGCTGGCTTCACCTGGAGTAAGTGATCCATGAGAAAGAGAAAAGTCAACAGAAAAGCCATACTCATTTTATAACCTACACCCAGACGTGCCAGCTCATTACTTCTGCCATATTCCATTTGCTAGACGTTGGAAAGTCCAGCCAACACTCAAGGGTAGGGATTACACAAGGCCCAAATGCAGGATGCACGCATCACTGGGGACCCTCTTACCAACTATCTCCCATACTCGTGGATTATTCCAGTCTATTGAGCAGAAGCACAAGAAGGAAGAAGTCAGCCATTCTGATGCCAATGTCCTTGCCACAACCATCAAGCCGACACCAAAGAGGGAGAGAGGTCAATGAACCCATAGTCAAGTGTCCACTCAAACGCCATCTTTTCAAAGATGCCACCTTCACCACCATATTGCTCTTGTTCCTCTTCTCATTCCTTGTTACCCCATTCTCGTTTCATTTTATGACATCTTGTTTCATTATATGACATATTCTTAGAGATTTACTTGTTTCATTATCTTCTTTGGCCACTAAGTTATAACCTCCATGAAGACAGGGTCCTTGAGTAGCTCAAGTCTCCAGTCCATGGTAAAGATTTATCACAACATCCAGGATCTCTCTGTTAACAAGCAGCATATGAAAGTCCCTGCAACTTGATTAAAAAGGCCAGGGGAACAGACAGAAAACAGTCATAAGTGAATTTTGCCATGATTTTATCTTTAATTGCAACCTGACTGAAGACAGAAGAAGCCACTGCAGATGAGTGAGACCTCTTAATGAGGGAGAAGCAGGGCAGAGACTTGAATGGTGGTCTGGACTTGGTAAGGAGGCGAGAACTATTCAGAGCTTGGAGAGTTAATCAAGGGCCCACAGAAAGCTGAAATCCAACCCTAATTCATTGCCAGTGGCCCAGCAGCTGAGGATGATGCAGCTCTATGCCGCAATCAATGACGACTGAAGCCACTGACATTGCCACCTTTCTCCAGAAATCTCCCAAAACAGCCTCAAATGAGAAACACATCATCCGGGTCCCTGGAGGATGGCTCCCTGCCAACGTGTTCCACAGCATGAGTCAACCTGCTTGACGCTGACCCTTGCTCTGATTTGAGGTTCACTCTTTGAAACTGTTGCTGTGAGTTAACAGCCCAGGCATCTCCACATTGACCTGTAGGACCACAGCTAAGTGCTCAGTCCCGAGTCCCAAATGGCCAGTGCAAAGGATTTGCCTCAACAGCCACACTGGGACCCTGGCTGCCCTGGGCCATGGAAAGAAGCCAGGCCTCATGGCCGCAAAGCTACAGGATCTAAAAGGTAAGGATGGAGAGAACCTATGGAAGTTGGGGTGTCATTGTCCAGAGAAGATGAGGATGAATTTTGGAAAAATTTAAAAATGGATGTCCACCCCCTCATAACTCCTGGTTATTGGAACAGATCACACAGTCCCTCATGAATGATTTCGACACAATCAAAGAAGATTGTGTGGAAAAACAGTTTAGACTAGAAGCCAGAGAGGGAACTCCAGGACCTTCAAGCCCCTGTCAAGGCCCCATAGAAGTTATTGACTGTCTCTGATGAGTAGGGTCAGGGGTGCAATAGGCACTCAATACATGTTTGTTATATGTGGCAGAAATCAAAGAGAGCGGCAACTCTCAACAGTTTTAAAAGACTTAAGGACATTTGTGTCAGCATAGACATATATTTTCTCCTCTATGGTAAATAACTAGAAGTGGCGTGGCTGGGTCAAGTGGATGTATGACTTCATCTGCAGTTGCTTCTGTAACAAGTCATCACAAACTTCACACAGGGATTTATAACTTAGCATTCCAGACATCAGAAGGCCAAAGTGAGTCTCCTGGGGCTAAAGCAGAACCTTTCAGCAGCCTTGCAATTTTTCTGGAGCCCCAGGGAAGAGTCATCTCTTGCCTTCTCCAGCTCCTAGAAGTCAGCTGTGTTCCTTGACTGGTGGCCTCTTCCTCCCCTTCAAAGTCAGCATTGCAGCATCTTCTGATCTCTCTCTATGGGCCCTGGTCTTTACATTGGGTGTCCCAGATAACCCAGGATCATTTCCCATCTCAAGGTCCCGAATGGAATCTAATCTGCCAAGTCCTTTTTTTTGAGATCATGTAACTTATTCACAGGTGCCAGGGATAGAGACATGAGCATACAGGGAGGAGGAGGAGCAGGGGCATCATGCTTCCTGCTTTGTAAAACCACACCCCACTTGCCAAAGTGGTTGCACCACTTGACATTCCTACCAGGAGTGGAGAGAGTTCTAGTTCTTCCCCATCCTTGCCAGTTTTCGTTGTGGTCAGTCTCCTTAATTTTCCCATTCTAGTAGGTGTGCAGTGGTATGTCATTTCCGGTTTCAATTTGCATTTTCTCTAAGATGTTGACTATTCATTTACTCATCTTCCATGTGTATACACGTATCCTCTGTGGCTATTTAAATCTGTTGCCTCTTTTCATTGGACTGTTTTCTGAGTATTGAATTTTCAGGATTCTTTCTTAAACTACAAGTATTTTGTTGAATATATGCTTTGCAAATACTTTTTGTGGCTTATCTTTTTGTTCTTTTAACAGCCTTACTTATAATAGCCCCAAACTGGAAACGACCCAAATGTTCATTGACAGGTAATAAAGAAATTACGGTATACCCGGCGATGGAATGCTACTCAACAATAGAAAGGCATAAACTCTGGAAACACCTAGCAACATGAATTAACGTCAAGCCAATTATGAGTGTAAAGAAACCAGACATTAAACGGCACATGCTGTATGATTCCATTTGTATGAAACTCAAGAAAATACAAATTGATCTATAATGACAGAAAGCAAATGAGTGGTTGCACTGGGACTGGGGGTGATGAGGTGAGGTGGGAAGGTAAGAAGGGGGTGATTATAGAGAAGGGCAAAGAGACTTTTGTGTTGATAAAAATGTTCACTGTCTTAAGCTTATCGAATTGCACAATGTAGATACGTTCTGTTTGTGCCAATAACTCGATAAGCCTGTTACTTTAAAAGGAGACTTAAGAGATCATGAAATGTAGCACATTGATCTTATTTTGAACTGGATTTAAACAAATCAACTACAGAAGAAAATTAGTCAGGGAAATTTGGACACTGACTGGATATAAATGATATTAAGGAATTAGGGTTAATTTATTTAGGCATTATCATGGCACCCTTGTAAAATTTTTTAGTTCTTATCACTCAGAAATGGGTTCTGAATGGTTGGCTGATGCAGTGATGTGATTTCGGGGATTTTCTTTAGAACTGTGTGTGCTGGGCGGGGCCAGGGAAGGGTGGAGATGAAGCCAGACTGACCACTGATTCCTAGTCTCAGAGCCAAGTGATGGGTATATGGGTCTCTCCACCCTCATGTGCATCCCAAACTTCCATCATCTATAGTTAAAAATGTGTTTTGAATGGATGATATAAGAACTCATCTTTTGACTCAATACAAAATAAGTATTTCCTAAAATGAGCATCTTTCTGAAAATGGACCCTTCCCTGTAGGAGAGAGTGAGTTGCCTGTGAAGGAGGCATTTCAAGGTCAAAGGCCCCTTGATGGGGGCATACAGATCAGGACCAGTGATCTGTAGCCCACGGGCCAAACCCAGCCTCCACCCTCTGGCTAAGATTGGGTTTTTACATTTTTAGATGGCTCAAAAAAAATTCCTAGAGAATAATGGTTTTTGACATGTGAAATGGTATGAGCCTTAATTTCAGCACTCATGAATAAATAAAAGTTTCGCTGAACACAGCCGTACCCATCCGTTGGCCTCTTCTCCATGGCAGCGTTCAGATCCCGCGGTCAGTAGAGCAGTAAATGCAGAGACTATGACCCGCAGAGACAAAATTGCCTACTCTGGCCCTTTACAGAGAAAGTCTGCTGCTTCCTGATAGAAGCCTGAACCCAGAGGCCGTTATCCTAAACAGACAACACTCCAGAAAGGTAGTGTGAATGGAAAAAGTAGGACATGAAGTCTGAGGCTCTGGCCCGCCCACCAACAGAGACCACGAATCAGGGGAGGGTGTACACTCAACTCATTGCAATCAATGCATTGGTGTTTCTGCAAACACGGTGAATCTGGAACTGGAGGGGTCTGGTCTGCTCTACAGCTCAGGGCTCAGCAGTCTTTTCTTGGGGGCTTCGCTAGAGTCAGGCCTAGGTTAACTGCGGGCCCTGACACGGTGGGAAATGCTCATGGGTTGTTCACGTGTTCAACCCGCACTAGTCCACGAGGAGGGGGCGTGTCTGCCCTTTGCACTACCACATCCTATGCCCTGAGCAGGATCCGGCATGCAGTAGGCCCTCATCAGCATGTAGGGAGTGTATGACCTGTGAAGGCAGCCTCATCAAACGGAGAATGAAAGCCATAGGGTTGAACCTCAGGGGGAAAAGATCATTTTCTTCTCACACAATGAAAACAGTTTTATTCCCATTTGAGACTCTCTCACGTATGTCTAAATATAGCACCTGGAAATGGTACGTGTATAGAGGGAATCTTGCCTACCAAGATCTCCATGCAAATCAGAAGCAAGTTCAGACCCGCTCTGGAGGCAGTCACTATTCCAAGCTCTGCTACATCTAACACCTTCCTGCTGTGTAATGTGAAATGGTGCCTCGATTGGCTGTGTGACCCTGTGCAAGTGACTCACCCTCTCTGTTCATGTGTGCAAAAATGGGACAGCATCGTAGGTTGTTGTGAAGATCAAATGACATAATATAAGCGGGCACAGTGTTGACAGCAAAACATCTTGGTTTTCCTATCCTCAGTGACATAACCCTTTTCCACCATCTATACAAAAGAACTTGAGAATTTATAGAAGTAGTATTTACAAATGCCAAAAGGTAGGAACAAACAAGGGTCTGTCAACAGATAAACGAATAGACAAAATGTGGTCTATTCAAACAATGGAGAGGCTTTTATCTTTTGTTTTTTAGGCTTATCGGAGTAACATTGGTTGATAATATCATATAACTTTCATTATTGTGAGTCAACATCTATATAGACTATATTATGTTCACCACAAAAGTCTAGTCTTCACCCTTCACCATACAATTTTCCCACCCTCCTCTCTCTTTCCCTTTGGTAACCACTATGTTGTTCTTATAGCCTGATAGTTTGTCTTTGTTTTTGTCAGCTTAACTTCCCTTGTTTTTAACCTTCTACGTGTGAATGAAATTATACAGTGTTTGTCTTTCTCCATTTGACTTATTTCACTTAGCGTAGCACCTTCTAGGTCCATCCATGCTATTGCAAATGGCAGGATCTCATCTTTTTGTAGAGTTGAGTAGTATTCCATTCGGTGGAATACTAAGCAACCATAAAAAGGAATAAGTGTTGATACCTACAACAGTTATAAGCCTTGAAATCATGCTTAGTTAAAGAAGCCAGACATGACTCCATATTACATTTCATTCTTATGAAATACCCAGAACAGGTAAATTCAGAGACAAAAATAAATAAATAAAAGGATCAGGGGTCCCCAGGGGGCAGAGTGACTGCTGATGGCTACAGACTTTATGTCTTAAGATGTAAAAAACTGTAGTAGCGGTGATGGTTCACAATATTATGAATATTCTTAATGTCACCAAACTGCATATACTTGAAAGTGATCAAAATAACTGATTTTATGACATACATATTTAACCACCAAAAAAGACTTTGGAAATCATGGGAATGTGAGACAGAAATATAAGCTGCAAATTCAAGACTTTGGAATTGGAATTCTTGGATTTGAATCCCAGCTCTGCAAACTATATTAGCTTGGGCAGTCCTTAATAGTCTTGCTGTCGATTTCCTCATCAAAATGAGGATGAGAATGTGATTTTATCACCCACATTGTAGGCATTAAAGGAGTTCATTAATGTAAGCACTTAGAAGAGGTCCTGTGTATAATAAGTGTTCAATTAATACTAGCAAGTAGTAACAAGGCTATTTGATAAGTGATTCTGGCCACACACACTCTCAGAACAGTGTTTCTCATGTTCAGTGTTAGTGGCATTCAGCAGTTGACGATTTTTTATGAGGATGGGGCTGTCCTGTCCCTGCAGGACATTTACCAGCATCCCCGGCCTCTCCCCACTAGATGACTATACCCCCCACAAGGCATGACAGTTAGAAGTGCCTGGACATTGCCAAATTGCCAGCAGAGAGACAACTACCCCAGCTAAAAACTACCATTCCAGCATCAGCAATATACATGTAAGTGTCGTAGATTTGTATTTATCAGAAGATAGACATCTATGGCAAAAGCGTCACAATATAATACTCACCTTTATTGTGTGCCATGCAATGGCCTCTGATATTTTCAATTCTATTGCTTTGTAGTTGACCTTCTGTAGGGTCAGAGAACAATCAGGTCTTTCCACCCTCCCACCACTGTGATGATGGACACCTGTGGTGCTGCGAGCATTCCAGGGTGGGCATGCGCAAGTGGGCGCACCTGAGTTGGACACGGGCGTCATGAGAACGCCAGAACCAATAGGACTGACCAACACGAGCAGTAGCAGTAGTAAAGCAGCCGAGAGGGTGAGAGAGAGGAGAGCCTCCCAGCTCCCCGGCCCCCTGCCTACCATGTATCTGGCCACCTCTACTAAATAAAGCATAAAAGCCACCGAGGGCTCCAAGACGCTTTCCTTCACCCGTCTTCCCAGAACCACTGAGAACCTGCCCAGTGTGCATCTTTCTGGTACTACACCATCTCTCTAAAAAGGGACAAAAAAATAAAAAGAATGGTCACAACCCTTGAAATTGATTCATAATTCAAGTATAGTTCACAACCTACAGAAAACCTATGAAAAATACTGAGCTGGTCAACCTCGTCTTACCAAAGGCCAAGCAAATGTCCAGCCGCCCAGCCTGACGCCAGCCCCACAGCACCACGGCTGCACTAGCAGGCACAGCGCAGTTTCCACCATCCGTTTGGGCAGAGGGATAAGAGTCCAGGGGCCCTTGGTGGACTTCGCAGGCTTCGATGGTCTCAGAGAACCAGGTACACAGGCGCACCAGGCAGGGCACTGGCACGCAAGGAGGCGCCAGGCCAAGCAAGGGGGCAATGGAGGCAGGAAGGCAGCCGAGACCCCAACCCCCCATGAATCTTAATTCCTCCTCTGGGCTCGCCCTGGCTTTTCTGGTGGTCTCACCTCTTCCGGAGCCGCGTCCTCTCGCACCCATCCTCCAACACTGAGGAACGCCGCCCTTATAGCCCTGCCCTCCAGGCGCAGATGAGCACACTTACACATGCTCACACCCGTGCTCCAGGTGTTCACAATCAGGCACATGTGCCCCACGCCCACACTCCCAAGCGCCTTCATATGAACACATCAAGGCCACTGGTGATAGTCACAGAGGCTCGTGGCACAAAAAGCCTGATTAATGCACTTACCCTACATCATGCAAGCCTCTGGCACTGACCAGCAATCCATGCAGGAAGAGGGGAAATGAGGTCCCAACCCTTCCTGACCCTCACTACATAGGTACATGTATAATAAATATAAATGCACACACGTTTATATGGGAGTCACGAGAATTGTTAATGTCCAAGGTCTTTTCCAATTTTGCAACTTCGTGGCACGAAGACAGTGTTTTCAGTCAGGTGGACATAAATTGGGACTAGCTGAGGGGAGAAGATGAAATCCAGGGCATGTAGCAATGTTCAAATGGCGCTTACCTTAACCCATTCCTTCCCTCTCCCTCTCTCTGTCCTTCTCTTAACAACAAGCTGCAGGTTGAGGGGGCCTGTGTCTGTTTCCCAGAGGCAGCTCCTAGTCTACCCCGGAAAACCTTTTGCCAGCTCCTCAGAAATGCAAGCCCCAGCAGACAGGACACCCAAGTCCACCCTGTGCCAGCAGGAGGGTGGGCCAGGAGAGCTCTTAGGTGTAATCAGCCAGTCGAGTTTTTATGATCTACTATTAAAGAAATGGGAGAGACAGTGAAAAGACCTGTTATAAGAAGAGAATTATTTCCTAGCTAAAAATTAAAAAGACTGAATCAGAGTCCTCTCAGAGTTCTCCCTGCATAATGTTTTTTCCCAAAAGTCACTCACCTGAGGTTAATGGTGAGTAATAACAGCTGACATTAACTCAGAGCTCACCCAGGCAAGACTCGCGGTAAGTCTGGGTGTGATCATGCCATCATCTCCAGCACTTTCGGGCACAGGTGGTATGATCACCAGCCCCATTTGTAGATGGAGACACTGAGCTCGAGGAGGCGGAATGCTTTGCCTTTAGTAACACGGCTCCAGAGCTGTCGACCCGCCGGGCGGCAGACAAGATAACTGGTTGATAATTCAAATCACTTCTATTTGGTTTTACCGTTCACTGAGCGTCCTGTCAATCAGGCAACCACACTCAAGAGGTCTGAATCCACAGCACTTCCTCCAGCAAACCCACAGCGCTTATCCCAGGACCCACAGAGCCGCCATCACATGGGAAACTTCTAGAAATGCAAGATGTTAGCCTCCACCCCAGGATTCAGGAGCTATGGGTATAACAGAGTGGTCCCCAGGGGAAAAAGTCCCAAAATCCCAGTTCTACCCTAAGTAAAACTAAGCAAAAATAAAAAAATGTTGAGAGAAAAAATAGGGCAGAAGGAAGAGAAAAACAAAGCAAAACAAAATAAAAACCAGCAAAAAACCTTGGAGGAGGCACGTAAAACAAAACAAAACAAAAAAAAACATAAAAAAAAAACTGTGCTTGCTTTTTAGTCTTAAACTAATTAAAATAAATGTAAGTAAAAGACCCGTGGGAACTTAATAATAACAGCTTTCATCTTAATTTTAATTTTACTCTTTTCCTCCCAAATTTATCTAATTCTTTCTAACCCTTTTCTATAAATCCTACTAAAACTCCTTCCAACTTGTAGCAGGCTTTTAAGCCTTGCTTTAAGCCAATCCTATTTAACTAAACTTTTACCCTCAAAAAAATAAATAAATACTTAACTATATTCTTTATCCTTTCTATATTATACCCTAATTATATTAAAATTCCTTTCTATTAAAAATCTTATATATTTATCTTTATACAGCAAATAACAAAACCCATTTAAAAAAACAAATTTAAAAATTCTAGGGTGCCCCTCTCCCTACCCTACTACATGGACAGCACCCCAAAACTTGAGTTTTCAGGAGATTCCAAGGCACACTCAAGTTTGCGCTCCCCTGCAGAATGAGATCCCATTCACCACAATATCCTAAGGCAGACAGAAACACAGCCCAGCCTCGAGCCAGGCCCCAAACCCAAATCTCAAAGTCTTCCCACCTCTCCATACCTCGCCTTTTTCTCTTCCCTGCTTATCAGTCAATAGCTATATACATTGACCCTCAGTTCTGTGCAACCTCTAGCAATTTACTTCACCAACTGCACACCTGAGTCTGTCTTCTTTCTCACAGACCTTCATTCATTCCTGCAGGTCATTCAACAAAATGTTTAAATGCTCATTACAGGCAGGCACTGGTGTGGGTACAGAGCTCCAGAGGCAGCCACTGTTCCAAGCTCTGCTGCATCACACACACCTTCACACATCATACACAATCTACTTCACAGTGCATGTGCTTATTTAAAGGCACCTATTCCTGCACTAGACTGAGTTCCTGATGAGCTGGGGGATAAGAAAGAGGAAACCTTTTAGTGTATGAGTCTCTGATTTCCATCAGAGGTTGCCAATGTTTAAAAGAATTGAGTGGGGAGACATGAACAGAAACCTCACTCTCCTCATGTTTAATTCAGAGTCTTCCCATCTTGGAATGCTGCCCATCCTTCTCCTCCCCAAAGACAAACAGGAAACAGACCCTCAAGCTCCTGGTTAAGAAGGGACAGGGGAGGGGCTTCCAGGTTTCATGCCCAGAGCTGCCCACATGAGAATGGGACTGGTTAAGAGATGTATTTAAAGATGTTGGATTTTTACAGCTACCAGACAGACACACACACACACACACAGAGAGACACACACGCACACACGATGCCTTTAGTCTTGCAATTTGCCAACAGCCAATCACAAGTCCATGGTCAGGAAAAAAAGATTCACTCTAGAAAATGATGTCAAAAATCCCTCTTACAGAGAAAACGCATCTGCTACGGCTCAGGGCTCAGGGCTCAGGGCTGGCGGCCGAGCTGGCAGCATAGGACAGGAGTTGCCGACGACGGGAATTGGAGCCAGCACTGGTTTTTAATAAACTGAAGGGACAGGCTTGAGGGACAACTACACCGTGGAAATGGTCCTCTGTCTGGAACAGTCTTCACATCTGGGCCCTGATGGCTGCTGATCTTTCAGATCTCAGTTTAAATGTCACCCCCTAAATACTATTCAGCAATCAAAAAAGATAGACTAATGCCGTTAGCAGCAATATGAATGGAGCTTGAAGGAATTGTGCACGGTGAAATAAGTCAGGAAAAAGGAAAATCCCGGATGGCATCACTTACAGGAGGAATATAGGGCATCAAGGAAAAACAACAGCAAAACAAAACAAAAATAAACAGACAACTATAAATCAGAAACATTCTGCAGGGGAGGAGGAGGGGGAGGGAAAGGGATCAAAACGAGGGTGGGAAGAGCACAAGAGACTATGGTGATGGCGCACGGGTGAATTGTGGTGGAAAGTAGGGACTACAACTGAAGAAAGGAAGCAGACGTTGGAAGAAAAAATAAATAGAGTAAAAAAATAAATAAATGTCACTCCCTAAAAGCCGGTCAGATGCAGCCCTTAGCCCTCACACACCTCCTTCTAAAAGGTTTCACAGTCAGACATAAAGTGTGGTCAATCCATCCATCTTACCTCCTCCCAGTTAGAACAGAAGCACCTTCAGGGCACCAAGACCCTGCTGTGCATTAACCCTGGCCTTCCCGCCTCTGGCACAGCGTAGGTGCTCAATAAATATCAGCCAGAAGAAACAGTTGAGTGGATTCCAGCTCAGCCACCTGTGAGACTGTGACCTTAGGCGAGTTACTCTTTAAGTTCTGTCTCTTTATCTAACTGATGGAGATAAAAATAGTATGTGCCTCTTAGGGCTGCTGCCTGGTTAAATTATGTGTGTAAATGATTAGCACAGGCTATGGCACCAAGATATGCTTGGTAAAAGTCAGTTGCTGCCATGCTTATCTATAATAGGGTACCCCAGGCAAAAAGCAAGGTTGTGTAACACCTAGAATATTACCTGGCACATAGAAGATGCTCAGCAAATCTCCCTTCAATAAATAGGACGAACTTCACGTGCATTATCCCAGTAATTGTAATAGCTAATGCTATGTCATCAGTCCTCTTCAACTCTGCTTTCTCTAGAGGTCTTAGGGAGACTGAAACTTGCCAAATCATCTTTGATTTGCCAAATGACAGGTCTGGAAATTGAACCCATTTGTTTAAGCCGACACTAGACAGTCATCAAACTCTTTGTCCTTGCTAAGCCTCAGTTTGCTTCTATGAATGAATGAATGAGTGAACAAACAAACAAAACACAAACCCTAGCCTACTTGGTCTCAGTGGTAACCCACAGAGCAACATTTCCTTGAGAACAGTGGGGGAGATTCTCCCAGACCCATTTGCCTTGCACACAGGCAGTTGGGAGAACTGTTTACATTTTAAGTGCTCATTTTCACTGCATGACAACATAGCCAGGCTTCTCGAGGCTTCCTTCCCTGCTTTAAGACCAAATCATTGCCACTAGGCTGAAAGAGAGGGAGGAACAAAGTCTGGTGGGTTCCATCTTTACCTTGGGTTGCAGCCGGCTCTTGATTGAAACAAACACAATTGGTTTCCCAGCCTATTTCTCTGAGCAGCTTAACCATCTCTTGGTGTTTTAATTTCCCACCACTTTAATTTCCTACCACCTTGTTCTTAAGTAGCCGACTTTCCTTTCACAGATGTTAGGTCTGTTCTCTGCACCTGTCAGCGGGGTATGATGTTCTCTTGATTCCCCAAGGCCCCTCTGCTTGCTTTCTTCCTCTTTTCTCTCCTGCAGGCCCCAAACAGAGTAAACTCAAGGCATAAAAGCTTCTTGTCCAGGATGCAATTAAATCTTTTTAGCCTATAGTTTGAATCAACACACATTTGAGAATGTGATCATGGCAACCGCTTAATGGATCCTGGAGTCTGTGTGTCTATTTCCACGGGTGATTGACATCGAATCCTGCCATCGAAATTAGTAGCCATCAGTCAGGCAGAAAGTTATTGTTGGGTGATGCTAAACAAACCCCAACTCCAAGTGGAATCAAGGTTTCTCTATAGTGGATGTCTGAGTGATTTAACTAATCGCCAGATTCAGTCGAGCTGAGCTCTATGTTTATTTCTCATACATAAGCAAACAGAAATCTGGAAAGTTGTAAGTGTGGCATAGGGAATTAATCTTTGGATAGAGATTTAACCTGTGGGAATCAGCTACATGCTCTCTATTTCATTTGAACTGTATGTTTGTTTCTGTTTCTTTCAACCTGTGTCATGTTGAGATCTATGCCAGGAATTTAAACTTAAACTGATGATGATAAAAGGAAAATGGCTACGGAAAAAGAAAGCCACCCATTTATCCTATTTGGCAATTTCTAAAATTATCACCTTCGTTCTACTGTCCTAGAAAATTCTTTTCTCACATTATAATAGGCCTGTTGGTCTCTGTCCATTTTTACCACGTATATTTGCAGCAGACAAAAGCTAAGGTTTCCCCATAGATCAGAGAAAGCTATCATTTAGGAAATGCAATGATTGAAGTTTGGATACTATAAAATGCTCACCCAGCATGCACTGGGGCAGGTATTCTCCAAAGACAATGATGGGTTTTGCTCATAATTTTACAGACACATCAGCCCTTCTCCCAAAAGATTAAGAACAAAAAGAAGCTAAAATTGTTGTCCAAAGAGAACGGGAAAACCAGCAGAGAAATACTGTCAGGTCTACATGTAAAAAGCAGCAGCACAACATAACAGCAGAACTGCCCACAAGCACAAGTCAAGACTCATGGTTCTCAAAACCTGTGAGAGGCACATGGACTAGAACCCAGGACGGATGATGACTATGACCTTGGGTACCAGGCAGGCCTGGCTGAGTCCAAGCTTTGCCCTTCACTGGTTTCGTCAGAGCAAATTATTTAACCTCTCTTAGCCTTATTTTTCCCATATAGGAAATGGAAATAACAATTGTACCGAACCCTCAAGGCTATTATGTGAATTGAGTGAGATAATATATTGAAGTGTTTTACCCTAGGTCACAACCAACAAAGAGCTCCAATATACGTTATTAGAATTATTAGTATTAATGTACAAGAGGACTCCACATGTAATTATTGTTTACTACTATTAATGATAAATGTTGGTTCCTGGAATGAGGATTTTTTTCCAGTTTTATCAGGATGCAATTGACATATAACTTTAAGGCGTACATCCTGGGTATCCCTAGAACACCACAACACTAATTCAAAAGGAAATCTTCATTCCTCTGTTTATTGCAGCACTATTTACAATAAGTGGTGACAAATAGATGGTTGGATCAAGAAGGGTGGTGTATATACACATATAAAATGGAATACTACTCAGTGATGAAAAAGACAAACTTGCCATTTGCAGATGGAGCTGGAAGGGATTATGCTAAGTGAAATAAGCCAGGAGGAGAGATATAAATACCAGATGGTGTCACTTACGTGCAGAATTAGAGAAACCAAACAAAGGGTCAAACAAAGACAAGTTTAAATACAACCCTTGAAAACCGACCACAGATCTGAAGTATCCAAAAGGGGAAAGAGGGAGGAATCAGAAGAGGGAAAAGGAGCACAATGGACCATGGATACTTTGGTGGTGGGAGAGCTACAAGGACAACATCTCAGGGGAGAAATCCTATATTGTCAAAATATTGAAGATGTGAAATGACAGTACTTGATTAATAAGAAAAAGGCATTTTCAAGACTAAATTAAAAAACTAGTTTAAGGTATACAATGTGATGATTTAATACAAGTATGTTTCAAAATATATATCACAAATGGTTAGTTCACATACTTTCCCTCACATAATCACCATTTGTTGTACGATCCACTCTTAGCCACTGGAGCCCTGGAACTTAACCCTTTCCTGTGCTGAGGTCTGTACCCTTTGACCAAGATATTCCTGTTTCCCACCCCTGGCCCTTGGCAACGTCACTCTCCCTATTTCTTTTCTTTTTTTTTTTTTGTATTATTTAATTAATTATGCTTGACATCATTTGTATTCCCCAGGGAGTACCCACCACCATTCCACCTGTGCACCATCACCTCAGTCCCTTGTGCTCTTTCTGCCCTCATCACCATCTTTGCCCTCCCCTCCTTCCCCTCCCCTCCCATGGTCCTTTTGGTTTATCTTGGCTTTTTGGTCTTGTCGAGTTTTTTGTTTGCTTTGTAATTGGTAAGACCTGGAAATAACCCAAATGCCCAAAAGTAGATGACTGGATCAAGAAGATGTGGTACATTTACACAATGGAATATTATTCAGCAATCAAAAATGAGAAACTAGGGACATTTATAGAGACATGGATGGAACTAGAAGGAATTATATTCAGTGAAACAAGCCAGAAGGCAAGAGAAAAATATCGTATGGCTTCACTATTAGGAGGAATATGAAAGAGCAACAACAACAAAAGAATAAGCTCAAGGAAATGGGCAATTATATCCAAAAGCACTCTCCCTATTTCTATGAATTTCTGCTCTTTTTAGAAACACATGGTTCAGATTATACAGTATCTTTCTCTGACCTTTTCCATTTAGCATCATACTCGCTAGGTCTACCCATGTCATGTAAATGGTAGGATTTATTTTTTACAACTGAATAATAGTCTCTCTCACACTATATATATAATTTTGTGTGTATACATATATATACACACTTACCACTATAGATTATTGTGTGCACATGTTCACATGCATATACATAATGCATGAATATATAATTGCCAGAGTAGCCCATGCAGTAAGGCCACAAGAAGGAGCATTAGTCTCATAATACCAAACTCAATTCTATGAAATAGATGTGAGATTGCAGAGGACTGCAAAAGGCATTTGTTTCTATGTGTACATTTTTAAAAGAACCATGCCTGTATTTCAAAACTAAGGCCTTTTCCTTGCCTACAAACGTTTGAAGATTGCTATGTGGGGTGCTCCCCCAGATCTCCTGGGATGACCTTGACATTTCTGTGCAATCCCTCTCTCAGCTTTTGATGAGTTTTTGCTCCCAAAGGGCTGCACCTGTGTCTCCACCGCAGGCAGCTGCCTCTGGCTTCAGGTGCACCACGCAGAGCACTAGGAGTTCTCACCTCCCCAGGGCAGCCTTTGGCTAGTGACTGCTGGCTGAGGGAGTTGAAAGCCAGCTCCATTGCCTTAGGTTAGGACAGATGTGAGGTGTGATTTACACCTTAGAGATTCTCTGGACGATCCATATGAGTTACCCTAAGTGGGACTTGAATTAAAATTGTATCTTTACTTTGCTTCTTCCCCTTTTCTTCTCTTCCCCCACCCCTTACCAGTTCCTGGAAGTGACCCAGGAAGCACTTCCTTAATAAATGTATTGCATACAAATCCTTGTCTCAGGGTTTGCTTCGGGAGCGCCAGACCCAATGGAATCACCACTGACAAAGGTGTGTGGGTATGCGTGTGTGGGTAGGGTATGTGCTCCAAATCTGATTGTTCTGAAATCGCAAAGCATGCACAATTTTCTTTACATTTATCATCACCACCCTGTCATGTCTACAAACATGCTTCAGCAAATGTTTCCACCAACACTGTATGGTTGTACTGTAACATCAAAAACACCATCCAAGTTTGGTGGTTTACAGCTACAGGGACAGTGCTGGATTGAACATATTAGAAAGCCAACTTTGTGTAAGTTTATTCATGATCACTTTACCTGAAAACACTGATCATGGATTAAATGATATCCCATTTCTAAGAGTTGTGATTCTTATTCCAAATGCCCCCCAAAAGACTAGCCCAATTCACGCCCCAACCATCACTGTTGTTGACGTACCTCCCAGTCCCTTCCCCTATAACATCAAAGAGTGGTGCACACAACCTCTACAGGGTGGGTACAACCTCTAAGGGAGCCTGCATCTTAGATGACACACAGGAACTCTGGTCTTCCAACTGACCTCACTGCCCTCACTCCTGCATGAAGTGACTTGACATTTTCATTTTCATCTCATGTGAATTAAAGTGACTTCCTGGAAGAGTCACAACTCTTGGTTTCAAAAGTTACTACAAAATGACAGTAATCAAAACTGTGTTACTGGCATAAAGCTATACACAGAAGCCAGTGAAACAGAACAGGAAGTCCTGAAATACGCCCTTGCATACATAGTTCAATGATTTTGGACAAGGGCGCCCAGTCCATTCAATAAGGAAAGGACAGTCTTCCAAAAATGGGGCTATGCAAAGTAGATATTCAAATGCAGAAGAAGACAGTTGGGCCCTTCATACTGTACATAAAAATTGGTTCAAACTATAACAAAGGTCCAAATGTAAGAACTAGAACTAAAAAAAAATCCTTAGAAAAAAACATAAGGGAAACCTTTATGACAATGGATTTGGTGATAATTTCTTGAATATGACACCAAAACCAAAGTCAACCAGAGGGGGGGGGGAAATACATGAACTAGAGTTCATCAAATTAAAAACTTGTGCAGCAAAGGGTACTATCAAAAAAAATAAAAAGACAAACTACAGGATGAGAGAAAAGATCTGCTAATCATATATCTATTCAGGGATTAATACCCAGAATATGAAAAAAAAAAAAAAACCTCAAAACTATAACAGCAACAAAGTCCATCCCAATTCAAAAATGGGCAAAGGACTTGAATAGACATTTCTCCAAAGAAGACAAACAAGTGTCCCATAAATATATGGAGATCATTTGTCATTAAGAAAATCAAAATAGAATGAGATTATTCTTTACACCTACAACTACTACTTTACACCGAAAAACTGAAAAGAACAATTGTCCAAGGGAATGTAGAGAATGTGCTGCATTGCTGGTGAGGCTGTAAGGTGGCCCAGTCACATTGGAAAACATCTTGGTGTTTCCTCTAAAAAGTTTAACATAAATGTACCATATGAACCCCGATTCTATTTGTAGGTCTATATCCAAAGGAGTCAAAAGGGACTCAAAAAAATACTTATATACCAATATCCACAGCAGTCATTCTTATCAACAAGATGAACAGATAAGCAAAATGTGATCTAAATATAATGAGGAATATTATTCCACATAAACAGAAAGCAAATTAGCATAAAATGATTCATGCTAGGGGCCTCCCTGGTGGCGCAGTGGGTTGAGCAGCACACTATGAAGCAAACCGCAGCCACTGCAGCACGAGTTCGATCCCTGCTGCCGGCCAGGGAGGGGCCCCACATGGCGCAGCAGACCTCTGCTGCTGTGCCCGCTGCTCCCCTCAGCAGTGTACTTCCATTGATCTGCCTGTTCTGCTCCCCACTCTCTGTGGTGAATCCTCTCACCCCACCCCACACCTCTGGCCTGTACTCCAGTGCTTGTATGCAGAAATAAAATAAATCTTTAAAAAAAATGATTCATGCTATACCATGGACAAATGTTGGCGACACTAAGTAAAATCAGCCAGACACAAAAGAACCAGTATCATGTGATCCCGTTACATGAGGCACCTCGAACAGGCAGATTCACAGAGACAGAGAACAGAAGAGAGCAGGGCCTCAGGGGAGGGGGGGAGAAGCTTTAGGAGGGAGGAGGGCCTAGTGGGTAGAGAGTTTCTGTTTGGGAAGATGAAAAGTTCTGGAACTGGAAAGTGGTAATGGCTGCTCAGCACTGGGAAGGTATTTAATGTTGCTGATTACACACCAAGAATGATGAAAATGGTGCGTTTATGTTACATACATTTTGCCACATTTAAAAAAATTGCACAAAAAATGACTTCTTCTAACTGGCAGAGAAAAGATAAAGTTCTCCCATGCTCAGGGACAGTCTGTGTTGACAATGGTGGCATGTCTTCTTTAAGAGTCACATAGCGTAGGCCTCCATGATGGTGCAGCGGATTGAGCGCCACACTGTGAAGCATCTGCAGCACAGCAGCGTGAGTTCAATCCCCGGCCAGGGAGGGGACCCACATGATGCAGCAGACCTCTCCTGCCTCGCCTGCTGCTCCCCTCAGCAGTGTGTTTCAGTTGATCTGCCTGTTCTCTCCCCGCTCTATCTCTGGTGAATCCTCTCACCTCCCACGATTCTGGCCTGTACCCCAGGTCTTCGAAGCATGAATAAATAAATCTTTTTTTAAAAAAAGGGTCATGTAGCATGACTGTGAAGATGGTCAGCATTTGCAGATTCCAGGTGTGCGTCTTGCGTGATGCGTGCCTCTGGCCCTCTGGGGATGCTCTCTACGCAGCTCACCTGACCTTGTCCGTAAATGACAAGAACCATCCTTCCTACCTGGTGATGCCTTCTAGGTGTGAAATGAGATACTACTTAGCACAGGGTCTGGCATTTAGCTAAAAAAAAAAAAAAAAAACACACAAAAATAAATTTAACTCCAGCAATTGTTGTTATTGGGAGTTATTGTCATTATTATCTTAAAGCCCTCAGGACAGTGTTGGTTTTCTTGATTATTTACCTTGATTGCTTTTCATATCATTAAGGAATGTGCTGGCGGAAAATAATCATGGGGCATTTTCAACGCTGAAATAAGAAAACTGATCCTTGTCCCCTTAAAATAATATGTCCTGATGATGCAAATTATGGTGTTCCTGGCACTTTCTGATTTCTCTCCAATGGACTTGGTGTCATCAACTTGGCCTCTTTGCTCTCATTATCAATTAAATAAATTCAGAGGGGACAGTCCTCTAAAGGAGAGGAAAAGCGGGTCCCCAGAATGACAAATTCGTCTCAAATAGCAGAGGAAAATGAGCTGCTCTGGCCCAAATATCCCGCCCTCATGTTCATGGCGCTGCAGGCCCCGTGCTGGCCGGATGGGCTTGCCCTTCATGCCTCCATCCCAGCAGGCACTAGGGTTGGCGGTATGCAAGTATCTTTCTGATGTAGTAACTCCCAGCACAGCCCTCCTTCCAGCGACTTGCCCAGCAGATTTAGGAAGGAGGACTCCGGAGGCAGGCTCAGCCTTTTCCGTCTGACAATTTAGTTTCTTCTTGGTCTGACTGAGAAGGTGGACGTGCTTCTGGCTTCAGCAGAATTCAGCAGAAACACTGCGGGAGACCCAAGACCCTCATTCTACTGTGACCCTACCATGAATCCCTCGTGTGACCTTGGATGCTCCTGCTGGCCTCTGGGAGAGAGGAACACCGTGGAAGGCCCCCCAGCTTCTAACTCCTGGAAGGTGAAATTAATGGCCTCCCTTATGAGTGAGGAGGTCACTGCCAGTCAAAAAGTGGAGGTGGATTCAGTGACAAGAACATAGGAAACTGAGCAAATTTGTAAAAAGCAAGTATTAACTTCAAGGAAAACAAAAAGCTGTGCAGTAGGGGAAAAGATTCATAGAATATATATTACATGCCTCAACTGTGGCAATTAGTTGGCATGGTCGTAATCACAGGAAAAAGAGAATATTGAATGATCAAAATCATTGAGAAGAATCAGAGACAGGAAGTGTATGCAGTGTGTGTAGTGGTGAAAACCAGAAGGTGTGACCTGAGAGCTAAATTCTCACTTTCCTCAAGGGAAAGACAATAGCTAATGCCTAAATAGGACAAATCAACAGGTTACATTACTATTTTTTTAGATATCAATGACAAGTTACAAGTGGTTGCCTTAAAGGGAGGCAAGTAGGAGGAAATGAAGGAAAGCAAGTAAGTGATGTTTTTGTGACTAAATTTGTAGAGCCCTTGGCTCTAAACTGTGTGCATGTATAACTTTTATTCTACATCTATTCATATTTATACCTGTGATTATAGTGTGCATTTGCATACATACATATACAAGATAACATGCCAGTATATGTGTCTATACATGCAGAGTATGAAGTTTTTTCGGTTGCTTTGAGCTACGCAAGTGGCCATGGAGAAAAATCACTGGATAATGAGAAGTTGTTAGCAAAGTCTGATACTTGAAGACATAGCCTAGAACTCATAGACTGGGGTTGTGGGGGCCTCTCTTAGTCCTGGATTGCTTGCCCACAAAGCCTTGGTGTGCAAAGACATACAAGGCATGTGTCAAGAGTTTTCTGGCTTGGTGTCGATACCCCAGATGCTCCGGAGGCAGCTTCGGGGTAGAGGTGGATTGGATCCCCTCTTCTAAACATCCCTGGTCATTGAATATGAGTCACAGATTCTGGAACCTGAGAGCATAAAGTCAAACTGAGCATCAAGGGGTACATTTTTCATCTGGTGGTTTTACTTTGCTTACTAAGTGTTAACAGGTGAAGAAGTTGTAAACCTTCTTAACCAAAGCACATAGGGAAAATAAATTTGGGAAAAACTCATTACAAAACGGCCTTGTACTCTTGTTAAGCAGCAGTATCAACATAATTTATTTCCTCTGTCATATCCTAAAAAGGTTTGGGGTTTTTTTTTTTGGAATTTTTTAAAAGATTTGTTTATTCATGCACACAAGAGCTGGGGCACAGGCCAGAGTCGCGGGAGGTGAGAGGATTCACCAGAGACAGAGCGGGGAACAGAACGGGCAGATGGACTGAAATCCACTGCTGAGGGGAGCAGCAGGAGAGGCAGGAGAGGTCTGCTGTGCCATGTGGGTCCCTTCCCTGGCTGGGGATCGAACTCGCACTGATGTGCCCTGGATGCTTCACAGTGTAGCACTCAACCCGCTGTGCCACCAGGGAGGCCCTAAAAATGTTTTTTTTTAATTTAGGAATACTTATTCTTTAATCCTAATTTGCTTCCTTTCTTTTGTTCTTGATAATTTTTTCTTATGCAACTAAGATTAACTTACATGATTTCTGATAACTCAAGTTCTCTTTTCTGTATGTGTGATCCGGTATCCCACATAAAACAGGGTTGCCAAGGAGACCATTCTTTAAAATGATCAGCGCACAGCTTATGGAGGTTGGCCTTTAAAACACAAATGTACAGAAGGACTCTAAATTTTCAATTTAAGAGAAAATGGCTCACGGAGTCTCATTTAGAGAAAAACTTGTTCTACAGCACCAAGCTGAAATTAAGGAAAGAATCTTAAAAATTCTTGGATTTTGTCATATCTTCTCTCTCTTCTGGCCGCCATCTTGTATGAACTGCTGAATTCCCTTAACAATGTACAGAAATTTCCTTCACACTTCATATTCAACACCACAGCAATAGAGCTAATAGGTTGAGTATTTTCTCCCTATTAAGTACAGTTGATATAAATACTTCAGCCATTTGTTTTTTTCAGTGGGGGTTAAAAAAAGAAAAACCACTTATAGGATAACATTGCCTTTCTCTTATTTTGGTTAACATTATCATTTAATTGCATCTCACATGTTACTAGGTTAAGGAAGAGGGGAAGAAGTTAGACTTTGTTTTTTCATTCATGAGACCGTTTAGATTTTCAAATCAATTCCAACTGACTTTTTAAAATGTGTTGGGGGAAAAATTTATTGTGATAAATAGCAATTGTGATGGAAATTCCAAAAAAGGAAAATGGACAGTTCTGTTGGTTTCAGCAGGAAGCCATTCATTTTATGGAATTATGCCTGGTCCTTGTTTTCTTCCACTGGATGGAATTTTAACCATTTGATCACTCTTTGACATTTCCAAAGCAAGTAAGGGGTAAAAGGCTCTATCTCAACTGTTTAAAATCAAATGTCTGTTTGACTCTAACGTATTTATCTCCTTCCCTCAGATCTTGGTCTCGACACCAGGAACCTGTTATTGTAGGGAGGATACTACATGTTGACATTATTTGAATCCCAGCCACTCCACCTGTGTGACTTTGGGCACGTCAATTCCTTTCTTTCTGTATCTGTTTCCTCAGCTGTAAAATGCATACAATAATAAGACTAACTTCAGAGGATTATTAACAGCAGTTTTTAAAAAACATTTATGATTATAATCCATAATACTTTGCTCATCAAAGCCTAAAATAAACTAGCATGTGCATGAGTACAAGCACACCCGCGTGCATACAAGGATGCATATACATGCACATCTCTGAAATTAAAATTTCTCATACTTTTGGTTTATTTTGGCTTCTTTCATGTTTTAAATTAATTTTTGCAGCACACTAAATTGATCCTGTGACTACCAGATCGTGACATGGATTTAGAGCTGTTGTTGGCAAATCCTGGCCCACTGCCTGTTCTTGTAAATAAAGTTTTATTGGAACACAGTTATACTCATTTACATATATGCTATGACTGCTTTCTTGTTACAGGGGCAACAGTGATTAGTTCCAACTGAAAAGGTCTGGCGTGCTAAGTGAAAATATTTGTTATCTGGCCCTTTAAGAAAAAGTTTGCCAACTCCTGGGTTAGAGGATTAAATGCAATCCATTTGATGTGAAAGATTGAACACAACGTCTATCAGAAGGATTCAATAAATACCTTTTTCATTATTGTTGTAGGGCGTGTGATTGCCACTAAAGCTAACTAGCCATGGAAGAAGGTTTCTCAATGAATAAGGATGATAAACAAGCTTAACTTCAAAAAGAAAAAAGGCATGGGGGACAGATTTAAGTAACAAACAAGGAACAGAACTGAAATCTAAGCACCAACATGCATGCAGGCTGGGAGCCATTCATTCTCTTTTTTTCCTCCAGTTTGAGGCATTACATCAGTCCAGCCACTTCCCCAAATTAACATTGGCTGAGTCCTTCCTGTCAAGCAAACCAGTAGACAGAGAGAGGTTAGACCACATTTAAGCATCTAAGCCACTCAGATCCTCTGCTGAAGGTGTCCTGCTCTTCTTCCTGTAGTCATTAGAGAATAAATCTCTGATAAGCAAAGTAAATTAGATGCGGTGACATTCTGCTAATTGAGTCATCTCCTCTGCTGGGCTGGGCTGGGCTGTTAATTACCAGTTAATCTTATCAAGATGGCGGCTGATGGGCAGATAGCAGATCCTGCAGAGAAGAGTAAGGGCCCCACCTTGCCCCAGAGTCTCTCACTGGGCAAAGCAGCTATCAAACCTGCCAGCCCCACCTGGAGCCATCTGAATGCTCAGATGATGTGGCTTCGAAAAGGGACAAGACTATCGTTCAGGAATCATGCAAGAGAGGCAGAGAGAAATGGCAAGCCTCCAAGTAAATGTTAAGGTGAAGAAAGAAAGGACCAAGATTACAGATCATGCATTATTAAAGTTGCATTCTCTCCTCTCTCCATCTTGATCAAATTTTATTTCAGTGAAGCACAGGGGCTTAAAGAGAGATAAAAGACTTTCAAATATAAATTAAGACCTATTTATTTCACCACCCTGAGCCAAGCAGGCAGGCTCTGTCTGCCGTGTTGCCCAGAAAGGCTGAATGGTTGGCTTTCAGCTGGATGAATGTCTATGATTTGCTGACATCTGGCAGAAGGGGGCTTGTCGCCAATCAAATCAATGCCCCCTGGCACCATTAGGTTCTGTCTGAGGATCTCCTCCCCTACTTCTTTTCAGAATAACCCTGATAACCATTTGTTAATCTCCCAATGAGCCTGAATGAGTGTGTGGCAAATTGGAGGGATGCAGCAAGCGTTCTTTCACTTGCATTCACCCACAGTTTTCTCAAAGGCCCATATCCTGATTTTATGACAAGACCCAGCTGTAAGAATTTCAGTTGTAAAGAAAATGAAGTCCATCAGAAAAAAGGAAAAGAATCCCACTGGCAAAAGATGTAACTGATGATAATACTCAGTACTGGCAAGGGCCTAAGGAGACCAGCAGTCCCAATGGCTGTCAGTGGGAACGGAAATTAGTCAAACTTTTCTTTTGGAGGGTGGGTGAAAGAGGGTTGTGATTTGGCAATAGATATTACTCACAAAAATATTAAATGCACATATCTTTTAGCTCAGGAGTTCTACCCCCAGGGTGCTAGTAATAGCAGAAAACTCCTGCAGGTGAGTGCAGTATGCTAGGCACTGTCCTGAGCATTTATACCCAATAGTTCCCTCTTAAGAAGTAGCCTCCCGTCATTACAATATCCTGTAATGTGTCACCCAAATATGTGTGTCACCCATGCTGAGGACAGCTGGCCCTTCAACAGGATGGTTTCGAACAGTGCAATCCGCAGTCCACTTATATGCAGATTTGTTTAATGCGCACTATACCTATCATGTGTTAGGCCCCTCTCTGCTAAGATTTATTCACAAATGCTTACAACTCAGTATAGACCACCAGTAACCCTGTTTTTCAGATGAAGAAGAGGAAGCACAGAACGGATAATTAGTGCAAGATGGCACAGCAAATAGCTGAACTAGACTCAAACTCAGATCATGGACTGGCAGAGAACCAGTTCCCAACCTTACCCCATTCCACCAAAATGCCACAAAGCTGTCCCCTGATAGTTCTGGATGCCATCACACAAGGAAACCTCTGAAAAACCAGCAGAGGGAGGTTATGGATGACTGTGCTATGAAAAGTTTCCAAGCTATGATAGAGAACAAGATGTCTCTCTATCCTGACATGCACCAATCTTCAAGATACAATGCTAAGAGAAACTGGCCAGGTTTATGTATAGTGCGATATCATTAACTTTTTAAAATAAAGTGTTTTAGAGCATATTTAGGTTTACAGCATAACTGAGCAGAAGATAGTTTTCCTTTATATCCCTTTGTTCCCACACATGAATAGTCTCAGCCCTTATCAGTATCCTTCCCAGGGACAGTCACAGTGGACACGTCACCCCAAGCTCACAGTTTACATTTGGGTACACGTTTGATGTTATACATCCTATGGGTTTGACTACAAAAAATCCACTTTCATAGTATGATACTGAGAACGTCATTGACCTCAAAATCCCCTGTTCATTGCCTGTTCACCCCTTCCCCTCGCCTAAGCTGTGGCCCCACTGAGCCTTTCACTGTTTCTGTTTGTCTTTTTTTCAAAATGTCACGTACTTGGAATCACACGACACATAACTTTTTAAAATTGGCTTCTTTCACTTAGTAATGTGCAATGCAGCTTCCTTTCCTAGCCCCATTGTTGTTTCTCCCTTTTCAGGGTTGAGTGATACTCCACTGTCTGGGTGTACCATTCATCTCAGTTGCATCTAAGTTGCATCTATAAATACCCATGTTCACATTTTTGAGTGGTCTATTTACATTTAAGATAATGTGTTTCTCTGCACTCAGGAATTTGTATTTAAATCTCAAAGTATCACATCAACTATGAATTGTGATGACCTTTGGAGAAGGAACTGGAATCTAGTGCAAAGATGTGAAGAATAAGTTTTCTTTTTATTCTTTATAGCTTCGTGTCATTGCAATATTTGTGCATGGAACATGTATTCATGAAATGACTTATCAGACTAAGATTAAAAACTGAAAAACCAAGATAAAATAAAGAATAACATTTCAAGCAAAACCACAAAAGGTGAACCTTACATTTTCATCTTCCACAGCAAATGCTCATAAACATTTGGTTTCCTGATCAAGGTTAAGGGCGGTCAGTCAATTCTCATTATTCAAAGATTGTGTTTCTGTGCATTTGCCTACTTGCTGAAATGTATTTGTAACCCTCAAATAAATATTCCTGGTGTTTACACAGTTGCTGATGGATGTGCGTTTGAAGAAACTGAGGCTCAGAAAAAATGAGCATAACTTGCCTGTGCTCACGCAGCCTGGGAAGTGAATGCAAGTCTAGCTGACCCCAAAGTCCATGCACTGGCTCCTGCAGACTGCCATGGAAGAAGTACAGAAAAGGGGACCAACTAGCAGCTTCGGAAGGGAAGGCTACGCTGGCTGTTGGAATAGAGTCTCAATGAAAGACAAGGATTCACCGTGTATAGTGATACATGGTCACCCAATGGAAAGTTGGGCCTGACCAAGGAAGGGAGAGAGAAAGCTCTGTGCTCAGGAAGTCCCTTAGGGATGGAGGAAATGCTCCTCCCACAGCCCTTTATCATATCCTCCCTCCCCCACCCCCCATTGCAGGTAACTGGCTGCTGACTGCCAGCAGGGAGACTGCCCTGGAGCATTTTCCAGCTGTGCTCAGTCAGAGCATGTGCCCCGAGGGCAGCCCTTGGCCAATGGATGGCAAGGACTGGAGTATAAACACTCTAGCTCCCTGGTCCTTCTGGTGACTTAACTTTGGGACCTGCATTTAAGTGGTTCCTAGAGATTCCTAGAGGGACCAAGGCTAGCACCCACAAGAGTACTGACTCAGCAACAGCCCCTGTACTACAGTGTGTTCCCCTTCCTCTCCTTGCAGTGCTTCCTGGGGCCCCCTCCCAAATACGCTGCTTGTACCCAAATCCTTGTCTCAAGTTCTGCTTCTGAGATACAAGCTCCAAACCATCAGCTATCAGCCATGTGTGACAGTGTAATATATTGACAATTAATTACAATTCTGTTCTCATGCTAATAAATAAGTTGGCCTTGTTAAGAGGAACACGGAGAGCAATCTTTATCTTTCCCTCCATTCTTTAAGCCTCTTACCGTTTTTCAATTAGCATTTGCCATATACCACAATGTGCAGAGAATAACAGAATATAGAAGGAGCCCAGGGCCAACCTGACCTGCTACCCCAGATTCCTTGCTGAGGCGCTGATTGAGTCTTGTTACTTGCAGCCAAATGCAACCCCTATTGACGCAACTCCAAGATGCTTTCTGAAAGCAATTGGCAATGCTGTTGTGGCATTTCTGCCCAAAATGTGCAAGCTGTTATCTAGTCATGAGGAAATATTAAACCCCAAATGAGAATTATTTTACAAAATAACTGGAAGTGATCTTCAAAATTATCAAAGTCAAGAAACATACACAAAAAGAGCCGGGAACTGGTCCAATTAAAGAAGATTAAAGAGTTGAGACACATAAATAGAATCCATGATCCTTAGATTGGATTCTGAGTGGGGGGGGGGGATTTGACATTGATGACATTTGAATATAAGCTGTGGAATAGATAATAGTGCACTGATGTTCTTGACTTTGGTGATTGCGGTGATGTAAAGGAAGGACCTTAAGAAATACAAATTGGGGGCCCGCCCTGGTGGCGCAGTGGGTTAAGCAGCGCACTGTGAAGCAAACCGCAGCCACTGCAGCACAAGTTCAATCCCTGCCGCCGGCCAGGGAGGAGACCCACATGGCGTGGCAGACCTCGCCTGCCTCGCCCACTGCTCCCCTCAGCAGTGTGTTTCTGTCGATCTGCCTGTTCTGCATCCTGCTGTCTGGTGGATTCTCTTGCCACCCCCACACCTCTGGCCTGTACCACAGTGCTTGTATGCATAAATAAATAAATCTTTTTAAAAAATGCAAATTGAAGTGTTGGGGGTAATATACACATGTGTGTATGTCTAGAGAGAGAATGATGAAGCAAATGGAGCCAAATGTAAACAGTAAGTGATTCTGGAAAAGGCTATAACCAAAGTTCTTTAAATTTGAAAGTACATCAAAATAAAAAGTGACCCCCAAAATTAGGTCCAGCAAACACATATACCGTCGAGTAAAACCTCAGTTTACCTCTGCTTTTTAACCTCTTTAGGACTACCAGCAGCCAAGAAAGAAAACAGAAAACCTGGAATGCAGGTACAGAGAGACTATGAACTGAGGTAAAACTCTTAAGGTGAAGGATCAACTTTTTGAAAAATCAAACTTTTTCTTTGATTAATAACTCCCTCCACCAAAATGATGTGGCTTTGAAGGAGTCCCCTCAGATAGGTCAAGAGTGGTCGGGTTTAAGAAATAACTAGTGTATTGAGTGCCAACCCACTGTTCTGTTTTATGTGCCTGAACTCATTTGATTTCATTTTAACTAATTTAATCATTTACATATAGTCCTTAATTGCCAGAGATATACTTATAATGTAATTGATCTCATCTTTTCATAGGCATTGATAAACACTCCTCTGTTAATAATTATTTATTAGGTACTAATAAACGTTAATATCTTGTTCCTCATAATATTTAATCATTTAATTGACAAAGTCAAGTCTCAGGGTTTAAAGAGTATTTTGTTAAAACCAGTGGTTAATGATGCTAAAAAGGTATCATTTCCTGAGCCCTTAACCCATGCCAGGAAGGGTTCTGAGAATTTGATATGCTCTATCTGGTGGATCAGTTAACTTACTACAACCTGGGAACCCAGAGCCATAATTATCCCTCCTTTCGTCCTCAGGGAGTTTGGGGAAATTGTTCAAATTCACTGAGATGCTATGCAGTGGATGGAGCTGGATCCAAAGTCAGATTGACATGGCTTTAGAGTCAGTAAATAGTGTCTTTTGAACATATAGCTGTGTGTGCTGCATACACTGAGCTTTAGTCAGCTCAGGTTTGTGGTTAACTGAGCTATAATCTAGAGGAATGAGAATAATTAAGAAGATGCAAAATCAGGTCCCCTGAGTTGTAAGATTCCTGGATCTTATTCTATGGATCTGTGGGTACAGAACCTCCCCACCACCACCATCACCACCACCTCTAGACAATTCTCAGACTCCAGCCAGTTGTCTGGGAATTCAACTAAATTCTGGCACTATGTACCCAGAGGTGACATCAGACTCCACAGGTTAGAAGCTCAGTCTCCCAAAACCACCCATCACTTCAAGTGAGAATTGCAAGACACAGCAGTTACCTGCGCTTCTGTCCCAAGAAGCTACCTATTGGGGTTTCCTTCAGGTGCCCGCCAGCAGCCCAGATTATTGTCTGTGCTTGTGGCCATCTTACTGTAAAGCAGAACACCCATATCAGGTTCTGTTAATTTGCTAGAGCAGCTCAGAGATCTCAGAGAACCCTTTACTCACAGGACCACCGATTCAACAAGAGACATTAACAGATGTAAATCAACAGCCAGATGGAAGAGACACATAAGGTAAGATCTAGAAGACCCTAACCTCCATGTGTTCACTGGCCTGGAGGCACCAAAAGCTCCTCCCTTTGGGTTTATCTGGAGGCCACATTACATAGGAATGACTAAGTCACTGGCCACTGGCAATTGAACTCAACTTTCCTCTCTCCTCTCCCCAGACACTGAGGATCGGGACTGGCAGTTTCATCCTCTGAACACATGGTTGGTTCCCCTGGTAACCAGCTCCCATCCCAGGTGTTTCCCAAAAGCTCCCTTGATTGATGTAGCAAAAGATACATTTTATCACACAGACACTAAAAATCCCAAGACCTGTGGGGCAGCTGGAAGCTGTGAATCAGGAACTGTGGATGAAGACCACATATGTATTTTGGTCAGCTGAATAAGCAGACCCAGATTACTTGTAAATCTAAACAACACAGCCCATTTTTTTTCTAAGAATCTCAGAGTCTAGAACCTTCCCCTGTTCTGACTCCCAGGGAGAGACCCCTATATCTCAGTGCTAGCATCGCCAAAGAGCACTTTAAATTCTGCTGTCCTGGGATCTTCATGATATATAAAGTTAGAGTCAGCTTCAAAAAATGATTTAAATGATTTTTAGGAACTTCCAGGACTTACAGGGGGTAACACCTCTGGTCCTTTCTGGTGAAAGGACACCTAAATGGGGGGCCTTCCTGGTGGCACAAGGGGTTAAGCACCACTCTATGAAGCATCCACAGTCACTGCAGCACGAGTTCAATCCCCGGCCAGGGAGGGGACCCACATGGTGCAGCAGACCTCTCCTGCCTCACTGCTGTTCCCCTCAGCAGTGTGTTTCAGTCAGTCTGCCTGTTTTGCTCCCCACTCTGTCTCTGGTGAATCCTCTCACCCACATACCTCTGGCCTTTACCCCAGTTATTGTATGTATAAATAAGCAAATCTTTAAAAAAAAAAAAAAGAAAGAAAGTACATCTAAAATCGGTTGAGTTTCAGCAAACCCCACAGGTTCCCACTGTCTTTGGATAAAAGGTGGCCAAAGGTTAAACCATAGTTTGTGAACAGTGCCTTTCACAAAAGGACCTCAAAAACATGGCTGTAATGCTGACAGTGGACATATTTAGAGTGGATCTTTCGCTTCCAGGTAGCATTTTGCTATCTTTTCTGTTGGAATTTGCTTTTAGTATTTTTATTATTTATTCTTTGGCTCCACTCTTGCATTTGTTAATGTAATCCTGTGTCATATCTCCCCACTTCTCTACTGCTCCCTCCTTCTTTCCTCTGCCTCCTCCACCCCCACTCTACTGCCAATTAAAAAATAGAAACGATGGAACTGCCAAGAGATTTCCATCCCATAAAACTTTCCATCCTTTCTGATGTCAACTAGAAAAGGAACTAGGTAATGATAAGAGCTAGCAGTCAAAAATGAACACAAATACCCAAGAGGTGAAAGGGATTTTCCATTTTTATGAGTTTCTCTGATGTCCTTTGTGGGTCTGGCTTATGTTTCCTTGGCCTAGATTCTCATAGCAGCTGTCTAACTAGCAGGGCTGGGAGGAGGGCGAGACAAGGGGGCACCTAAGGACTGGCATGTGTCCTAGAACCTCACCCCAGTCCAAACTAAAGGTGCCTAAATCAGAGCACCCCAAGATCCTCAGAACTTTCTCCCCAAGATGTTGCACTGTGAAACACAGAGGATACTGAGTTCTGAGCAACAAAATCCCTGGAGATTGAAGAGAAGCTTCTGTCCCTGCCTGGGTGCCCTTTCCTTCCCTGACCAAAGAAGACATTGTTCCACCCTAAACTTCTGCCCTCTTCTTTATCAGAGACGCAATAACTGCTCCCCCTTTCATGACCCAGGATAATGTAGTTTGGGGGTTACCAGTTAACAGGGACTCTCTAAGAGTCTCATCTTTACTCTGAAGGTAAAGATAAGATCAACCCCTCTTATTGTCTGTCATATGAGATTGTCTCCCTTCTGTTCTTAATGACCCAGGTCCTTAAATGCAGGATAAATATCCCCAGTCTGCTCCATTATTCTTTAGAAGGTACAACTTGTGAATTCTCCATATGTGTGTTGTCAAGTTTTGGCCTTTTCTCCTACTTATCTCTCCAATGTTCCAGCCTTAGAAGAACTCAGAAGGAGTGGGGGAAATTTCCCCCACCTCTTGACATAGCCTGTCTGATAATGCCCTACCTCCCTCTGGAACACTTTCCCGACCTGTCCCCATTGGCTCCTCCATCACCAGCGATCATTCTAGAGCAGAAGTCTGACCTTGCCACCCTCTGGAGATAGCCCTCTGAGTGTTCTCCATGCCCTCAAGGTAAAAGTAGACTCCCTGGTGGGACTTGCAATGTCCTTCTGCTCTGGTTCCTGCCTGGTACACCCCTCTGCTTCACCTCCCCTCAACCTTCTGAAAGGCTCCCAGCCTGGAGCCTGCTGTGCCATCCAAGGGGGTCTCACAGCCACCACCCCCTCCTATTTGAACAGTCCCACCCACCTGATCTTGCAATCTAACCCCACATTTATTTTTCAGATATCCCTGGTGGGAAAAATATCGATGCAGCAGATGAGGAGAAGGTTTGAATCAAAGTCATAAGCTGATTTTTGAATCCAGCTCTTCCACCTCCTGTCGTGACCTTGAACAAAGTGCCTGACATTGCTGACCTTGATTTTCTTCATCTATACATGGGTGTGAGAGTCATGAGCTGACCATGGGTGGATGGTTTAAAAAGGTGATTCGGGTAAGTCAGTGCCTGGCATGTCACCTTCACCAGGTGAGTGTCCAGGTCTGGGTGAGAAGCTACTCCTATGCACTCTGCACCACCTGCTCTTATTCTTTCCCATGGATGATGATGTTCTGCTCAATTCTGCAAGCCTACTCTGACCCGGGCAGCAAGGCTAAAGGAGCTGAGTCTGTGTGTTCCCTGCTGTCCTGCCACCAGACTAGCACATAGTAGGTGCCCAATAAACATGTCAAATAGCACAAGTAAGTGATGTGTCCACTAGAAAATATGCATCCTGGCTCTGGGATACGCCACAGGAGAGCAAGCAGAGTGCAGTGCTGTCACTGAAAGCTGCATACTGGAGCAAATATGAATTCAACCAAATGACAAACTGGGCCAGGCAGGCATCGCGCTACACAACAGCAAATACAAGCTGAGTATGTGTTGCCTTCAACAGGTGCAGGAGTGGTGTGTGGAAGTCAGAAGTCGCCATCTTTTCATGCCACAAGAGAAGACTGCTGATGTGAATTGCAGTCTAGAGGTGCTGGTTCTGGAATCAGATATGCCTGGGACCCAATCCTACGGTATCGTGACTAATTTAACCTCCGAGCTTCAAGGGTTTTCTCTGTACAAGGCAGAGGCATCGTATTCACCACAAAGACTTGTGTTTGGAGGGCATGAGAAAACGCACAGAGTACACCCTAGCGCGAGATCTGGCCCATAGAACACACCAGCACATTACATGGTGCTATTGCTGTTTCAGTCCCTCTTTGGACGAATTCCACATACTCTGACTTTCCCCCAAATCTCTTATATGATCTTTCTTTCTTCTTTTACTGCTTCAACTTAAAGATGGAAAATACACATTTGAGACTCCAAGCTGCTTGGCAGCATGAGACAAAGCTAATTTTTTTGCAAGCAGAAGAGCTCTGGAACACTTTTATTTCAAACCAGCTGCCAACACTGAGCAGCAGCCAGGCCAGATCTGGGGGTTGCAATTTCCTCTTCTGTTTTGGGGTGGGGTCTCAGATCCCACATCCTCGGATGACCTGTGGTGTATGGCCCTGTGACAATTCCATGGGGATGACTTTGTCTTTGAATTTGGAGAGAGTTCAAGACAGCCGATGCTTCTCTCAGGAAGTTCTTCTTTCTCACTATATCATATCGCCTATCTAAGACTTCAAAACAGGGCAAAAAAAAAAAAAAAAGAAGAACTCCATCTGGTCTCTTATGCTGCTTCTCATTGGTTGTTGGTAGGTACCTGGGGCAATAGGTGCCTTAAGAAATACCTGTTGCAGCTGTGGATTCGGTGGGAAGGGGCACGGTGACTGGGGGTGTCAGTCCTGGGTGGGGAGTGCCAGAACCAAGCATCCTGAAATTAAAAGCAATTTTTCCAGCAGTCTGGAAAACTCTTCCCCCTCTCCTGTACTTCTCTGCATCCTGCCTTCCTGTCTGATTCCAGTACAGTACAGTAGTTCACAACTATGGTTATTATTAGTTCAGATTGATTTCTTTCTCTTTGAAAAGAAGTACATTTCCACGATGATTTCACAGAAAAGAAAATCCTCCTGGTAAAATTTAAATAGGAACCATTCATCACCAGTGAAATCGAAGGTCCTCTCCCATTCAGAGGATCCCTTTTCAAAACCAAGGCACTTAAGCAACCAAATTCATAATTTGAAGAACACAAGTAATAATAACAGCTAAATTAGTTGAAGAGGACGGTTGTGCTATCCCAATAATCCTCTGTAGAAGCAGAAGTGGCATCATGTTATCCATGGTTATCCAGATGAGCCCAGCTTCTTGGCTGTTTGGCGTAAAATCCAAACCTTTCAGGTATCAACTGTTGGGCAAGTTTTTTTTTTTTTTTTTTGTCAGTGGCGCAGATTTCCCATCTGTAAAATGGGGGAATAATAGCACCCACATCTGAGTTATAATCACACTTCAATCAGATTGGCTGGTTGCTAACTGAGCTAGAGAAAGCAGAGGAAGAAAGGGGTGCACTCAGGACTTCAAAGTCTCAGTTCAGTCTCTACATAAATGACCTAAAAACTGTGTCTCCCCAGAGGAAACCCTTATGTCCTGTGGAGCTGAGGTTGCAGAGAGCCAAACCCAGATTCTCATCTTGAAATTCTTCAAATGACAATGCAAATTGAATTCACAATTCACAAAGGTGTCTGCTGGTCAAATGAGGGCAGTGACTAGGAAGGAATGAGACTGTGAAACTGAAATGGGCACCTCTGAGCAAATCCCAGTGAATCAGGGGACATGGAACCATCTTGGACATGACCGTCTTTGCCCAGCCCTTACCCTTGCTGGTCTGAGGAAGTAAACACAGCTTCACTCAAAAACCTATAATCAGCATCCCAGAGGTGGCTGTTTTGCAAGGCACCAGGAATTTTCCTCAAGACTCCCCGCCCCCCCCCATAGCCCTCTTTACCTTTAGACCTAATTTCCAGGTAAAAAATTGTGACCCACGAGAAGTTGTGACATGACTTATTCTAAATTATAGACATAAATCTAAAGGAGAGAGAGAGAGAAATATAGAAATAGCTATTAACAATGTAGAATAAAACTGAAAAGAAGAAAGACGATAAAGTGGGATCAGACCACATTTACTGCATTGAACCTTCAGGTGGTGGTTCTGGATATAACGTTGCCGTGTAGGCAGGTTAGAAAGGGCCCAGTCTGGCTGGCTGGCTGAAACATGGAGCCAAAGTGGCCTCCACCAAATGAAGTTGAAATGCCAGAAGGCACAGCGCTTTGCTCTGCTGTAGAGGAAGGTCTTCAAAGGCTTGGGGAGACCGGAGCGTGAGAGTGGATTTGTCCCATAAGGTTTGCTCACCGGCCTCAGGGAGCTGCACGGTTGCTCTTTTCTGCATGTCAGAAAGGACAGTGGGAGCCGCTACTGCTAATTTGGGATCCCTCAATTCAGTTGGATAGCTGGATCCTGGGTGTCAGGGGCCCAGTGGCAACCCTTACTCATCAAAGGTGAGGTGTGTGTAGTTCTAGAATGGAGTCCCACGGTAATCAGAATAGCCTGACTCACAGAGCCTGGGGTGCTAGCTACCTAATCACTGGGATTAGCACTAAATTCCTGCCTGAGCTGTATAAACAGAGGAGTTTTAGGTCAAGTTCACAGAAGTCTTGAATCATCAAAACAGGGAGTCACAGCCCCTCAATCAGTTTCCAGATTTGAACCAGTTTGTAGACCCAGCACCCTCGGAATGACAAGGAGGTTGGGTTCCCTTGAGGAGGGACCTCCACTCTCATCGATTTGTACTGTTCCCCTCTCTCCCAGTCATCCCCAAGGGAACTTAAGTTGTTTGTTTGTTTTTTTACAATGTCGAATATACCCTAAATAAATGGAAATAATCAGATTTTCTGGAGACTCCTGGACATTTACTATAACACATAATTCTAAAATTAAAGAAAAAGCACTGAAATCCAGAAGTTTATCATATATTTGGTGCTAAAACTCATATGGTGGCAAATCTTGACCCAAATAAGCATGAAATTACCTGTTTTTATTTAACCCATACTGCAGTGTCTCATTAGCAACATATTAATATGTTTGCTTGTGGGGTTCTGTCTAGACACCATTAAGGAATAATATAATAATATACAGTACATATACCTGAATGCCTTTCTAAAATATGGAAACAGCTGACTATAAAAAATATATAGGCTTTTTGAATGAGGAATTATACACCTGTACTATGAACACCTACATACCTGCAACTTAAATTCAGAAACTTAGCATTTGACATATTTGCTTTCCCATCAGCTTATAATGGATGTGTGGTAGAGATGTAGATGTAGATGAACTTGCAATGTAGAGAGAATGCAGACATAGATATATAGAGGGATACTGATGTGTCCCCCCCAAAAAAGACATGCCCACACCAAATACCTGGTCCCTGTGAATGTTTCTTATTTGAAAAAAAAAAAAAAAGATCTTTGCAGGTTTAATTAAGGATTTTTAGGTGAGACCATCCTTAATTACTTTGTGTCCCCTAAATCCAATGACAAGTGTCCTTACAAGAGACACAGAGGAGAGACACACAGACAGGAGAGAGGAGGCAGTGTGACTATTGAGACAGAGACTGGGGTGATGTGGCCACAAGCCAAGGAAAGCAAGAAACCTTAGAGGTAGAAGAGGCATCCTTCTCAAGAGCCTCCACATGGAGTGTGGCTTTGCAGCTCCTTGATCTCAGGCTTCTGGCCTCCAGCACTACAAGAGACTAGATCTGTGCTACTGTGAACCACCCACTTGGTGGCAACTTGCTGTACCATCCCAGGAAACAATCACATACAGGCTGAAACACTTGAAAGTACTTAGAGCCCTCATGATGCTGCTCTCCTAAAACTTCCAGTGCCTGCAACTCAGGGAACCCTCTAAGCTCCTGGAGATAAGCAGGCCTTCCTTGACTTACAGTGGGGTCACGTACTGATAAACCCATCGCAAGTTGAAAATACCATAATCTGAAAATGCATTTAATGCATTTTCCACTAGTGTATGTCCACCTAGTGGACATGACAAGCTTAGCCTAGCCCACCTTGACTGTACTCAGGACACTGACAGATGGTCCCACAGTTGGGCAAAACCATCTGACAGGAAGTCTTGAACGTGCTGATAGCCCGTATAACTTTCTGAATTGTGTCCTAACAGTGAAGACCAGAATGCCATAATTCTAAATTGAGAGTGTGGTTTCTACTGAGGCAGAGAGTTTTCATACCATCGTAAAGTCAAAAAATCAAAAGTCAAACCACCGTAAGTCAGGAACTTCTCTGCATTAGGGTCCCCATCAGGGAGACCAGGGAAGGCAGGTCAGGGGAAGTATTCCAGCCCCATTTCTTGCATTTCTGGCACATCAGACTTTCCAGAAGAGAAGTTAGGGAGGGCGGAGACCACAGCAAGAAGAAGGAACTAAGGACAAGCAGCAGCCCCTTTGAAAGGCAGAACTTTCTCAAGGATTCTCAGCCAAGAAGCACTTAGGAAACTCGGCTTCCAGCCTTGCTCAAGCCCACAAGGAGCTGCGACTGCACTACGTTCTGATGCTTGTCCTTCTGCCCTGATGCCCGCAAGTCACTGGGCCAGTCAGCGCGATGACAGGCCTGGACGGCTGCCTCCTCAGCGGGGACACCTGTGTTTGTCTGAGTGAGATGGCACAGGCAAATATTGCTACTGGGTCAGCTGCACTGAGGTGGGAACTGGCTGGGCAACTAATGAGCTCGTAAATTGGAGAGGAATTAGACTATCAGATGGCAGAGGCAGGACACAACACAGCTACGCACCGGAGTCTCTGCCATAACTCAGGGAAAGCACAGTGTTTTCCCCGGGAAGAGGTCATCTGAAGATCAAATCAAATCAGGATGCTCATTAAGGGGGGGATTTATGGCTCTGTGAACATAGTGCCCCATGAGGCTGACGTGGGTCAGGAGCTAGGAGGAGAGGACGCACCTTCTGTCTTTCAACCCACAGAGAGGCCTCTCTGCCCTTTCAAGGCGAGGGTGCAGAAAAACTTACCATCCATAGCTGAGAGGTGCCTTGGGGGTCCTGTTGGGGGCAGCAAGGAGAAGGTACAGCAGGCAGATTCTCCCCACTCACACCCCAGCTTAACCAGAGGAATAAGTTGGTTTATATTACAAGTCTTTACAACACCGTTTAGTGACAGGAATTCTGTTTAAAAAAAAAAGGTTTTCAGAAGCCCCTGCAGCACATCCCTCAGCTGAGCCACGGCAGTCAGAAACCAGATCCACTTGGGGATGATGAATGAAGTAGGTAACAGACACTGGGCCAGGTACCGGAGACAAAGGGTGAACAAAACAAGCGATCCTCGACCTCTTGGGGATTACAGCCCCCTGGGGCAGACAGTTGTTAGGAAGAACGAGCTCACAAATGAACAGATAAATATAAGTTCTGATGTCTGAGATCTAAAAAGGGAAATATGAGACAGAATAGCACCAGGGAGGAGGGGGGAGGGGGCAAGGTTTCCCTGAGGATATGACACAAGCTAAATTAGAAGTGGAGTGGGAATTCATTGTGAGGAAGCTTGGATAGGATTTTTCTGAATGACCCATCTTCCTATAGAGGAGTAAGGTAGCCACTGGAAAAGACACCCCACATTTTTTGTTTTTTTTTTTCAACCTTTCTATGCATTGGGCTAGACATGTATCCAGTGCCAACATCGTGATGACATCAAATGGGGTGGAAAAGTCAAAAACAAGAACCCTGAGCACGACACCTGCAATGTGCCTTTCAGAAACCTTCAAACACTTGGTCATCCATTCATTTGTTCAACATTTGCTGTTTACTTATGATGGACCAGGAGTTTATGCAAAAGCTGTGGGGAAGGACAAAGAAAATGCACACCTAGCTCCAACACAGCTTAAAATAAAGTAAGGAAAGACAGGTAGGGAGGCGGTGTGTGAAGGGCACGCCAGGGTCCAGATGAAGGACATCAAGCTGTGGACAGCATGTAGTAGGGTCTGGAGAGCATGGCTCAAGGTGCCAGCTCCTGGGGCTGCAGCCTGGCGCTGCCGTTTATTGAGTGAGTGGCTTAACCTCTCTTGCATCCGTCTCCTCACTGCTAAAATAGTACCTTGCAAGGTGATGAGACTTGAATTATTAACATATGCAAAGTGTTGTACATAGGCAGGAAACATAGAACTGTTTCATGTGTAGATGGTAGATAGATAAAAAATAAGTGTTTTTCACTTAAAAGAAAATTTACATTTATAAAGGACAAAGAACTATATATAAAAAATTACAGATTCACCAAAGTTGAAAAAAGTGAACATTTATCAGGTGTGTGTGTCTGTGTGTGTGTGTGTGTGTGTGTTTGTAAACCAGCTCAGTCTCCTATGTTCTCAGCTGGACCCTGGGCCCTTCTCCTGTGCATTAAATTCGATATGTATGTATGGTTCTACTCAATGTTTTTGATTTATTACTTATAGTGATATTTAGTATGTCCACAAATAGGTCATACCTGTATGTGATTTTGGAATTTGCCTTCCCTCCCAGTGTTTCAACAGCCCTGCACATCTATTTCATTTATTTTAATAGCTGTTCCGTTTTCCATTGTGTGATACTAAATTATCTACTCTCCTTTTAATGGACATGCCTGTTGTTTTCAATTTTTCGTGATGACAAACACGCTGCAATAACTGCCTATAATCTTGTCCTTCATGAAGGTGCACAGGAATTTCTCAACGTGCAGCTGCACATGAACCTGGCAGTGACACCGACCGGTGAGGGTCAGCTGCATTTCTAACTTGACCCAGGCTGCCAACTGCTTCTGCAAAGGCAGCACCGATTTCCCCCCTCAACTGCCCCATGCGTGAACAGCCAGCGTGGAGCCTTTCAGTCTGGAACATCTCTGTTCCGAGTCTCCTCCAAGGGCATGTGGACCTTTGCACTTGTCCTTGTCTCCACCCTCACCACACCTTGGTGAGACAAGAGAGAGCAGCGGTGCAGGGGGCTTAGTGGCCTGGAGGGACTGTGCCCCCGCTGCCAGGGTCTCGAGAGCCAGCGCATCCTGCATCCCCAGAAGCGGGGGCTCCACCGTGAGCCTTGGAGCACCAGGGTCCACGGTGCCATCGGGGTTCAGGTGAGGTGTTGAGGAGGAGCAGGTGGAAGGGAAGGAGACCAGAATGACTTCTAGGTCCATCTCAGTCTGAGAACTTCTGCTCTCGGCTGTCTTGATGTTGAGGAAGATTGTATTTGGGGGAAAGAGGAAAAGGATCTGCTGCCTTAAGGGGGTGGGGAAATCTGAATCTATTAAGTAAATTGAATCAATAAATAATAACCTTCCAAAACAGAAAGCAGAAAGGCCCAGATGAGTTCTGCCAAACAGATACGTTCCCCCAAACATAGGAGGAAACTAATTCTCTACAATCTTTCAGAGCAGAGGAATCCAGCTTAGCTCACTCTACGAGGCTAGCATTACCCTAAGACCAAAACCAAGCTAAGACATTATCAGAAAACTACAGACCAATATTTCTCACAAACATAGACCAATATCCCTTATGCAATATATTAGCAAATCAAATCCAGGAATGCATTGAAATGTCTATACCATAACCAGGTGGAATTTATTCCCAGGCATGCAAGGCTGTTTCAACACTGAAAAATCAGTTCCTGTAACCCACCATATCAACAGGCTAAAATTTTTTTAAATCACATGATCATACTGATACATGCAGAAAAAATACTTGCCAAAATCCCACACCCATTTATGATTCAAAACCATCAGTACTCTAGGAATAGAGGGAACTTTCCTCAACCTAATGAAGAAAATCTATGAAAAAAAACAAAAAACCCTGCAACTAGTATATTTAATGTTAAGAAACTGGAAGCTTTCCCATTAAGGTCAAGGATGAGGAAATATGTTGCCTCTCACCACAGCTTCTCAGCATCTACTGCAAGTTCTCACTAATACAATAGACAAGAAAGGGCAAAAAAGGAAAACAGACTGAGAGAGAGAAAAATAAAACTGTCTTTGTTCTCAAATGCCATGATTATCTACATAGAACGAAATCTACATAAGAATCCACCAGAAAATAAATAAACAAAACCCCACCCCAACAGGCTGCTTAACACTTAGCAGGTTTCTAAAACAGCAACAGAGGAACAGAGCTGGAAGATCAAACTTCGCACAAAGTGGCAGCCATCACATTGCTAGGCAAGACCCTCAAAGGAGCTCCTGACACTTGGAACAGGATCCAGAAGCTTCCAGAAGACAGAGACCCCTTTACAGGGAACCAGATGGTGCTGGCAGACAGTAACCAATCCCGCCTCGCACACACAGACACGAGGGATGGGGGGCACTGTGTCTCGGGCAGGGGGCTCACCAGGCATGGACCCCTTCAGATGATGAGTCCTTTTCGATGCATTGCTGCCTCCCCCGCCCACACAAAGAGGGTGGCTGTGAACGACCCAGACTCCAAACCCCAAGGGGCACCATGGTGGAACCATCTTCGAAGGCCTGGAGGAGACCAAGGAGGATGTGCAGACCACAGGTCATTGCTTCCAGCTGTCAGGAAGGTGGGAGGAGGCCTGCTGGCGTCACCAGGTGTGTTGCTGAAGTCAACAGCTGCGACACGGCCAGTTGGCCTTGGACAGGACACCCCAGCGTGCCCTGCGGTGGAGGACTCTTCAGAGTGACGGCCCCTTCAGGAGGTCCTGTTTCCCATTTGATTTCTCAAGGATGCTCCTTTGCACACACACACGCACGTGCATGCACACACGCGCCCAACTCTCAGCAATAACCCCGCTCTGGACATTCACGCACAGCTAAAGCACAGCAGGAGCTGTCTGAGAGTCGAGGCAAGAAGAACAGAGGCTGACCCACAGCTCCCTGGGTTATCGCCGCCCAGCCAGCGGTTGCCATAGCAAAACTCGTTCAGCAAAGTGAGATAGAAGAAGGAGCTGTAGGTCGGGCCTGTTCTACAGTGGTGTGCTGGAGCTGCCATACAGAACAGAGAGGTGTGGGAGGAGCCACAGGCGGCAGCAGGCGTGGCCCAGGCGGGGATGCTCAGTTTGGGGACACACATCCCTGGGGTTTCAGTCTTTGGGTTTCTAAGAAGGCATTTGGGTACTGCCATGGGAAGAACTGTGTCCTCCCCCAAATCCATACAATGGCATCCCAAAGCCCCAGTAGCTCAGAATGTGATTGCTTTGGACACAGAGTCTTTAAGAGGTAATTCAGGGGCCTCCCTGGTGGCACAAGGGGTTGAGCGCCATACTCTGGGGCTTCTGCAGACACTGCAGTGCGAATTCAATCCCCGGCCAGGGAGGGGACCCACATGGTGCAGCAGACCTCTCCTGCCTGGCCCACTGCTCCCCTCAGCAGTGTGTTTTAGTCCATCTGCCTGTTCTGCTCCCCACTCTGTCTCTGGTGAATCCTCTCACCATCACCCCCAACACACACACACACACACACACCTCTGGCCTCCACACCAGTTCTTGTATGCATAAATAATTTTTTTTAAAGTTTCTTAAAAAATAATAAAATAAAATTTGTCTTTCCTGAAGATCTGCACGCCCATCCTGGCTCTGCCATCTGCAGCTCCCGGAGGTACTGCACGTGCTGGTTACCAGACGAAATGTTAAGGGACGGGACAGGAGCCCATTGTGCCCTGCTCCCCCGGGGTACAAAGTCTATAAGGACTCGAGCTACAGGGCAGGTCCATTCTCTCAGAGCTCTCAGAGGCCTTGAGGGACCGTTAAGGTTGTTTCTGTTGCACAGATGGGAAAGCTGAGGCTCTGGATGGCGGGCAGCTTAGGGGTGCTTTCCCGTAGAGGACTGAGGGTGCTTGGTGGTGGGAGAGCTACAGAGAGCACTCCCGAGGGGAGAAACCCTCCACTGCCCAACATCACCAAGGATGTCAAACAATTACTTACCAAATAGTAAATAAATAGAACTCAAAAATAAGTAAATAAACGCATTCAAAAGCATCCTACAGCAGTGTTCACAGAACTCTCCAGCGCGAGCAACAGCATCGAGAAGAAACCCTGCTTCGGCCCACGATTTCCAGGGCCCACTGAAGCTTGACATGAGCCAGCAGCTGGGACAACTGGGAAACCACAAACCATCAAAGACCCAGACCCCCCAGCACACCTCTCCTCCTCTGTCTGAACTTGCATTACTTGCGATTTGAGAGGCATTGGGTCTAATGAAGACCCGTAACCTGGGTCCAGAAGACCTGGTTTTGAATCTTGGATAAGCCACTTAGTAGTTGCATGACCTTAAAGTATTTAACCCATCAACACCTCATTTTCGCACCTGTAAAATGGGGATTATAAGCTCTCCTGGGATCATATAAGGACTAAGTGGCTTGTGGGACACTCGATAAGTGGCACCTCTGTTATTATTACGCCTCTCTTGGTCACCAAGGTCATTCATTGCAGCTGCCCATGTGCATAATCACAGAGTAAGTAGGGTTTATTAAAAAAGCCTCCATCCCAGGGCTAAGCCACATGGTTTTCAGAGAATCAATAATGTTAAGCCTCCGAGTATAAGCAATCAGACTATACATAAAATTAGATTCCAGGGCTGTCCCAGATGGAAGAGCCCTCTGTATGCCCAGGTTTATTTCACCGCTCCTTGCTGTTATCATTATTGCTATAACAATAGCAACTGCTGTCATTTGTCAGGGGCCTCCTGTGCACCAGGCATCATGTTTTCAGCCCTCACGAAGGACCATGACAGAGGTTTTCTCATTCCACTTTCACAGGTGAGGAGACTGAGTTGTGAAGGGAAAGGTGATTTGCCCCAAGTCACCCAGAACCAATCTGGTATCAGATCTAGTTCTAAAACGGTCCTTGTTTACTCCGTTGCTCCTATTGATACCCCTTGATGTGAAAAATCCCCCCAAAACTATAAAACTAAAAATCATCTATCAACACACCCCTTTCTCCTTTTGACGTCTATAATGAAAGCATGCACAAAAGCCACCCCCAGTCTCACCAATCGTTTCCCAATAGACAGTCACTGCTGGCAGGCTGCTTTTCGTGCTGATGGAGTTTAATATTCTCTAAATTTTCTTCCCCACTCTCTCTCAAACAAGGTGCTTCAAACAGGAGGAGCTAAAACTGCTGTGTTAAAACCTGCAGTGAGAAATGGCTTCCACGCTCCAGACGCCAGCTTCCATGGTATCTTTCACTCATGTGTTCATTCAGCAGAAATCAACTAAGTCCTTCCTATTTGCCAATAACTAATTAGACACTTGGAATACAAAAATGAATGAGCTCCAGACTTTTTCCTGGGGGAGTTGCCAGCAGAGAGGGGAAGGATTACCACTAAAACACAAAATAGAAAAAAGTTCAATAAAGATGGTGGCTGAGGGGTCTCCCTGGTGGCACAAGGGGTTAAGCACCACACTATGAAGCATCCGCAGTCAGGGAGCTGACCCACGTGGCACAGCAGACCTCTCCTGCCTCACCTGCTGCTCCCCTCAGCAGTGTGTTTCAGTCAGTCTGCCTGTTCCACTCCCCACTTTGTCTCTGGTGAATCCTCTTATGCTCCATGCCTCTGGCCTGTACCCCAGTTCTTGTGCATAAATAAAATCTTAAAAACAAAAACAAAACAAGATGATGGCTGAAATAAGGCCCAGAGCAAGAGATGTGAGCATGAAGATTTACAGGATGTGCTGACCACATCATCCCCAAGGAGGGCCCAGGAAGCAGAACCCAGATACCCAAGGAGTAGATCCTCATGGAAGGGGGTGGGAAGGTCACTCCGACCTTGAGTGACATTCTTAATTATTTGAGTGCATTTGACATACTGCTGCAAAGACTGAATTGGGGAGAGAGATGATTGATGTGTGGAAAAGTTAATGAAAAAAGATGGCAACATTTTCTCATCCATCATTAGTGATATTTGGCAATAAAAGGAAATGAAGTAACTATACGTGCTACAACGTGGGGGAACCTTGAATCATCATACTAGGCAAAAGAGACCAGTTGAAAAAAAAAACCTTCTGTTTATGTGAAGTGTCCACTGTGGGCAAATCTACAGACAGAAATTACACTGGGGGTTGGCGAGGAGTGGGGATGATGGGAGAAAATAGGGAGTGATGGGTACAGAGATTTGGGGAGAGGGGAAGGAAACCATTTTAAAATTGACTGTGGCTGCGTGACCTGGGAATACAGTAAAATCTGTTGAAATGTACACTTAAAATAAGTGGATTGTAGGGTCGGAGAATTGTGTCTCAACAAAGATCTTTAAAAAAAAAATCAGAAAAGTTCAACAGAGAAGAAATAAAATAACTCTGTCATCAGGGATAGCGTACTGCTGGGAAACTGCCAGAAATAAGTGCATGTTCAGAGCCAGCTTTTGTGGTCACGTTGCATTCCCAGCCCCTCCCCTGGAGCACGGGAGCAATCTATTGAACTTTGCTTTCCAGGAGAGTTCATTGGTCAGTCTACAACTCAGGTCTGATTTTTGCCCTTCCCTGTTGAGTCCCAAGGTTACCTGGAGGACAGTAGTTCACCAAGCCTGGCTCTTGAACCACCTCCCTCCATCAGAAGGGCCTCGTAATCAAGTTATAAATGCAGCTTCCTGGGCACTACACGGGCCCAGCAAGTCAAAACCTCCGGACCCAAAGTCCAGGGACACGACGTTCATCGTGATGCACAGGGATGCCTGAGGACCTCTGCAATGCATTAGGATCCTCGGTGAGGGCCTCAGTGTCCTCAAATGCCTGACACTGGTGCCCACCTGGGGTCTGAGCCTGAGCTGAGTGAGAGAAGCCAGACGACTAAGCTCACGGAACCACATCTAGCCAAGCCCAATGTGGAAGAACCTCCTCAAAGCTACATGAACATAAAGCAGACTGTGCACGTTTCTGTGGTGGGTGAGGCCATGGATTGAGTGTGGTGGCCAAGAGAAGGTTTCACAAGCAAGCTGATGACAGAAGGGGCTGGATGGCCAAGCGATTTAGGATTTCCGATTTGAGACTGACCAGCTTTCGGACGTCAGAGTTGAATCTGAGGAGCTGAATGACCTCACACTTAACTCCTCTGCCTGAGTGATGGTTGGATCACCCCGCCCCTCCTCCATCTGAATTTTTCCAATTCCAGCACCTCCCACGACCCCCCTGACTCTGACCTCATACCGCCCCCCTCGACACTCTGTCTCTTCTTGCGCCAAATGACGGACCCAGTTCTGATGCTATGTCACACAAGGTCCGACAACCCTTGGGAGAGATTAGCTCTGACTCCAGGATTCAAACAAGAAAGAATACGACCAGTGTGTTTCAAGGTCCACTTTGTTGAGGTCTAATTTATGTATGATAAACGCACCCATCTTGTGTGTCTACTTTGGTGAGTCTTGACAAATACAACCTTTGCCCCCACACAATAATCAAGATGTAGAGTAATTCTGTATCCCAAAGACTCCCCTGTGCTCCTTCCCAAACAACCCCTCCCCGGTTGTGTCCCTGTAGACTGGGTTTTAGGGTTCTGGGTAGTGGAGTCAACCAAGATGCACTTCCTGTGACACTTGGAGACCCTTCTTGGTTGCTCAGGCAGGGGAAGCCTTCCTGTGGATGGCCGGCTTCGTTCTCACATCCCTCCCCAGGAAGCCCCCTACCTCCCCTGACCAGGCAAAACCTCACATTGGACCCCACAAAACACCCCAAAGTACCCCAGCACTGTAGCTCTTGACACCAACTTCTTGGTTTCCTCAAAGCTGCTCAAGAGTCCTCTTGGGAAACCAAAGATTTGTGGGTGTCCCCACTGCCAAGGATGCCACGGCATCACTGCACCGCGCCCTGGCTTTACTTCGATGGCCAGTCTGTCCTTACGCTTCCCCGGCCAGGGGGACGCTCATGGTCGTACTCACACTCCGAGTCCCAGCTGCAGGACTGAGTAACTGAGCGCTGTCTGCTAAGTGGAAAGTCCCTTCCTCGTGCCCTGTCCCCATCAGAAGGTCCAGGCACACAACTGAATGCCGGTCTCCTCTCTTCCTGTATGTTATCTGCGGGGAGGTGCTCCTGCCATGGGGCAGGAATCTACAGCTGCAGACCGGTCTCAGAAGCCCCCGCTCCCAAGGGAGCTCAAAGTCGTTAGCTTGCTTGTCAGAGACTCTGAACAAGCCCATCACCAACGTATGTGTGAAGCTGTTGGTCTCTTTCCCCAGCAACACTGCAGGCTTCAGAGGGAGGCAGGCAGGTCCGTCAGGTGTCAAGCAGCAGCTCGCCTATAACCTACAGGCAGATGAGCATCAAGTGTTTTGGGAAAGGGGAAGGAAGTAAAAAAAAAAAAAAACAGTGGATGGAAGGGAAGAGGGAAGGAGGGAAGGAGGGAAGAGCAGCCACGTGGTGGGGATTCTTCCCACAGCACACGCAACAGGTGACTCTGATGAACAAGGACACCCAGCACTCCTTGGCTGAGGTAAGCTGAATTGCTCCCCCAGAAAGAGCCTAAGACTGAGATTCTGATAACGCCGAATCTGACCGTATTTGAAAACAGGGTTCTGCAGATGTGATCAAGTTAAGACAAGTTCATCCTGGAGCAGGTGGAGTCTACGCCCGCTGGGAGGGCATTCCAGAAGAGCCCAGCATGCTCAGGGAGCTGGCCTGGCAGACAGTGCAGGGTGGGAGTGGGGTGTCTGCAGGCCCGGGAGCCTCCAGACTTGCAGCAACACCAGAAGCTGGGAAGAGGCAAGGCTGGACCTTCCTCTGGAGCCTGCAGGGAGAGCACAGCCCAGCCCCCCTTGGTGTGCGCTCATCAGCGTCCGGAGCTGTGACAGGGCGCTCTGCTGCTGTCTTAAACATCCAGCCTGCGGCAATTGGTTCCGGAAACCCCAGGAAGCTAACAGACACCATCACACGGCTTGGAACTGACTGTCTACTGGTCTGTTTCCCCCACAACAGGCAGAAGCGATGTCTCCCTCATCTCAGTAACCCCAGAACTGGGACCGTGTGGTGCATGACAGAGTCGTTGCTTGGTCCCCATTTATTGAGCGGCCAGAAGGAGGAGGGACGATGGGGGCCCTCTGAGCCACCCTATTAGCAACAGTTGCCTATTCGGGAAACTAGCTCAACAGCACCCCCTCTGCTGTCCCCTTGGGGTTTGTCTTCCCCAGAAAACAGACTGAGGAAGTGAAGCTACACAATCCCAGGGAGGACGTGAGTTTGAGAAACTCACTTGCTTGCAGGTCCTCCCCCCACTTCTTCCCCCACACCCCGAGCCACTTAGCTGCAGAAGCCTCCCCACCAACCTCCTCCTCTGGCCAACAGCATTCTCCACGCAGACAAGGCGCAGAATAGCTCATCAGCACCAGGTTTGCAGGTGACTGCGCTGTACTGAGCAGTGCAGTTCCTTTGGAGAAAATAAACGCCAATTAGCAATCTCAGTTGCTTGTTTCATTTCCTGGCTGTTCGTTTCTCACTCATGCTTCTGTTCTTGCTGCTGCTGCTGCAGCCGCCGCCACAATCTCTAGAGTCGTCAGACCTGGAGACCCTGGGGAAATGTTCAACCTCCCGAGGGAACTAGCATTTTTTTAAAAGATTGATTTATTCATCATACAAGAGCTGGGGTACAGGCCAGAGGCACAGGGGGTGAGAGGATTCACCAGAGACAGAGTGGGGAGCAAAACAGGCAGACTGACTGAAGTACACCGCTGAGGGGAGCAGCGGGCGAGGCAGGCGAGGTCTGCTGCGCCATGTGGGTCCCTCCCTGCCCGGGGTTCGAACTCGCGCTGCTGTGCCGCAGGTGTTTCACAGTGCGGTGCTTAACCTACTGCGCTACCAGGGAGGCCCAGGAACTAGTATTTTGAAGAGATGAGATCTGAGCACAGAGATCACACAATGGACACGCTGCCCATCTCCATGTTACCGGGCTACCCTCCCTGCATACTTGCGAGATGTGCCATACTGGCCACACTTTACAGATGAGGAAACTGAGGCTCGAAGAGCTTAAGGATCTTTCATCTCAAAGAATGTCACCCTCTTTTTCCCCACTGTCCAAGCTAAAACACTAGTAATCATTTTTAATCTTCATATAATCAATCATTAATTCTTTCCTTTGGTCTCTGAATTAGGTCTCTGAAATAAAATATCCAAATTAGGATGGAGTTTAGACATGACCTATTAAATGATGAAATGGAGGGTCAAGGTGAGGCAGGACATGTCCCCAATTTATGCAGAATTAGGGGCAAATCTGGGCCTGGAACCCCGGTTCCTTGAAGCCAGTCCCAGCGAATGAGCAGAACAGCAGTGGGTAGAGGGCTACGTGCTCAGTCACCACGAAGTGGTTCAAAAGCCAGAAAGTCCTAAATGCTCCCGTGCACGCGAGCTATAGCCGTGGAGGCAGGAGCTCTACTTCGTCATGGAAAATGCCTTTCCAGAAGGGAAGAAGAATATAGACACAGCCAGGGCAAGCACAGAATCCACTGCGGGTCGTTTCAGGGAAACCCGCTGACTGTTACCTTTGTCACCCCCAGCAGGGAAGAGAAAGGAAACCGACCTACTTGCAGGGCCACCATGTCCATCCCCATGGGGAAGGATGGGGAGGCCGGAGGCTGTAGACTAAGTTAGACCCGGCAGCTGGCCAGGGGAACCTGCCGAGCACATCCCAGGTGTCATCCCGTGACCTGCTGATAGCCCAGTGGGTAGGTGCTGAGCTGGGGCCCGAGTCTGACCTTAAGTCTAGGGTCATTACAATAGGCTACGTTGACTCTGGGTCATCCGAGTTGTTGGCCAATGTTTGATGACCACTCATGAAATGTTGCCTGGCTTAGAACCATGTCATCTTTCCTACACAAGGAAGCCTCAGAAGAAAAAAAAAATGATCTCTCCCAAGATCCCTCAGAGACCCCCACAACCTGGAAATGACCAAGGATCATGAGTACTTAAAAAAGTATACTCTTTATACCTTCTAGAAAGTTCTCATCTAGGGTCATTACAATAGGCTACGTTGACTCTGGGTCATCCGAGTTGTTGGCCAATGTTTGATGACCACTCATGAAATGTTGCCTGGCTTAGAACCATGTCATCTTTCCTACACAAGGAAGCCTCAGAAGAAAAAAAAAAAATGATCTCTCCCAAGATCCCTCAGAGACCCCCACAACCTGGGAATGACCAAGGATCATGAGTACTTAAAAAAGTATACTCTTTATACCTTCTAGAAAGTTCTCATCCATCGAGAATAATGAAGACCGCAACCAAACACCCACCACGTGCCAAGTGCTATGCTTCCCTTTGATAAGCCCTGATGGTGCAAGGCTGACCCTAGGAGATCATTACCATCTTGTACAAAGCTGGAGAGACAGTCAGGATTCAAGCCGAGGTCCACCTGTCTCCAAAGTCCTTGCCCATAACCTTGACTGGATGCCAAGTTACCACCTTGGGGAATATGACGTGGGTTTAAGTTTCGGCATCTCTACCTCTGAGTCTGACTTCATCTGTCAAACACCCCTTGTCAGACCACCTCAGGACAGATGGGAGATGTGTGCCAAGTGAAGGAAGGCGCTTTTGCTCTACTATGGGTGATTATTATTCATTGTCCTTGGAGAGAAAGGAAAGGAGGGGAAACTAATGTATTGTTAAGTCCCCAGCTGGTGAAAGACATAACTTGGAAGAGAACTGGTGGGGAGGCGGGGCGGAGGCTTGAGCCCGAAACTGCATGCTCTGATGTGCGTAAACGCAGATTCTGGTGGAGCGAGCTTGCAGCCACTAAGAGCTTCTGCTGATTCTTGCCCCGGAACGAACACGCCACCGCTCAGGTCCTCCTGGGCGGTTCATCCCTCCAGTTTCTCCTTCCTGCTCACCCCAGAATCCTTGGGAAGGTTAAAATCACAGAGTAAAATTCAGCAAGTGTCTCTGTGGCGTCTCAAATACCAGCTCATTTGTCCCGGGGCCAGTTGCCCGCCCAGAAATTCCAAAGTGGAGACGGAACAGGTGCAGCTTTGCTGCAGCAGCCGCACACCAGGCTGGGGCCACACAGCTCCCGGGTCCACACCTCTGCCGGGGGGACAGTGACAGGGATCCTCACAGGGTTGCGTGGGGGCTGCAAGAGCCTCTACAGACTGACCGTGGGCAGAGAGTGGCACAGCCAGCCAGGCGGCTCTGTGCTTCAGGACCTGGGTTCAAATCCCAACAGTTCATTGCATAACTGTGGGACGCTGGGAAGTGTTTAACCCCTCTTCCATAAAATTCACACTTCTGCCCACCGTTTGCCCCCAGCTGCAGCTACTAGAGCTATTCCCAGCAATAGATGATACTGAATTTTCAGCACTGAAGAAAATCAGTTTCAGGTGCTGGGCTAAGAACATAGGGGGGCAGGGGAGGGAGGACTCAGAATGAAACAAATGAACGCTAGGTACCCTACGCTGGTATTCCTCAGCTCAGGCTGATAAAACCCCCAGGCCAGGTGGCTGAAACAGCGAGCACATCTTTCTCCCGCTGTCCAGGCTGGAAGCCCGGGAGGATGAGGTGCTGGCTCTGGGCTTTCTGTGGGGCCTCTCCCTGCCCCCTTCTTGCCGTGAGCTCCCACAGCCTTTCCTCAGGCAGGGAGAAAGAACAAGTTCTCGGGTCCCCTGCTCTACTCACAGCAGTGGCTCTGTGCATAAACCCTGAATGCCCTAAGGGCCCTGCTCCTCCTGGGGCGTAGGGCGCTAGTGGCACAACATGAAACTATTCCACCTGCGCGGTCTGCATTGCCAGCCCATCCACCAAGGGGCGCAGCTGGGACTGAAACAAAAGGCAAAAGCTGGTGGCATCCCTGGTGATGACCCTGTCTTCTGCAATGAGGACTCTGCCCGGTCCCCACCCAGGGGCTGGGGAGCAGCGGGGCTTGCCCCTCTGGGCGGGCTGCTTCCTCCCCAGGTGGGGATGCTTCTAAAGACTCATGATGGCCCCTGTCGCTGTCACGGCTCATGTGGGACCTGCTTTCTCTGTTCACGGCCCTGTGCCAAGTCTTCTGCTTCCCAAGGCCCGAGGTGAGATGACACCACCCATCACACAACCGCCGAGAGAGGACTCCCTGTCCTGAGCGGCTGGCGGCTTTGCCAGGAAGGAAAATATGTTGCCAGTGGCAGATGGTGAAGCAGGGGAATCCAGACGGGTTCCAGGAAGCTGGGGCACTCCAGGGATTCAGGAAGTCCACCCAAATCCTCAGGAGCCAGAACAAAGGTTGAGCTGGTTCTTTCCTTGAGCAGTTTTAGAAGCACAGTAACAACTAGGGTTTGCTGAGCAGCTACCAGGTAGCACTGTCACCTGAGGGCTTCCTGTTTGAGCCTGTGGTTCTTGGTGGAGAGAAGCGGGAGGTGCCTCCCAGAAGCCACTTGGCAACTTCCAGTTGCCAAAACTGGTTGCAGGTGGGGAGACCATATTTCTGGCATGCAGTGGGTAGAAGCCGGGGTGCTGCTCAATCTCCTACCAATTTCTCTGCCCCCAGAGCAGAGAATCCTGGAGCCAAAACTTCACTAGTGCCAAGGGGGAGAAGCCCTGTTCTTGGGGACAGCTCCGTCCTTGTCCCCATTTTACCAATCAGGACTCAACAGCAGGGGAATTCGGCAATCAGCTCCAAATCACACAGCAGACAGGACCGAAGCCACATCTGCGGGGTTACAGAGGCACTTTCTTCGCCACAGACCTAGAAACCATCATGATCGGGTCTGACATCAGCTGAGCCACCAGTGTCTCTGGGAGTCTAGAGCTCTGGTGCCCACACTTTGTCCCCGGCTGGCTGCCGAGGACATCTGTGGGACAAGCTCCCAGCAGAAACCAGCTCACACCTGAGTCCAAGCCCCGCCTGCTAACGTAACCGTCAGCCTGCAGGGCCAGGGAAAGAGACCCTGATTCACACTTCTGCCCACCGTTTGTCCCCAGCTGCAGCTACGAGAGCTATTCCCAGCGACAGATGATACTGAATTTTCAGCACTGAAGAAAATCAGTTTCAGGTCCTGGGCTAAGAAGAGTGAGTTTTAAAAGAAGGAGAATGATTTGTCCAACCTCTCCGTAGTCACCCTCATACTTTGGATCAAAAAGTAATTGCCAATTGTTGTCATGTTAAGAGCGAGGTAGCTGTGTAGGTCAAGCTTTCTGATTTCTTATTCAAGGAAATTTTCCATTCCCCAAACTCTCATCTAAAAGCCCAAATCTAAGAAAGCTGAACTGCCGAAAGGGGCTCAGAAAACACAAATGCTTTTCTTTAAAGACTCCTTTGTCCATCAGAGAGCGAGCAACTGGATCAGACTAATTACTTCCCGACAAAGACAGAAGGTTTCCTTCTAGCAGATGCTTACGTCTTCCTATCAAAGCAGCATTTTTAAAGATGTGTCCTGCACAAGGAAGATCAAAAGACAGATGCGTGTCCAGGGCGAAGAATATTTTTTCCCATTATTTCCAGTTGAATTTGCTTAAATCTCTTGTGTTTTACTACTTGTCATTATTTGAAATCCTCACCCTGAGTTATGGCTGGCGAGGGAATAGGAAGGCACTCCAGCGCACGGTGCTGGGGAGCAGAGGATGAAAAAAAGACAAAGACAAGCCCCAGGGTGACTGAGGAATAAAGGGAAGAAGAAAGAGGTGACCGTTTTATCTCAATAACGTTATCGATACCCACGTCTGTATTCGAGGCGTGTGTGAACTGGAAGGGGATTATTCCAAAGGCAAATCAATGTTTGGATTAAAATGGGCTTATGAAGTTATGTCAAGTGAGCTTCTTTTATGTCTTGCCTCAAGATTTCCCCACGAGGCCCCTGTACGTGCCAGCTCTCTTGCCTGGCGTACCTGAGCATGGTGGATCGGGCAGGGGAAAGGGAGGGTGATGCAAACTGAAAACGAGCATGAGGAAGGTGATCCAGAATTGAGCTCTACGTGCCAGGCACACTTCCCAGCTCTTTGTGTGTAATAGTTCATGTTGTTCTCGAAATAACCTCAGGAGAGGGCATGCTTACTATCCTCCTTTTACAGATGGATACAGATGCCGTGGTTAAAATCTGGAGGGTGTGTAATTGCCAGCTACCTGGGTTTCAATTCTGACCAGTTCTGTATTCACTAACTTTGTAATCTTGACCAAAGAGAGGTCACGTTACCTTTGTGAACCTCAGTGTCCTCATCGGTGGAGATAACTATGGTGTGATGAGGAGGAGGAAGAAGAGGGGGAGGAGGACAAGGAGGATAACCTAGCTAAATGTCACAGGATTATTCTGAGGATGAAATGAGATAATCCAAGTAGTCTCAGAAGCTGCACGGCACAAAGAGCCTGCCGCTAAACATGAACTGTCTTTACGATCATACTTTGGAGCTGATGATCAATCTGCTACTTCAGCTCTTGGGAAGAGGAAGACTCGGTGTGTCGGCAGGAAAGAGCTTCGCATTTCAGCAGATGTAATCTAATGCCAGCTCGGTTGCTGGGTGACCTCTGAGCCTCACGCCACGAGCCTTGTGCCATGCTGACCACGTGTCAGAGCATCTGTAATCTCCATTTAATGTGCAAGAGTACAGACAGTCTCAGTGCTACTCAAGGAATGCTCTGGATCTGTCAGAGATGATGCCCATGACTTCAGACCTCACTCGACGTTATTTTTCTCACCGGCACAGTTCCCTTATTCCTTCAGCTGTCAATCTCCACTCCCCCGCCCCAACAGACACCTTGCTGGTGCTAATCCCCAACCTGCTGTTGACACCTTGTGACTTAATTCCCACAGATGGGTGTCTATGTTTAAGAGCATGTATTGTTGTCATTGAAATAACAGGATGCTAAAACCTTTATAAATTGATATGCCAGACAAGAGGGAGGCAAAAATGAATGCTAAGTTCCCTTGCATAATACTCTGTGGGATGTGTTTTTCCCCCTAAGAATATTTTAGCATTAATTAAGATAAACAATGATATATACTGAGAGACAATTGAATCTGTTCTCAGTTAAAAATGGCCTCATTGTGTAAAAATAGTACCCAAATTATAGCATATAAAGATGCAGGGGAAAAAATACTGTAAACCTATAACATGATTAAAATAGAAATGCAAACTGGTACTGATGAGGCCTGGCACAGGAGCGGGGGAAGAAGGGAAGGATGGGGCGGGAGCAGGCCATGTCATCATGCTCAATTTATTCACCTCCCTCTGGGATCCTCGTTACTGTGCGTCTCTTCAGTAATAACCACCATTTATCATGGCATGGTTAACATATGTTCTCAACGAAGTTGGTATCGTTAGTACCATTTTGCAAGTGAGGAATCTGAACTTTAGAAAGTCTAAGTCAAGGTCACACAGTTAGGAAATGGTAGAACCAGGATGCAAACCAGGTCAGTTTACCTGCCCAGCTTACCGCCCCACCTGTCTACAATGGGTCTCCTCTTAGAAGGCCTGCCACCTAACCAGCTCATCTCCTCAGGTAGGAGAATAAAGGGGGCCTTCCTGGTGGCACAGTGGGTTAAGCACCGCACTACGAAGCAAACCAGAGCCACTGCAGCACAAGTTCGATCCCTGCCGCCTGCCAGGGAGGAGACCCACACTGCGCAGCAGACCTCTCCTGCCTCACCTGCTGCTCCCCTCACCAGTGTGTTTCAGTGGATCTGCCTGTTCTGTTCCCCACTTTGTCTCTGGTGAAGTCTTTCACCCCCACACCTCTGGCCTGTACCCCAGTGCTTGTGTGCATAAATAAATCTTTAAAAAAGAAAAAGGAGAATAAAGCCCACAGCAATATGCAGAAAATACACCATGGCCCCCCCTCCTGTAGGAACTCGCGATATGTGTTTGCATACTTTTTTTTTATGAACACAGGTCAAAGCAGAGAAAGATGCCCCTGCCTTCCTTAAATTCTCTATCTTGGGAGAGAAAGAAGGCCGAAGTGAAGAAAGCACATTCAATGACATAGCTCATTCAATCGGCTGGAAGCGCTCATCTGTGCTTGGCCGGCCTGTCCTCCTGCAAAGGTAGAGCTGACCCCGAGGCCAGAAGCTCTCAGCAAACGGATGGGGCTGCCAGGGGGTGCACAGGGCCGAAGACCTCCTTGCCCGGAGGGCACAGCCCTACATGGTTTCATGTTCTACGACACTGAGGCGTGTGTTGTGTCTCTGGTTATAAAGAGCGGTATGTGGTAGGTATGGAGCAGAGTCTGGGTACACACGCCAAGGCATGCGCATGAAAAGGTGTGCCTGGTTAAAAAAAGCACTGTGATCATTGCATCACATCAAGTTACACAGAGAGAGATGTCATAATAGTGCCGCCAGTGCCAGCAGTCCAGGTGTGTGCCAGGAAACCCGAGCATGTTTCGGTTACCAATTGCCATACGCTTATCTAAACTGCTCAAACTGTTTTCACGAGGCTCATGAATTTCCCCACTTTTAAGCAGGCAAGAGCAGCGCCCATCCTAAGATCATACACATAATTCACTGACTCCCAATAGGCACATGAAAGAGGGACAAAGAGGAAGAGATTTCAAGATCCAATCAAGTGTCGCCATGGTGGAGATGAGGAGAAATTTACTGGGAGAAGTCCCGGGTAGCCGAGGAGAAACCCACGCCATCTGCTCCTCAGAGAGAACAGCAATTGCAGATCGATTCAGGAGTTCAAAAATGATGACTCGGAGAAGAGAGGTTTTCAGTGTGCTGCTTTATAATCAAAACTTTGCGGCAAGGGCTGTGGCTCCTGCCTCAGGGTGCTGAGTTTACTGGCGGGAGCAAAGTCAGAAGCCCGAGGGGCCGTCCATTTGCTGCTTCCGCTCCAAGCTTGCAGGGCTTGGAGGCAGCAGAAGGGAGCAGCTCATGGTGCCCCGCCCTGACACCCCACAATGCAGGGAGCGATCTCCTGGGTCCCTCTGCAGGAGTGGGTGATGGGCACCTTCACCAGGGCCAAAAATACATATATATATGTCTATACACATGTATATATGTATACATATATATGCTCTTTTACATATAAGGTCTTATATAAGTGTGGTTTTATATATATGGCTATATATGTATACATATATGGTTATATATATGGTTATATATGTATGGTTTTATATATATATAACCAGGATCAAAAAGCGCATCTGGCAGGGGCAGCCGCTGACTCTGGGGTGAAGGCATGAAAGTGAGGGAGCTGCTGAAGGGCTGAACCAACAATAACCCGCTAGGGGAGACAGTGGGTGGGTGAACCTATCTGTATGTCAGAAGAAACTCCGAGACAGTCAGAATGATCCTTCCAGGCAAGGGTGGCTTTGTGGGGAACCATCCATCACCTTTGCCCGGTCTCTCCCCACCCGGGTGCACTCAAAGATAACGACATCCTCACTTTTGGCAGGCAGGTGGCACCATGGAAGGGAGCAAAGTTAGCTAGCTCCCCTCGGCCGCCTCCTCCCACACTGCTCAGCCCCTTCGTGTGCAAGGCATTAACTAGGAACTTCACCAGCGGGAGAGGGGAGTGATTCTGGAAGCCCCTGACTGTCAAGGGAATTTCAAACTTACCATGTAGTTACTATACAAAGGCATGAAAAGAATCCCCTCCTGAAATCGGAGACTCCCTCCAGAAAGTGCTATAGTAGGAATCCCTGCAGGCAGGCTGGGAAAATGGGGCCAGAGGAGTCCCAGCAGAGATCATGAAGGGCTCCCCCACCCCCAAATAAAGAGAAGATCCAGAGCAGCGGCGAGGCTACCCCTCTCCTCCTCCTTCACGACCCCGAGAGCTGTCCTTTGGCCGGGAAACCTTTGCTGGCTAGCAGCCCCTGGGGAGGGAGGTGGCCGTTCCCACCCCAGACAAGAGAGGGTTTGAGGAAAGCACCGTCTGAAAGGTGAGTGGAATCGACATTATTGGGGGGATACTTTTTACAAAAATGATCAAATGCGCACATAAACAGACACGTTTACCTACACCCATCCCTGAGAAGCCTGCTGAGGTTAGCTCAGAACCTGCACTGAGTTATTTTCAAAAATAAAAACCTTGCAAAATTCCAGCTAATGTTAGGGACTTGCACCAAACCACCAACCAGAACTCACACGCACCTGCTACTAAAGACGTGTCCAGAAGCCGTCGGAACTGGGGTGCGGTTCAAGCAACAGAAGCAGATTTGATTCAGGACGATCGCAACTGGGGAAAGGAGACCTCAGCGTAAGGTGGGGTCAGTCTGACTGCATCACGGAGCAGAGCGATGAAAATTAGGTGGAATCGTCAGAGCTAAAAGGGGTGGGGGGTGGTTCTGGCTGAATGGATTGAACTGGACTGGTTGGGGGTGGGGGGTTAAGGAAACTGACCAGATAGCACAGCACTCAGACATCGAAGGTTGTTCATTCTGAACCTACTTAGCAGCATTTTCGCTAAAACTGGGCAAGGCAAAGGCAAACGTGGAAGTGCAGACTGAGGAGATGACGCGGGAGAGTCTGGTACGGTTTGACCCAGGAGCGACTCTCGCTCGGACGAAGGACTGAGCCCCACGGCCTGACCCACGAGCCTTGACTCAGCTGGACGACCAACCTCCCAGTTCTAGCCCCATGACCCAAGTGGCGCCGGCCTCCTGCAGGGTTTGGGGCGGGGGAGGCCAGCCCAGCCTCAGACCACAGGTGTCACATGGAGCCCGGGAGACTCGCTGAGGACAGGGGGACAGAGCAAGCAGAGCTGAGGCCTCGAGCAGCTCTGCATTCAGGAGAAACGACCTGCTGAAGACGGAGCCAACACTGCGGAAAGCAGAGACAGCAAGAAACCGGGCCCTGATGAAACCGCTGGAGTCTGTGGACCCCGAGAGGCCTAACCCAGCCGCCTGGATAAGCCAACAAACGAGCCTTCCGTGCTTGGGCCAGTGGGAGCCGTCTTTACAGCTCTTGCTAAGGACAAGTTCTCATCCCCAAGACAGAGCAGCAGAGGAGACGCTGACCAGGGGCAGAGGAGACGCCGGCCAGGAATTGGAAGGGAGCACACACTGGATCGAGCCTGTGCAGAAACTGGCGCTGTGCCAGGACACGGAGCTTCAGGGGTTGGGTTTGGGGTCCAAGAATGAGCGGATGCAAATGGCAGAGACCTCCTGACCCCTCGGCCTGCCTTCCCCACCCGACTCCCCACTATAAACCAGCTACATAGGTCCCCAATGGAAAAGCACCCCCCGGGCAGGTTCCAAGGGCACCTGGTGTTGTTCTCGCCATCGCCCCCATCGCAAGCCTGGAGGAGGGGCTGAGACCACCCGCCTGTCTGCCAGTCCGGCCACACTGGCGATGGGAACCACCCTGAACTGGGCCTCCCACCGTCGCGCTGGGTGCGATCAAGGTGCAGACGGCACAGTCGCTGCATGCCAGTCACGTCTACGGCACTGAGCTCTTTGAGATCTGACAAGAGAGAGGGACCCGGCTATTTGATGTTGGGGTTGGGCTGCAAACTGCCAGGCCGTCATCTTGGCTGGTGCATTCCAGAAGGGCCTGGAAGGTGAGGGGCGAACCTTCACCAACACTTGGAAATGACAGCGGAAGACGAACTCTCATTTCCCTCCGGAGCAAGTCAGTCAGCTGTGTCCACGGCAGGTGCCGGCCACTGGGGACTTGCAGTGTCCCTGCATGTCCACCTCCTCTACCACTAGGTCAGCACACGGCCCCCAGGGAAAGCCCTGACCGCCGTGCCTGTGCCCAGCAAGAGGCAAAGCCTTCACATTGCAACAGAACAAGACCTTGAGCTAGCGCTGTCCACCCACCGTCAGCCCTGGACAGAGGGCCCGGGTCCTCCTGAGGCCCAGCTCGGTGGCCCCTTCCCTCTGCCTGCGGGCTCTGTGGCTTTGACCCCTGGTCTTGCTGCTTCTTCCCAAGGAAGCGCTCTGGGGCAGCTTCCCTACCGAGTACGGAGAAAGGCCTTGCTTCCTCCAAAGGCAGGTCTCACTGAGATGGCTTCTCTATAGAAGATGAAATGAAGCCTTTTATTTCAAGTGAGATAGGATCCTCCAAGAGCTCTCTTCACCAACAACCTCCTGCTATCGGAGGGTGATTCAAAGGCATAGCCGTCTATGATTATCTGGCCACTCTCTACTGGTCCTTAAATCTTATCAATCCCTCTCCATAGTTATCTGTCAAAATTTCGTCTTGGTGTTTAACCTGTTCTAAAGTGTCCTATGAATTCCGACGCCTCAGACAAACCTAGACTTAAATACACACCGGCCCCTCATTTCTCCAGCGAGCGCTTACCTAAGTGGTCCCAGACAGGGCTCCTGAGGTGGGACTGGCTCGCTGAGTTCTCTCAGGCCAGGACTTATTCACAGGGTGGGCACTGTGATAAGGGTTATGGGAGGGGATGCCCTTAACAGAGGTTCTGCTCCCCCAAAAAAGTTGCGCTCGAAGAGCTCCCTAAAGAAAACGCAAGCTTGTCCAGCTGAATGGGTCATCTGTGCCTCTTTCCAGTCTGTGTGGCAAGACACTGGCAGTGACATCACTGCATAGCCCCCCTCATCTCCCCTATGGCCCCAACTCCAGCAACAGCTCAATGTGATGGCATGTAGTAGTATTTGTTTAGTGAAGGGGTGGCAAAAAAATACAGAGAGAAGCTTATGCTTCAAATGTCCAAACTTGAGCTTTGGAGCCATAAAATGTACCTGTAAAGGGAATTGGAAAAAAGAAAAACTGTTTTGTACTCAGTCAACTGGTTTACCTCATTGTTTGTGTTTTAGAGGTAAGGGATCTCCCCATGCACATGCTGTTACTGCCCCACACCCACCACTAAAGCATCCACAGTCATTCCCCTAGTCCACTGGGCTCCCTCCCACCTTGTTCTCACACTTTCCCCTTTCTGGAGGTATAATACACCACTCAAAGGTGGATTATATCTACATGGTGGAATACTACTCAGCCATCAAAAAGATAAGCTCATGCCATTTGTGGCAGTATGAATGGAGCTGGAGGTGATGATGCTAGATGAACTAAGTCAGAAGGAGAAAGACAGAAGCCAGATAGTGTCACTTATATGTGGAATATAGAGGAACCAAACAAAAGATCAGAAAAAGCCAAGTTAAAACACCTCTTATAGAGAGGTGACTAAAGAAAAGTGTTAGTGACTAGAGCAAGTTTCTCTCCTCAATGTCTGAAAATACTTCTTGAGTCTCAGCAGCAGAAGGGAAAGAGCAGCTGGCCCTGAGAGGGAGGAATGTTGGTGGGGTCTGGACTGAAGGCATCACACACACCTGTAGTGGGTGCCCCTTGCACCCCTAAATGTGTCCTGGAATGGAGACTATTGTTTCCAGTGCCAAGTTGAGTCCAGTGCCCTTACCGGAGTTGGCATCATGGATGCAAAGGACAAGAGCACAGCTGGGGTCGCTTTTCCATAAAGGAATGTTCCCCAAGGGTATGTTAAAACACAGATTACCAGCACCCACCCAGAGGTGCTGGCTCAGTAGTTTGGGGGCTTCGCCCTAGGCTGCTCATTCCTAGCAAGTTCCCAGGGGTGCTGATGCTGCTCCTGCCAGAGGTCCTGCTCCTGCAACTTTCACAGAAGGTCAAAAGCACTATCCATTGGGCTACGTTGTTGAATAGAGTTCAGAGAGGGGAGGTAACTCACCCAAAGTCACACAGCACCAAAGGGCTGGAGGCAGAACTGAAACCCAGCACAGGTGGGGGAGGCCTGAGTCTCTGCTGCCCGAGAGGGTGGACACAGGGGCAGAGGCTCCCGGGAGGCCCCTCCAGCAGCTGGAACCCGGGGCTGCCCATGGACTGAGATTCGGGGATGCGGATGGAGGCGCAGGGCTGAGAGCTGCTCTTGCAGGGGCTGCGGACCCCGCTGCTCTGGGCCCTTGAGTTATGTGTTATCGCTCTCGGGGGAGGGATTTATCTTGGTTTTACTCACTTCTGGAGTCCCAGTTTTGCCCACTTAGTGCTTTTAGCTTTATATATCATCACCACGTGCTCTGTTCTCCTAGCACCCGCAGCTGAGCCCTTTCTGCTTTAATTTCTCTCTCGGGAAGAGAGAGGCGGGGCGCTGGCTCCCCAGCCGCAGAGGGACTGAGGGGCCCCTGGGGCACGGCCGCTCCTCTCTCCACAAGAGGCGAGCTTGTCCGGACGTCTGGACTGCACAGACGAGAGTGACCAAGAGGGCGACAGGGGCGTCACCGCCGCACAGCTGAGCTCAAGTTCTAACTTTCTGACTAAGCCTTTTCATTTTCCTACGAGGCAAAAACACACCGTGGGAGATCTGGCCGCGGGACCTCCGGGCGCCTGAGCCTCAGCAGCTTCCCCCCCTCCAACCCCACCCCCACCCCTGCCAGCGATGCTTCAGGGGGCGGGCGGAACCACGGTGGTCAGCGGCCTTGGCCTCTGTCCGCAGCCCCTGTCCATGCCATGCAGTGGGCAGACCGCCCACAATCGACGCCACGCGCGGACAGGGCAGGCGGCTCAGGCGGTCCCGGGATTCTCGAGCTGGCGCTGGACTCTGGGTCCCGGGCACACAGGGGCTAGGGCCTCCGGACACAGTGGTCACCCCAGCAGCACTGCAGAAGGGGGACCCAGAGGATGTCCCAGGGGTGTGTGATCCTCGTGTCCTTACGCCAGAGCCAGGCTCTCCGGCTTCAGGTTCACATGAGTAGAACCGCCCTGTCGCCGGTCTCCAGACAGAGCTTGCTCAGCTCGCTCGCTGGGCCAGAGACAGCCGGGAGCATCCTGAGCCGGGAGAGCATCTGTCTTCGGGAAATGTCAATTAGGAGGGCAGAAAGCAGACCTGGAGGCGCCCCCAGCCCTCAGAGGGCCCCGCGCACGCGTTGAATCCGAAGCCCCAGCCCCTGGGCCTTGGCTATGGACTGTCGCTTCACGACCCTCTGCAAAACCCCCGGCCAGGCCAGCAAGACCCCACGCCGCGGTCCCTGGGCGGGCAGGGCGCTCTTCTCTCATGGGTGCACCGTGGGGGTCAGCTCGGGCGCCTCTGCGGAGATGCTTCTGCCCTAGGCCGGGCTCTCGCCCACATTTGGGGGATCAGCTGGCCACGAGCTAGGGCCCCGGCTGCTCCCCAGGAGATCTGCCGCCCCCCAGCAGACCAGCCTGGGCCTGTTCACACGCCCGGGGGCTCCAGGGGAGCAGCAGCTCGCACAGGCGGCCGAGCCCTGGCTGCGGCCCTCACTGCTGCCGCAGTCTGGCCAGCAAGGCCGTCCCAAGGCAGCCCAGTCAAGATGGAGCCCCGCCCCGCCGCCGCCGGGGCAGCTGCAGCCGTAGAGCAGGGCCTCGGGGGCTGCAGCGGGCCACCCTCGCCAGCCATCTTGCCGCCGGGAAAGCGAGGGCAGAGCAGGACGAAGCAGAGGCCCGGAGCCTCTCCCGGGTCATCCAAGCCGCAGGGGCTTCTGAGCGGTCCGTGCTCAGCAGCTGGCAGACTCGGCAGACTCCCTCTCTGATGAGGGGCCGTCGGGCACCGGAGCAGTTCGGCAGCACCCCGGCCTCTCCCCACAGGTGCAGGGCCCCCCCACCCCCACCCCCACCCCAGTCCTGAGAGGCAAAAACACGGCCAGACATTCCTCACTGTCCCTGGGGGAGAGGGTGCAGAAGCCACGCCCCCCAGTTAAGGGGCGCTGACTGCGCCACACCCCGACCGGCCGGCAGAAACAACTCTCAACAGACGCAGACGCAGAAGGGCTCTGCCGGTCCCTGGGTGACAACAGCAGCCCCCCTCTTCCCAGCCCCCCCCCCCGCGCTCTGCATTTGTTCTGCCCTGATGTCCATGGATCTGGCCCCGGTGGACGCCCGGGGAGCCGGACCCTGGAAGCCCCTCGCCCCCAGTGCTCGGCCCGCCCCGCCCAGCGCGCAGTTCTGGCGCCGGGCACGTCGGTCCTACAAGACGGAGCGGGCGGGTTTCCATCTCCGTTGACTGTTACAGCAGGTTCTCTCATTTGCTGCCGCTCGGGCTGAATGCGAAAGCGTTTGCTGCTTCCTGCGCCGCGTATTTTTCATCCCGCGTCAATTAGCAAGATGAAGGGGATCTAATAATGATGAATGGCCGCGCGGGCTCGCGGGCAGGCGGGCGAGGCGGCGCCGTGGAGGGCTGAGGCTGGCGCGCCGCCGAGCGCTCGACCCGCTGACCCCGGCTCTGGCCGGGTCGTCCACGTCTCCGCGCAGCTTGACCCACGGGGCAAACTAGAGAAACTTTGCATCCGACATGCCAGGGCTGAGGGGGCCCTCGGGCCGTCCCGTCCAAACTCTTCCCCATGCACACAGGTCAGCCTGACCCCGGAGAGGTCAGGGGGCCAAGGTCAGCTGGTGAGCGGACACCAAACACAAGTGAGATGTCAGATTTTCTGTCATTTGCTTCCATTTTCATATTGTATTGTTTTTTGCTTTAAAGCACCTACACCGCCCCCCCACCCCTGTTTTCCTAACTACCTCATTTTTCATGGAAACTTAAACCCAGCAGGTAGTGGACGCCTTGAAAGCGCAAAGCCGGGGAGGAGACCGGTCTCTCCCTGCGGGGAGCGCCCTGTCACGGGAGTGTGGGCAATGCGCGTCCACCCAGGAGAGTTGGGCAAGAGGGGGGCACTGGGGAGACAGAGGAGAGAGATCCGCTCCTTGTCAGAATACCAGAGAGGCTTTTGCCCTCTGCGAGTGTCGCCGGAGACAAAGTCAATCCATCTTCAGCCCGAGACCAGAGTGATGGGAAGCGCCCAGACATGGGACAGTGGCCATTTATTTCCGCAGCCGGCGTCGGGCTGGAAACGCTCATCCGTTCAGAACCAGCGCCATCTGGCGGTCATCCGCCGAGAGCGGCAGAGCGCGTCTACCACTCTCCCAGGAGATTTTCCCAGGTTTGCCGCGGAGGGTTTCGGTCTAAAAGTGAGTTGCATCTAAAGTCACCCATTCAAAGAGTTGCAGATAAATTTACAATGATACATCCAAAATGTTAGAAGTAGCATCTCTGAGTCATCTACTTTGACCGATAGGAATTTATTTTTTCTATGCCCTTCTTTTCATAATTTGATTTTTTTGAAGCATTGAACATACATCTTATTAACCAATGAAAGTGATTAAATTGTGTTCATTTTGGAGGGGAAAAAAGTAAATGGACAGAGCCTGAATCAATCTTTGGGAGTTGACTTAACTTTCAACAAGAAGAAAGCCAGGTCTACATGAAACTCAAAGAGAGGCTTGACAAGGGAAGGCAACAGACTTCTCCCACCTGGGGAGGCCAGGATCGCCAGGCTGGGAAACTGACCCTTTGCACCGGTGGGACTTGGAGCAACTGACGAAGGGCACCACCGGCTCCTGAGCTCACGCCCCACCCAATGGCGTGAAGTGGTCCCACGAAGTCCTGTTCTATCCCTGTCCTGCCCATGCCACGTTGCAGTCTCGCTGCTGTGACCATCCTGGGTAACACCAGCCCTAAGCCCAGGGCCACCGCGCCATCCCGGGCACCGTATGGGGAACTCGGCGTCACGTGACTCCTGCAGCACCTGCCGGCCTGCAGTCTGAGGAGCCCTCTAAATGGATGAGCTGGCATCTCGCGCACCCACTCCGGAGCCCCCCAAGACCAAAGCCTGCAGGGAACAAACAGGACTATGTCCCCGGTGCCTGCAGGTGGCACCCGAGTGGATGAGCAGACCCCACGATGGAGGCGCCCTGGGGCGCCTGCACCGTGCTGGACAGGCTGCCTAGCGGTGAGAGTGAAAAGACCTGTAAGACCGGATCCCAGGGCGCTCAGCTACAAGAGGTCCCCTGTTGCAAGAGAATCCTCATTCTCCTCCCTCCTCTCTTCTCCTCTACCCCCCTCCTCCCTCCTCTGTCCTCCCATTCCTCTTCCCTTCTTCTTCCCCCTCCCTTGTCCCTCTCCTTCTTCTCTTCCCTCCCCCTCTCCTCCTTCCTCCCTCCCCTCCTCCCCCTTCCTAAATGGTCTCCTCGCTCAGCCAGAACTGATAAGGTTCAAATGGCTCCAGCTCCCAGGGAGAGAACAAGATGCAGGCGGGTGGGAGGCAGATCTGGGGGACAGATGGAAGCTCTCTGGCACATGTATGAGTTTATAGGATCAGTGAGACGCCCAAGAGGAGACAGAGCAGGAAACCCAGTGCAGGCAGGAGCTCCGAGGGGAAACCTGAGACTCGGACAGGCTGTCATGTCCCCACGGTCACGGCCCAGAGCCCAGACACTGGGAAGGGTATCCAGGACCCAGGAGAGCAGACACCTCAGCTCGGACACGGAGCTGGGGGGCCCACGCCACAGAGCCCTTAGGGGAGGTCAGGACAGCAGAGGGGAGAAGCAGCCGTGGTGGGAGAGCAGCAGTGACCACACGCGGGGAAGCCCTAACCTGTCAGAGTGTTAACACAGATGTGAGCAAGGGCACTTCAGTAACAAAAATACTTTTAAGATTTTTAAAAGCATCAAGAGGAGGCTGAGGCTGGAAAAGTCAAGTACAGAAATGGGGCAGGATGGGAGCTGGGGGCACAATGAAGCAGGAGGTGACTTAAACACTACTGCCCAGAGAAAGCAAGAATCTGGGCCTCCCTGGCAGTGCAGTGGGTTGAACGCCGCACTGTGGAGCATCCCCGGCCAGGGAGGGGACCCACATGGCGCAGCAGACCTCTCCTGCCTCGCCCGCTGCTCCCCTCAGCAGTGTGCTTCAGTCCATCTGCCTGTTCTGCTCCCCGCTCTGTCTCTGATGAATCTTTTCACCCACCCCCACACCTCTGGCCTGTACCCCAGCTCATATGTGCATAAATAAATCTTTTAAAAAGCAAGCAAGAATCTGCAATGTCAATGTGTGCGGCTGCCCCCAGGGAGTTTCTACCTGCTCTGACTTACCAGAACAGACAGACCCTCTCCCTGGGCCTTTGATTCCCACGCCCTCCCACTCCGGTTCACTTGCACAAAGTGGACCCTGCTGTGTGCCCCCCAGGCACTATGGGGCTTCAGACAACATTGCAAGAGCCCCTGAGAAAAGGGGGATCAACAAAGAGACCCCTCCCCTTCCGTATTAGTTTTTCATAAGGTTTCTGGTGCCTCCGATTCCACCATTAAAGATTCATTCCTTTGGCTTAAGGCTTTAATCCTCTATTAAATGTAAATCTCACTGGCAAGCCGATGGTGTTTGGGGAATGAGGTCATACATTAAGCCTTATCTATCACTGACACCTCAATAAGAGTGAGTTGACAGTCTTTTCAAGAGCCAGGTTTAATAGGGGAGAAGGGAGATAAATGGACAGGTACTGGAGAACTTAGCAGCAAAGGGAAAGACACTCAAGGAGATAGCATCGGAAACTAACATTTATTGAGGCATTATGCTAATAAGAAAAAGAAAAATAGCTACCTTTTACAGGCTGCTTTAATGTGTCAGGTTCCATGCTGTGCTTTTTACATATGGGGGATAATTTACTGTGATATCTGTTTGTGTTTTGTTCTCCTTGTGGAAGGAAGCTCCAGATCAAGAGGGTTTTCCTTGCCTTGTCTTAAAGACAAGGAACCAAGCCCAGGTGTTAGGGGACGGTGCTTCTCCGTGTCCCAACAGTACGGGGATATCCAACTGAAAGTTGTTGAAACCATGGGCAAAAATCTCTCTTCTCATCTCACACAACACAAAGTCAAGGTGGAGGCTGCAGGGTGACCAATGTCATGGGGGACCTGGCCCTCTGCTCCCTACAGAGCAATCAGGCTCAGCATCTGCCTTGCCGGTGAGCCAGCACATGATGGTCACAAGATGGCGGCTGCAGCTTCAAGCATCACAGCATTGGGCCAGAGAAGAGGGGCTGGCCTCTGTGTCTCCTCCATCACTGAAGACTCAGCCCCCTCCCAACTCACTGTGCTGCCATCTTTTAGGATATGACCTTTGTGGTCTTGATCCAAGATGACATCTTCTATGTTCCAGGAAACAGGATGGGAAAAAGGGAAGAAGGGAAAGGGGAAGGAAAAGAAGAGGCAACAACTGGCTCTTAAATAAGATTTCCAGAAACTTCCATCCCTATCCACCTAGATCCCTTGAATGAGGACTCAGCAATGAAGCAACCCCAGGTTGCAAGGCAAGCTGGCAAATAACAATTATTCTGGGCATCTACTTCTTTGGGTAAAATCCCATTGGCATGAAAGAACCTAGAATGGTGACTAGTTTCTTAATAAACACACCAAAAATATAAGTTATGAGCTATTCTTGTTTTCATTTTTTTGAGAAGGTAGAAGCTCATTGATGGAAAGGGAGAACAGGTTGGGGGTGGAGGGTTGGTGGTGGGGATGCAGATAAAGCATTGGCTTCTCCATAATGGGGTTGGGGTGGGGCTGGAGACTTGAGGTCTTCACAAGTGGCTAAAACCAGTCTCCTGCTTGAAACCTGAGAGGGTAGACATGGTGCCCCCACCCCACATGCACTCACAGACACACACGATCATGAGGTGCAAAGATCCACAAATCAGGCCCCAACAGTTCTGGACCCAGAGAGCTAACACAAGTACCAAGAGCCACTTTCTAGAATTCACTGTCAAATGGGCCTTCCTCAACTGAGAAAGGTCTCCCCATAAACATCATGAACACCCTGCTTGCGCCCCTTAATGTTTGGCAAAGGCAGACTTTTCTAGGAAATGAGCATGGAGACAACCATTCCCTTCCCCAGCCCCGGAGCCACCAGACTGACCCAGCACAGTCCGGGACACGCCGCAGAGTAACGGGCCGTGTCTGGATGGAGACACAAGCTTGTCAGGACGTGGCACAAAAGGTATCCTTGTTCTGAGCCGTCTCCACCTTGGAAATGACAGTAACAAGACTTCAGCTGCCAGACAGCTTACATAACCCATATGCTCGCACCGCAGCACCGGTGACACTATGTAAACCAGTCAAATGGCATCGTGGAAGGTCTGTGACATATTTGTGTCACTTTCCCAAATAAATGCATTTCAAACAGTTGTGTCAAGGCACAGACATCCGTCTCCCCAGAGAGCCTCTGCACTCAGGGCTCAGCTGCCACTCTTCCCCAGGACGAATCAGGGGATGCCTCCCACTTTTGGAGTCCTCCATGTCGCTCTGTTCAGGGGCGCTCCAAATATTTCATCTATGCTCCTCCCCATCCCTGATGCTGCTGATGCCTAACACCCAAGAACCAGATTTTTCACCAACCAGGATTTTCAGATTCTAGGTTCTCAGAAGAGGCAGACGACATTGACCAAACTGCCCAGGGTGAACAAGGTCGTTGATGAGGCAAACACAGAATGCACAGCGTCTGTCTCTGGCGAGTGACCCTCAGAGGATGCTAATCTGGCTCATGGTTTCATCTTCTCTCCCTACTTGCAGTTTCTCCTTGCTTCTCTGCATGTCCCTGGCTCCCCACTCTGCATCTCTTTAGTATGGTATGCGCACAAGCCACTTAGCCTGCCCGACGGCCTCCATCCGTATGGGCACATGCAATGAACAAATTCCCACGTGTCCTTTCCCATAGGTGGACCCACCGTATACTCGGATGCCCAAGCTAGAAGACACGTCGTCCATCTCTTTGCCCCCAGCCTATGAACCAGCATCACCATCCTCACACCAAGGCGTCTACACACTATCCCCCTCTCCACCCCACTGCTAGCGCTCGGACGCTTCAGAAATGGCTTCCATCTTTAGTCTTTCCCTCTGACAGCCCATCTTCAGTACCCAGGAGGGACTGATCCACCCAAACTGCAGATCCCTCATGTTCTACGCTGCTCTCATGTCTCCCCCAGTCCCTGTCACCCACAGTCCTGTTTTCAAGCTCTTTCCATCAGCTGCGAGGAGCACCCCAAGTAATCTGTGACCAAAAGCAACTCAAGCACCAACTGAGTGAGCGGCTCCCCTCTTGTGTGCACCCTGGAAGGCGGGGAGCGGGGAGGCTGGCACTGCAGGCTGGGGGTCCCAGCGCCCACTCCCCTTCCAACATGTCTGCGTTCTTCGGGGCTCCCTAACAAAGGTGCACAGACAAGGCGGCTTCAGGGACAGAAACAGGTTTTCTCTCTGTTGAGGGGCTAGAAGTCTGAGACCAAGGTGTGGGGGGTGTGGGGGGGCTATGGTCTCCGTGGAGTGTCTTACTCCACATCTTCACGTCATCTCCTGTGTGTGCGAGGGTCTGAGTGTTCTCTCCTTAGAAGGATGCCGGCCGAGTGGGATTAGGACCTACCCAAATGATCGCGATTTAAGTAACCTCTTTACAGACCCCGCACACAGTCACGTTCCGAAGTCGTGAGGGTTAGTACTGCAACGCCTGGATCTGGGGGGGTGCCAGGGGTGGGGGAGACAGTTCTTCTCCCACACCGAAGACCCTGAGATTACCATCGCAGTCCCTGAGTCCCCGCCCACTCGCCAAGCAACAGGAAGGCTCAGTCTTGACTGGGGACCGCTAGGGTCATCTCGTCTATCTGGTCCACAGAAGGGGGGAGAGGAAGAGATAGGAAAGCGGCCCCAGGCTGGTCAGGAGAGGGGGTGATGGAGCGAAGGGAGAAGCTGGAAGAGGATGAGAAAGAAAGGGGCAGCTCTGGGGCTGCTGGGCACTGGGTTTTTCTACCCCCTTTGTAATTTTTGAGAAATGTAAACAGTCATCCCATTTGGGTGTTATGCTTAAAAACCACCAAGACCAGGAGGAGGCACAGAGTAAAATAACTGGATCTCTGAGGCAGCCCGCTCAATGCAGCCAACCCTACATCCCTCGATGGCTGTGTCACTCGCCAGCTCTCTAGTCAACCCCTGATCTAGTCTTCAGTGCCCGGGTAGGTGGAGAAACTCATGCCCTCGAGTCCGCTAGAACCCGGCTCCACTCCACTCAGAGAGGCGCCCTGTTGTGAGCGCCATGTGGGAAGGTGCTACCTGTGGTGAGACATGAACATCAGCCCTCATGTTCTTCCGAGCAGCGAGCAGGAGGGGACTGGGTGATGTCCAAGCTCCTCTCCACTGCAGCTCCCCACCTCTCACGTGTGCATGCTCTTCACCGAGCACGAAGAGTTGACATAGGGTAAGTCAAATGCACAGAGGTTTCAAGTCCACAGTAAAAAGCTCGAGCTTGTTGGACATTCTGTCTGTTGCGGAATGTGTTCCTTTGACCAGAATTCCTAACCTGATGGGTTTGGGTTTCATTATGAAAACCTCATCTTCGGCTGGATGGAGAAGGGGGACAAGCTTGTGAGCTGGTTGATGTGCACAAGCCTTGGCTTGGTGGTCCAGCAAGTTGACCACCCTGGACATGCCATCTTCATGTCCCACCGTGCAGACAGCACAGGTCAACCCAAGGGCAGATCACTAGTCTTACAGAGCACAGACAGGTCTCGCCGTGCTCTGTCTACATCTTCAACCACCACGCAGGTTTACGTTCCCCTCCAGAGATACCAAACCACTTTTTATTACATAGCTCCATACACAGCATTCATACCGTTCCCTTTCTCTCCTCTGTGTGGTTTGTTTGATCATACAGTCCTGCCTCCCTGTCTGACATTGATTCATACCAGTGTCGTTGCCAGTGCGCATCTCCTTGAGGACGAGATCCCCCTCATGGGAGCTATTTGATCACAAGGGCTGCATCCTGTTCGTTCAGTGTTACAGCCCTAACACAGAGCCCCGTGCAAGGTAAATGCAGAAATCTGGTTCACCGTCCAAATTTTGCTTTTTCTGGGACTTTAACGAGCAGGTGCCAGGCACTGATGCCACACAGGGCAGTCTCGAGAGAGTATCATCTCATCACGGACTGGGCAGGGCCATCAACCTCCAATCACAAGGTTTTTTCGATTAACTGTGTTGGTGAAAGTGACTTATGCTTGGAGCCAAGCCTAACCTTCCTCCATCCCTGTAGCCTGGAAAAGTGAGGATGAGGGGGGATGAAAAGAAAAATGCTTGTCTCCACTGTCATCGATAAAAAGAGCCGTGCTGATAAAAGATGAAACCGACCAGTGTTTGACATTTTCTAGAAAGACCACAAGTTGTTTTTGTTCATCACAAAACCCATAATGACAGCAAAACACTGCCAAGAAACAGGCTTCTGAAAAAGTAAAAGTGGAGCTGTTTCCTGGCCTTGAATTGTGCAGGGGAGTCTGAGAGAAGCTTTGTTCAATTATCTACTGAATGTTTTTTTAGCTAGTACAAGCCCGCTCATGGCTGGTGGAGGTCACCCTACCAGCTGCCCCGCTCCGCTCCACCCACATGCAGAGCTGAGAGAACCACAGGAGGTGGATTGCTAGGTTGAGGATGCCACCATCTACCTGAGGATTTGTGGATGATTCCTGGCGCTGGGGAAAGAGGAAGCCAGAGCTGTGGCATTTAGTGGCCCGTAAGACACATCTGTTTAAGAAGTTTTAAGTGTTTCTCCTTCCAAAGGCTATTTGGAAGAGGAAGACATTTCTGAGAAAAGGAAGTACAAAGGACTCCTTTGTACAAGAAAAGATGCTACAATAGCTTTCTCACCAAAGAAACTCTACTTAAAATGGCATTGTATTGCTATTTTCACCTTATCATACTGGCCAGAAATACAAGTTTGGTCCCTTCCTGTGTGAGGGCAAAAAAGCTCTTTCATCTATTATCAGTGGGAGGAGATATCGGTGCAATCTCTATGATGAGAAATGTGTCAATATCTATCAAAATTACAAAAGTTCATGACTTTTCACCTAGCAAAACTGCTTCTAGAAATTTATTGCATAGCTTTCCCTGCATAGGAGCAAAATGATGTATGTCTGTGGTTATTCTTGCAGCATTGTTAATAAAGACAAAAGAATGGAAGGAACCTACATTTATATCAAAGAGGGTCTATTTAAATAATTGATGGTGTATCCATACCCTGGACTATTATGGAGCACTGGAAAAGAATTAAGTTTAATTTTATGTACTGATTGCAAGCTTTTCAAGATAGATTATAGTGGTGGGGAGAAAAAGAAATTGCAGAAGAAAACCTACAGTGCAATACCACTGACATAAAAAATGTGTGTGTGTGCAAATGCAGAGGAAGGAGAGAGGTCTGCTTACCAGGAGCGCTACGGTATTTCCTGAAGGCAAGTCATTCAAATGAATATGATTATTACCTTGGTGTTCCCTCTGGGTATTGGTGTGAGAAAATTCCCCTTGGCAGATATTCCTATAATCACAGGCATTTCTGGAGATGAAGAAATTATTGCACATGCTCAGAAATGATGGTGCCCAGCCCCCTTGATTGTATAGATGAGTAAACTGAGGTCCAAGTTAAGTCAGGGAACCAGGTCTCCCCCAATGGGAAAAGGGCACACACCAGAGAGTCTCCCATCTGCACCTGAGTCCTGCCTTCATCCTCACAGCCACCTTGTCTTAGCAGCCAGCCCACCGCTCTCACCCCATCCCAGCCCCAGGGAAAGGTGTCCCTGTGCCGGACAGAAGCGAAAGACAGAAGTCCATCCCCCAACAGTTAAGACTGCTTGGGAAACCGAGGGTGGTCTTTCTCCCAGTGAAGGGTAACACACCCTCAGCTTAATTCCTATTCATTTGTGGTGCTATTAGAGCGTCTGAAAATATAAGCTGAGTAATTGGAGCATTAGAATTGATTAATTGAAGTAGGCTTTTGGTGTAAATACACCTGGAGAGATTTTTCAAGGTGGGATTCTCTGCTAAAGATTTGGAAAAATTCAAGCCTCTGAACATGGGAGAGGGATGGTGTGGCGGTTCTAAACTAGGGCTGCATTTTTGGGATGCTTCTGTCTTTGGAAGGTGTTGGCCTAGCCCCCATCCCCTGTGAATCTAGGGCCTCCATTTGTGAAGTAGGGCAGAAGGGGTGCTGTGTCACTTTCAAAGTCGGGACATCAAAAGGCATGGCTTCCACCTGGCAGATTCAAGTCACTGTTGGAGCCACAAGCCATCACAACAGGAGTCTGACCACCCCACGGCCACCATGTTGAAAGGAAGCCCAAGCCACTGGGAGAGGTCATGGGGAGGTGCTCCAGCCAACAGTCCCAGCCAGCCCCAAATGGCCACAGGTTCTCAAAACATATCTACTGGATGGATCTTGTCGCCATATGGCCAGAGCTACCTCCTCAAAGCCTGGAAGACACACTAATCATCAGACCTGAAAATAATGGCAGAGATTATCTAACTCATCCTTTGACCTTCCCAGGCCAAGAGAAGGAATGTGGTAGCTCAAGGCGCAGTCGGTCGTCATGGAGATGCACTGAGCCAAGGCGGGAAGGAGGGCGGTTAGGAGCAGGGGCAGCCGAGAAGAACGGCCCCTGGCGAAGATCCCGGCTGCCACCCTCGCTGCTGTTATTGGGGGTTTCTCCAGAAAGAATGAGTCAAGTTCCCCCAGCAGATTTTTGGTGGCAAAAACATCACCGAGCTTCTCAATAAGACCCAAACACTTTTAATATGAGCCATCATGTAGGTGGATTTGGATTTTCCAACCTGTTTGTTCCAGGACAGGGTGACTAGTCCAGTGGCCCACCCTGGACAGGACGCCCACCACAGCAGGGTCATCACCCGCACCCGCACTCACCCACAGGGCACGGAGACTCGCCAGGGAGCCTCACCTGCTGAGCGTCGGGTACGGGAGAAACTGCAGGATTCAAAGAAAACCCAGAGGGAACATGCAAACCCCACTCAGTGGCCTCATCTGCGAGTCAGCTTTTTCCTCGTCAACTGTATAATGAAACGTCTTGAATGGAACGTTATTTAGGCCCAGCTGTTTAGGGAAAGGGAATCTGGGAGGTTGAGTCCAGGGGACTGACTAAAGAGAAGCCAGAGAAGGAATTGTTCCCACCTGGGTCACTGTGCCCAAAGACATTGGGCCAGGAGACTCTGCTCTGGAGGGATGGGGGACTACGTGCCCAAGTAGGTGGAGAGCAAAGAGGCTGCTACATACCCTGCGATACACAGGACACACCCCACAGCAGAGAACTACCCAACACAAAGCATCAGAGCATCGAGGTGGGAAGCCCCAGGAAAGGACAGCTGTGAGGGGCGGCCCACAAGCCCACAGGGGCAGAGCCCACACTCCCAGCCCAGGGGGGCTCCTGGAGCCTGCGCCACCTCACAGCAGGTCTTCACTCTGCCTGTGCTTCCAAACCAAACCCAAGAACTGCTGCCCACCCAGATGCGAGTACTCCCCAGGAGACAGGAGTGGGGGCACAGCAGTGCACCCTGAACTAGAACATAGACCTTGCTACGATAACAGAAGACAAAGGTGTTTAAACCAAGCTGGCGAGAGCTGGCAGAAGAAGGGACCAGCCAGAGTCTCCCAAAGCATTAAAGCAAAGGCAACTCTGACCACCCACTAACGAACACGATTATTTGGCTGCTTCTGAGATGGATTAAGAAATGATTTGTGAGTTTAAAGTTTAATTAAGGTAGAAACCCTCAGGCGCCTCTGGAGTTCAAGCATGAAAAAGGAAAAGCTCCTGGTGGAAGAAGGCCGAGGGGCCCCAGCCTGGAGGGGGTGCATGCCCTGCAAGGGGGCCCAAGGTGGAGGTCACAGACGGACGCCAGACAACTCAGGGGAGCTGTGTGCTCTGGAGTTCTAGAAAGTGGTTCAGATAACAATTAAACCATGAAGCACCCCAACCTCCCACCTCTGTCTCAGGTTCTAACCAGGAGAACGTGCTCCTCCATCCACTTCACTTGCACTGAACCCACATCGGGAATCCTGGGACTCAGGCTTCTCTCCACCTCTGACCGCCAGTGACCGTGAGCTCCCTGTTAACCATGCCAAGTGGTGGTTCCCCACTCAGGGGCTGATATCACCATTCAGAGACTCCACCCTAAGGGATGAAAGCATTTTGGGACAGACGCTCACTGGGCACCCACTCTGTTCATTCCATTTGCCCCCAGGTCTGGCAAAATCACCCTTTCACTTCTCAAGGGTGCAAAGAAATCATTCCCAACCTAAGACAAAGATATGACCCTGGACAGCATTCTCTCTTAGGCTTTAACTCCATAAGATCTTAGAGATGTAAGTTCGAGTCCCAAGCCCACCAGAGATTTTTTTTAATAGTGATAAAAAAAAAGCCATATAACATTAAATTCACCATCTTAAAATAGACGATCCAATAGTATTAAGTGTGTTCATATTGTCATCAATCAGCTCTCTGGAACCTTTTCATCTTAGGAATCTGAAATTCTACATCCACTAAACTCTCACCACCACCTACCACCCACCCTTCCCACACAACTGTTGGCAACCACCTTGCCACCTTTCTGTTTCCTGTTTCTATTATCTTAACTGCTTTAGATACTTTAGATTTCACAGTGAGTGAAATCATACAGAACCTGTCCTTCTGTGGTTGAGTTTTAGTTCATTAATAATTAAATTTTAATGTCATTAAGCATAAGGTTCATATATGCTATAGAGTGTACTAGGGTTTCCTTCTTTTACAGGGCTGAATAATATTCCACTGTCTGGACACGCCATATTTTCTTTATCTATTCATTTACTGGTAGATATTTGAGTTGGTTCCACTTCTTTGCTATTGCCACTACTGCTGCAGTGAACATAAGTATCCAAATATCTCTTCAAGTTTCTGCTCTCCCTTTTTTTTTTTTGACATTTTCACGCTTTAGTTATTATGTTTTTCATGTTCTATTACTAATTTTTTGTAGTTTATTGAGGTATGATGGACAAAGAAAAATAGTATAGACTATTGATGCACTGGATTGACCAGAATTCTATTAAGGAATTTTGTATCTATTGTCATGCAGGATAATAGTCCATAGCTTTCATTCCTTACAATTTCATTCCTTACAAAGTAAAATACAGTTTTAAACTTTTCAGTAATATACTTTTGTTACCTTCCTTTTGGGCATCGGATGGCTGTCATCATATACTTCCACAGATACAGTTATTATATTTTACCCTTTATTTCTTATATATGATTTTTATTAGCACTGCACAGTCATCCTTTATTAGGTTTTATATCAGGGCAACAAGACTCACACAGAAGTGTGGAATGTTCCCCCCTCTACTTTCTCAAAGGGTTTCAGTATGTTTATTCCTTTAATATTTAAATAAGTCAATGAAGAAGTCAGTTGTGCCCAAAGTTTACCTAGTAGGAAGTTTTTATTATGAAGAAAAATTTCTTAGACACAAGGCTAAAAAAAACCCAGTATATATTAGAGTGTAGAACTTGATGATTTAATATACATGTACATTATGAAATTATAACCAAAACCAAGTTAATTCACACTTCTAGCACCTCTCAGAGCTTCTATTTTCTGATGGTGAGAACACTTAACACGTACCCTGTTAGCAAATTCAAAGTATCTAACACATTATTGTTAACTACAGTTACCACACAGTGTATTAAACTCCAAAAAGGATTCCTCTTATGACTGAAACTTTGTATCTTTGACCAACATCTCCCCATTTTGCCCATCCCTGGTCCCTGGAAACCATTTTTCTACTCTGATCCTTTGAGTTCGACATTTTTTAGATTCTGTGAAAATGTACAATGGAGTAAAAAAGAAGGAAACCCTACCATTTGCAGCAACGCGAACAGACATTCTTCTGAGTGAAATAAACCAGTCGCAGAAAGACAAGCACTGCACGTTCTTACAGAGAAGTACAATCGAAAAATGTCAAGACCCTGCTCTGAATTATGTTGGATATTTATCCAGAAGCTGGATCCCTGGATCATGTGATAATTCTATTTTTAATTTTCTGAGTAAACTCCACACTCTTTTCCATAACGACAGTGCTATTGTTCATCCCCAGACAGCGGACAAACGTCCCAAATTCTCTGCCTCCTCGCCAGTGCCTGCTCTCTCCTGTCCTTTTGACAGTGACCCTCCTGATGGGGTGAAGTCGCGTCAGTCCGTCTTGAGAAATTCAGACCCTTCCCTGGGTCAGGGAAGGAGCCCAGCCGAGCCGGATCAGACGATCTTTCAGATCCTCCTCACTGCTGCAAACCTCAGCAAACCGCTCTTGGGATGGGGCTCAAAGGAGTGTGGACATGAAAAAATCCTCTTCGTCAGTTGAGAAGGGCTAGACATGGGGAGGGAGGGTGATGGTGGGACAAAGTGGGGAGCTCGGTGTTCTAGGGTCAAAGACTTCGGGGGCTCTGGCAGGATGTGTAGTGTGGGGACGTACCTATGAAGAGGTGTGACTCTACACCCCTTTAATTATAAATTACATAATGTGTATATAATAAAAGTAAAATACAGTATTATAAAAATAAAGTATATATTTTAAAATATGTAATGAAACATATATTAAAAATATAATCAAAGAAAAGTACCATTTTACATTTTTCAGTAGTACGTTTCTGTTGCTCTCCTTTTTTGTTACTCTGCTTTTGCATGGCTCTTGTCAGCTACGTCCACAAATATGCTGTTATTATATTTTGCACTTTATTTCTTATATATGATTTTTATTAGCACTAAATAGTCATCCTTTTTGTTTCAATGGCTGATTGCTTTTTAGAGAGATTTATACGTAATAACAATGTCTTAAATTGAAAGCGAGAGAGCAAAGACAGACACCTGCTGAAGACTGGGAGAGTCAAGTGGGTGGCCAGTCTCTGAGATCAACACCCAGATCTGCTGGCCACGCCTGTGTGATGCAGCCAGTCTCTCCCCCATGACAGGCAGTTGATCCCCCAAACACACACTCTGAGCGTTGATGAGACCAGCATAGGTCAAGGAGGTAACAACTCAAAACAGCCAGAAAGTTGCCGCTCCCTGCAAACAGTGGGAGCCCAGCCATCCACAGTGAGAATGCTGGCGGCACCCTTACGTGCTGATTGCACAGCCTGCAAGTTACGGCGCAGTAAGCTTAGAAAACAAGCGTGGAACACAGAGGCCCTTTCCTTAGGCTCAGCTACTGACAGTGCAAAAGAGACACAGAATAGGAGACAGAGAGTCGCAGACAGGACAAGGCTGGGCACGTGTGAATCCCAACTCTGCCTCTGGGGACTAGGAGGTTTTTAACTCTCATGAGTTTTCTTTACTCCACAGAAACAGAAAGATTTTTAAAAATTGCTTCTCAGCATTGTATTATCACACATCCTATAGCTGCCTGCCATATGATAGGTATTCAAAAATTGTAATTATTATTTCCAGATTGCTAACCTCTTCTAGAAACCCTGGTCTTCCTGCAGGAGTAAAGGAAGGTGGAAGAGAGGAGAGGAAAAGGGGAGATGGCCAGGTTTTGCATTCACAAATACTCTTTTCCCAGAAACAAGTCATTTATCAAAGAACCAGACTCTCGTTTACTGTCAAAACACAAAGGCTAATTACCTTTGAAGAACAATGGACTACAAGAGCAAAAGAGACAGGGCCTGTTCAACTAATGAGGAGAGAAAGGGGTTCTCTAGCATGCGGGGTGGTGGACAGCAGATTGGAATGGTTTCATTAACCATCGCTGCGGATGCCTGTTCTTCTAGAAGCCATTAGTCATCTGTAGCTTTTAAGCGTATCATTTCGATGCTCCCATTCACCAGACACTCCTCGAGCACCTGCTACACGTGGCGCGCTTGCTGGACGCTGGCGATGCTGCTCAGTCTGTGGCAGGTGGACAGCTGGGCCTGCTAATGGCCACTCAACTCACTGGTCTCCACCAGAGCGCTCGTTTCCCCAGCCCAAGCTCTTCTTCCCCACACTTTAAAAAAAAAAAAAAAAGATTTATTTATGCATATAAGAGCTGGGGCACAGGCCAGAGGCAGGCGGTGAGAGGACTCCCCAGAGAAAGGGCAGGGAGCAGAACAGGCAGATTAGTCAACTGAAACACACTGCTGAGGGGAGCAGCGGTCGAGACAGGAGAGCGCACCATGTGGGTCACCTCCCTGGCCAGAGGCAGGGATTGAATTCTGCAGTAGCTGAGGTTTGCTGCAGAGTGCATTGCTTAACCCACTGCACCCCCAGGGAGTCAGCCCCTCGCTGACTAGAGCATGAAGCGATGCTGGGCAGGGCAGGGCAGGGCGAGAGCCCAGGAGAGAGCGAACACTTCTCCGGGCTTCCAGGGCAGAAGAGAGGCTGTGAGCTCCCGCCACACACTGAATAGTTTTCTAGATGAGCAGGGGCAGAAAGATGGGCCTGGAGGTTGGCAGACTGCAGGGAAATGCGTTCCAGCCACAAAAACTACTGAGCATACACAAAGGCACAGGGTTATTTGGGAAGAATGAAACTTCCAGTTCATTGTGGGCACAGTCACCCCTGGGTGGTAGGGTGACGCAGACAGGCAAATCGGAAGTTTCAAACAAACAAAACAAGGAGGCTCAGCTCTCCAGTAGTGGCAGAGAAGCTCAGACAGCGGGATGGGGTGCCAGGGGGAGGAGGAGATGAATAGTGTTTCCTGGCCCCATAGTAGGCGGTAAGAGGCCACTATGCTGCTGAGCCTTCTGGAAGGATCAGGTCTCCCTCTCCAAACAGCGTCCTTGATCCCGGCTTGTTTTCCCAGAGCTCTTCGATCAGTTCTTAGCTCTTGCTTAGCCCACCGAGCAGCTGGCAGTGGAGATGTGGTCACGTCTGAATCTTGTCTCCGCATTGACCTGGCCAGTTCGCAGATGGCTTGGTCAGTCTTCTGCATACTGACTGCAGGGCTGGGTGCTAGCGGGGGGGCGCTGACGACCAGATCTGCGCGGGCGATACCTCAAAGGGTGGCATGTTGTTCTTAGCTGCTGAAAGGCTCCAGGCAAGGGGCTGACTGACACATGGTGTCCTTGGGTTTCTCTGGCCACAGGGCGGAGCTGACACTGCCGGGAAGGGGGGCCAGAGGCAGGAGGCCCGAGAGGTAAGGCCTGACCTGAGCAGGCCGGATTCGGGAGACACGCTTGAAGTGGACATCATAAGGATGTGGGTGACCATTGGATGGGCAGGTAGCAATTAGGGGGGACCTGGGTGACATGCAGGCAGTAAGCTGCTGTTGATGGGTTAATTTAGCCTCACCAAACAGGTCATCTCATCAGAAGACAGCTGGGACCTGCAGAGACTTCCGCAGTTTTCACTTTGCTTTCCAGACTCCGCCCCTCAAGGACGCCTGTCCCCAGTGGAGGTGGGTGTGACTTGTCCACGTGACGCGTAGCCTGCCTCCTGGGTGCCTCCCCGCCCAGCCCACCTGTTTTCACACACGGAGTGTGAGCAGATGAGACACGCGCCACGACCAGGCAGGAGCTACGAGCACCCCCCTGTGGGTAGCGCTGCCCCTCTTGGGCCTCTGTCTCCTGCATTAGTGCAGGAAGTCCCACGGCGGGGGACTGTTCCCTAAGAAGACACAGGGAGCACTGCCAGCCTGGCCCGGGAGGCCCTGTCACAGCAGGAGAAGCTGGCCACGACCTTTCCAAAGTCTCCTGGACCTCTCGGTGACCTGCCTACCCTCTCTTATTGCTGAAGCTACCAACTCCTTCCTTATTCAAAATTGCTTTGTGTTTTAAGCCTTTAAAAACATCATTTGGGGGCCTCCCTGGTGGCGCAAGGGGTTGGGCGCCGCACTGTGAGACATCCGTGCCACAGCAGCATGAGTTCGATCCCTGCCTCTGGCCAGGGAGGGGACCCACATGGCGTAGCAGACCTCTCCTGCCTCTCTGCTGCTCCCCTCAGCAGTGTGTTTCAGTAGATCTGCCTGTTCTGCTCCCCGCTCTGTCTCTGGTGAATCCTCTCACCCCCCACACCTCTGGCCTGTACCCCAGCTATTGTGTACATAAATAAATAAATCTTACAAAATATCATTTGGAGTTCAAGCATTATTCCAGTCTGGCAGGTTAATTAAGTAACCTCAACTTACCCAACTCGACACTGAAAGTGAATGCCAAAGTTTACATGAGAACACAGGTCAAGGCCTGGGATGGCTTAAACCGCTGTAGCAGAACTTCTATTCTGAAGACCCTGAGATTAAAAAAAAAAAATCTATAGAGCACAAACCTGCCGCATGCAGCTGCTTCGGTTATTTATATGAGCATTTCCCGATTCAAATTGCATGCTCAAATCAAATTTCCCTGGTTTATGCCTTCTTCAGCAATTACTTAAAGGCAGTTTACCTCTCTCTGGAGGAACATAGCAGAAAGGCCTATAGACAAAATCTCGTCGACTCAGGGAGCGATAAATGGAGTCCAGGCCTGGCACTGCAGAAGTCACGGTGCCCGTGAAGGGAACGCTGATGGGCCTCCTGGCTGTCTTTCAGCCTGACTGACGGGAAAGCATCCCCCAGGGAGGAGGCTGAGGTCACAGAAGCTGAAGGGGAGGAGGAAGCCTTGGTGGGCGGCAGGAAGGATGCCACTGCTTTCAGCGGGTCTAGAGCTAGTGCTGTTCGCACTCCAGTGAGGGTGAGCGGGGCAGAGGAGGACAGTAAGCCGCGTTTACTTCTGTACCAGAAAGTTTCTGGGTCCTTGAAAAGTTGCCCCAAAGCTAGATGAGTCCTATCATGAAACTATGCAAAGGGCAAATTTAATCTTCATTATAAGTCAACTTGTCCTGGTTCACTTTCCGTCCTTTGGTAGGATTCTCTCGTCCCCCACCAGAGAAAGACCGCCTCCATCATCGGTTCATTCACTCACTCCAGAGAAGACTCTCATTGTCTGGGCTTAGGCCACGTGCTCACGCGCAGACCAATCACGATGGATTGGTCACACTGTGTAGTGTTCTGATTGGTCAGGTCTGCGTCTATTAACATATCTCTCTGGACACGAATCCCTTCTTGCAATTCCTCTTCATTCAGTTGTTCATTCAACTTGGTGGCTGTTGTCTTGGTCTGCTTGCCTTTCCTTTTAGTAACAACACACTGTTCTATTGGGGGTAGGGAGCGGTCTCCTCTGCTCCCGTTATACCCAGCAGGGGTGAAGGTTTCTATTGGGGGGTCGCCTCTGCTCCCATTATATCCAGCAGGGGGAAGGTTTCTATAGGGGGGTCACCTCTGCTCCCATTATATCCAGCAGGGGTGAAGGTTTCTATTGGGGGGTCCCCTCTGCTCCCATTATATCCAGCAGGGGTGAAGGTTTCTATTGGGGGTCGCTTCTGCTCTCATTATATCCAGCAGGGGTGAAGGTGCTGCTGATTTATTTCCTCCACTCTAGAGCCAGACACCTGGCACACACCTCACCCATCCAAACACTGTGTGTCTGGGTCATAGAGGTTGGGTTCAGGATGAGCGCTGGGGCCAGCACCAGCCACACAGAGTCCTCCTTAGGAACAGAATTATCAGAAAAAAAGGAAGAGAAATTCTGAAAACTTACTGTGGATAAATGAATCAAGCAGGAAGCACTGGCATTAGCAAAAGAGCTCTGGCTACAAAAAAAGTCTAGTGGAAAGATGAGTTAAGGCAATGACGTTAGAATCTACCACCCACTAGCTCAGGAAACCTTGGGGTAGTCACCTTGATGAACGTGTCTCCTTATCTGAACAAATGAAAATGATAATGACCACTCTGTGCCTAATAGTCTGTGAATATGCCACAATCTCCCATCCAAGACACTGGAAGTAAAGAACTTGGAGATGGTGGATTTGCAAGATGGAACGACCCCTGACCTCAGATGCTGAGTAAGGAGAAAAGCCAAGGAGAGTTGCCCGCACTACCTCTAATTGTGATGTGAAAGATTTTGTTGTATTAAGCCAGAAAGGTGGGGTTTTTTTTTTCTGCAGCCGAGTGGAGCCTTTTCTGACTAATAGCATAATCACAGTTTCTATTATGTACCGATACCTGGTAAGTTCATAATATGAAGCCATTTTGCAAAAACGTGACTTTGAATGGTATATCCTGAGGCAGGCAGATGGTAACAGAGGAAACAGGTGTTATTTCTTCTGTCTAGCATCTATTTCCAGGACATGTCAGTGGTTTGTAGGAAAGAGAGTATTTGAAATGGAGGCTGCCCCTGTAGCCCACTGTAAATAAGTACGTGAGAATTATGGAATATTCTCCATGTGTCACCATGAAAAGATAAGGACTAAGAGTCTAACCACAGAGGGCAAGTCTCTACAAGTCACTCAAGTTAGAAAAGGATGCCAAAAAGGAGGTGGGTAGAAACGGGTCGATTTAAGAACTTTTAAAGAGAAAAGATAAATGAAATGGCTGGGTTGGTCACATCCAGTACGATGGAAGCAACAGAGGCACAGCGGTTAAAATCATGAGCTTGAGCATTCATTAATGCAACATGGATTAGATGCAAATATTTGATGCAACAGCACTTAAATTCCATTTCTGCTTCTTGATGACTTGAACAAGCTGCTTTATCTCAGTCTGAAATAGAAGGATTAAGAGAGTCCCTACTTCATGGTGTGTTGTAAGGATGAAATTAAGCAATCCATGTGAAGTGCTTAATGCACAGCATGAGCTCGGTAAGTTATCATGATGATATTACTGGCACTGTAAAATTAAGAGTGGACAAAGAGGGATACCTGGAGGGGATGAAGGAATTAAAGGAGAAAGATGACACTGTAATAGCTGTTTGGGGAGCCTCGGCCCACAAGCAACAACCAAAGGGACCGGGGGATAATGGCAGGTAGAAGATGACTTACACAGAAGAGAAGCAGGGAGCCGTCACTACAGAAGGCAAAAAAAAAATCTGTCTGAACTCCACAGAGGAGGGGGAGAAGGGAGGGAGAAAACCTAGAGACGATGTAAAGGGGGAAGGGGAACAAAGAAAATGCAAGCAAGTTTTATGGCAGTCATGTCTAAACCTCAGAAAGAGGAGAAAAAATCCAGGAGGAGGTAAAGAAGAGAGACACGGATGAGAGAGGGAAGTAAAATACAGGACGTCAAAGGAGGAGAGCTAAGAGTTCAAAGGAAGCCTTGAAGGATTAGATAAAAAACACAGAAATGTAGGAGGAACACAGGAGAAATGAGTAATAGAAATTACTTTAAAACACAGAACAGGAGAAATGGCAATGGGCCCTGAATGCCAAAACAGCTCTGGAAGCCGAAGCTTTTTTCATTAATACGGCGGTTCACTTTGGCAGCAAAACTGGACCTGGGCTGACAGGTGATTTGGCGCCTTTACTTACCCCACATCCCACAGAGCATGAACATCCCTGTATTTCGCTGCAGAAATGAGTGGATTGGGAAGAGCTACCGCGAGGGGTGGGTACAGAGCAATGTGTGGTGAAGGTTGCACGTTACTCTCCTAACTCCCTGGGGTCCTGAGTGCCAAAACACATATGACCTCAAGGGTTTCACATCAGAGACTCTGAACTCCTATCAGATGACACTAGGTTGAATATAAAGACATTGAATATAAAACATCAAATAACGAAGCTGATGAAAACTACCATTTCTAAAGTGTTTACAACAGACCCAAGGCTGTATATTCAATGTCTCATTGATGCCCACCAGGTCCTCTTTTATCTCCTTTTTGCAGACATGGCAAGGGAGGCTAAAAGAAGGAAGGATTTGCCACCAGTTTACAAACTGGCAAAAAACAGAATTTGGGGTTTGAACCCAGCTGTGTGACTTTAGAGCTTGCAGACTTAGTCACTAGGTTATGATGTTCCCCCACCTACTGACAAGAAAGAAAAGAAATGAGTGTTTCTTGGGAATTTGCTATAAGAGAGTCATTCCCAGATGTGCTGGTTCATCATGTTCATAATAGCCAGGTGAAGTCCTCTCATTATGTCCCATCTGAGGAACGAAGCAACTTGTCCAGTGTCACAGATCAGAATATCTGGTGACTGATTAGATAGCAAATCTCTTCTCTCCATCCATTGCAACAAATTCAAAGCAGAGCTGGTAGGAGCCTCATTCAAAGGAAAGATAAGTAAGATGGGAAATTGTTCCCTGTAGAACGAAGGTTCTCTGGGATGACAGCGAGGCTTGGGGGTGTTGGAGCAGGGAGTGTTTTGTGTCCCCAGAAGCTCCATCAGCAACTCCCCCATCCCTTGATATGGACAAGTCACATTTTTTTCATTTTTCAGTCAAGTTCTGTAGAAATGTACCCTGAACCCAGATCTCCCTGTCAACCTAGCTCTTAAGTTCATCCTTTATAGGAATTCTGAAATTAGATCACAGAAACACAAAAGTGAAAAAAAAAAGGCAGATCATAATCAGGAGAGGGGATAAAACAGGTGATGCTCCCCCAAAAAAGTATCTATTTATATATAATATATATTATATATATATATGAATGAAAACTTTACAAGGAATTGATATGGTCAATGAAAGGTCTATCGGTTGTGATGATTGAGAGACTCCGAAGATACTCCTGATGGTTTACAAAACTTTGTGAGGTTCACATTAAAGGCAAGTGACAGGGAGTGTCTGCTATGTTTTCATCCTGTCCTACTTTGATCTTAAACAATTAACCCTGATTCTCTAAATCTGATCCAGGTACGCTGTTTCTTGCATGCACACAACTCTTAGCAGCACTGTGTACTCACTGGCTGGGAGCCAGCACACAGGCGCCTCCCTCTGCACCAACATAGAAAAGGAAACACTATCAACTTTTATACTTTGTTACTGTTCCCAGCCAGGCAATAGGTGGAACATTTTGAGCATGATTTTGAGCTTGTTTATCTGCCTGAATAATCCAAAACTGTACATTTGCTCCATGCTCTAAATACAGACCCATCCACTTCCTTCTGGACATGTTTGCCAAGGCAAAATATTTTGTCTTTGAAAATATGCCAATTCCAATGTTTTGAACATTACTTTCCATTTCAGCAGTCTGGCAACAGTGTCTTCAAGAAACTTGATGAGAGTATCAGTCAGGATAAGTTAGCAGCGTCTGTCATAACAAACATGCCCAAGTCTCACTCACTTAAAACAACAGGTGTGTATTTCTGGCTCCACTCCATGCCCTGGTTTGCTAGAGGAGTTACCACTGATCTGAGATCACTCAGGGCAGCTGCTGCCGTCTCACACCCAGACAGCTGCCCCGCCATTGAGGGGAAGATCACTGAGGATCATGGGCTGAACACTCCTGGCTGGAAGTAACCTCGATTGTGTCCAGTCTCATCCAATCACAAGAAACCAGAAGGATCCCAGCCATGTGTCCAGGGGAGGGGAGAACCAGATGTCTGCTGATCACGAGGACTGACTGCTGCTTCTAGACAAATGTGACCATCCGCTGACTGTCACCAGCCCTCATCCCAGGCAGGTGAGTACATCAAAACTGTGGCCTGAAAAAACAGCAGTAATAACAATAGCAACCCCTTCCCCCAACTACAGTTCTAATTTCTCTGGACAGGCATGATAGTAAGCCAAAATAAATTGCATGACATTGATCTTCACATTTTCCTAGCAAAGAAGAACCCCATGTAACTTATGTTTGCGAAATGATTTTAAGATGGAAAATAATGAATTTGTTTAAATTTGCATCTTGATAGCACATGTTGTTTTAAGGGTTTTCATTTGGAAAAGAAAGCAAGGTCTGAGAAGGCAACTGCCCCCCCAGTAGCTGGAGGATTAGAGGGGTGGGCTGAGGAAGGTGGAGCTGAAAGGTATCTGAAAGGCAATAGATTCTCCCCCTGTCCCGGGGTGGGCAGAGATGCGCTTGAGAGGAAAAATTTATTTTACATATAATTCTGAAGTTCAAACTCAGAGGCTAAAGAAGCATCACTTTCCATACTGAATAGTTATGTCAACTGACTTTAGGTAATCAGTGTCCTTCGGCTCTGAAGCCCCATCGCTGGGAGCTGGTGGGAAGTTTAGCTGAGGTTGTGCATGGCTGATACAGAGGCACTAGAATCCCAGTTGGCATTAGAGGGCGTCTTCCCAAACATTAGCCCACCTGGGGCCCCGGGGACCCCCTGCTTCAGTCCATGGTGCTTTCAGTTCTGGAGATCTGGGACTTATAGGCCAAGTGAAAGCTTCAAGGCAAAGGACCTTGGCAGGTTCAGGGCACCAGTCTCTTGCAACCAGCTGCCCCCGGGGATTCACTGCCTCCCAGGAACCCCTGAGAGAGCAGGGTCAGTCTCCTCTGCTCTCTGAACCTAGAGAGCCGTCCCAGTCGGCACAACTCTTCACTCACGTCACTGCTCAACAATAAGGCAATCTGGTTTTACAAACGTGCCAGACCTAAAGACAGCTCACCCAAGAGAAAATGCAGATGGCAAATAAGTATATGAAAAATGTTCAAATTCACATCATTATAAAAATGCAAATTAAAATACCAATGAGGTCTTCCCTATTGTAAAGAGTGCTGCTATAAACATAGGGGTGCAGGTATTCTTTTGAATCAGTGTATTTGTGTCTTTTGGGTATATTCCTAGGAGT
>JAGFMF010011768.1:7585802-7623966 GCA_019455555.1 Galemys pyrenaicus
GGTGCACTGGTGAGATGGTGATGGGGAATACATGGGGATTACAATTGATGGCAAGTATATGTAAATTTTAAAATATTTTAATAAAAAAATTTTAAAAAATAAAAAAAATAAAGGAATTTGTTAAAGGTGACACTTGCATTAAGTGATGAAATTAGGATTCAACCTCGGGGTTTCCAGCAACTCTGAATACCAAAATTATTCTTTGGTACTTCACTTTTAGACTCTCCAACCAAGGGCCAAAAGAAAGTTGTTGTTCCAATTATATAAATGATACAATAACAATTTTGTGAATTTTGAAAGATGTTTAAATGGCATTATGAGTTTGATAATCAAGTGTACTAACCAACCAGAGAAAAGTATTTTTGGTCAGTTGTAACATTTACTCAGCCCTACCATGTAATAATAGATGAAGCCACTAACTTTCAGTAAAGGGATAATTGATCCCAAAAAGATATTTTCATTTACAAATACAAGTACAAACTGAACATATTCTCTAGAACATCAAAAAAATATGTGCCTTTAAAATTGTCAAAGTAAAATAACTGTGCCAATGATATGGGGGAATTCCAATTCAGATTTTTTTTTTATAAAATTAGTCATCCTGGCATAGGAATCACAAGTTGCTATAACTTTAAGTTTAGATTGTTGTAGATTCCATTTATTAGTATAAGTGGCTTTGTAGAAATGTTATATTTTATCCCTTTTTCTAAGTTACAGCTATTTCTGAAAAGTTAAGACTTCTCCTTCTATTCAGCTTCCTTCTTTTTAAATAGTGAAATTTATCTCACTGAAAAAAACAAGGACTCTAATCAATCAGCCAAGAACTTGATGTTGATATTTTCATGATGTCTCTTATGAGCCACAAAATCATAGATTTTTTTAAAGAACAACATTTCAAATTTAATATATATGAAGAGCTGCTCAACCACCCCAATTAATTAAAGAAATAAAATACAAATGACATACATTCATTAACAGAAATGAAACCCAAATAGTATAGGTACAGTAAATATTTGGTTGACAGCTAGGAAATATTAAAACTCTTTGTCATGGTAATTTCTGTTCTAGACCAAAGTCACAGAACCTTAGAGCTGAAAGGGGTCTTATTATAAACACCCAGACCAATTCCATCATTTTCTAAATGATGAAATTTAGGCACAGAAAAGTGGCCCAGATCACACAGTTGGCAACTGGTAAAGATTCTCCTTGAAATATAATTCAGGGGCTTCCTTTTCCTGAGTTTTAAATCTCCTATCTTTGGTAAGAGTTCAGGGTTTCTAATATTTAAAGCTTTCTGTAACATATTCGCCAACTTTCTTCATTAATCCAAATCCACTGAGAATACTATTCACTGATTGAGCAAATTGTTTTGCCAACAGTATAATGACCAAATTGAACCTGTCTAATTTAAAATCCATGACTTGTCTCTATCAACTTTTTTTTTAAAAAATCATCAATGTGCCTGGTACTGTGCTTTTCTCTAAAACCTAAGCTTCTAGAGTACAAGAACCTCAGCTTGGTTTCCACTTTCAGTACCACGGACAGTGCTCACCACCCATTTTGTGCTTGAATCATTGAAGAGGTAGGAATTCAAAACATCTTGGAAAAAAGAATTCATTGAAGAATGCTAGAGATGACAAGTTTCAACGAAAAACAGATTGTAAGACAACATAATTCACCTTAAAGTGAAAAGCAGCTCTAACCCCTGGGCCCTGGAAACTCACAGCCTGGCTCACAACATCTGCTCTTTGAGCCATATTGTTCAGGACACCCCCTCACTCCAAGTACCCCGGCAGCTTTGCCTCCCTGTGGGTATGTTCTTGGGCTCAGCCCAGCTGCTCACCAAATCCCATACCACGATTGAGGTGCCTAGGAATTTTCTTGCCCTTAAGTCAGAAAGTAGACTTTAATCTAGAAAAGTCCATCTGCCTTGCTCTGGCCTACCGCTGAGCAGAAAGAAAATGGACATAGATGTGAGATATTTTAGGATCTGGCCATAAACCAGTGGACAAATCTCCTGTCTCAAGACGGTAAAGAACCAGGCTCTGTCTCTAAGAGATCACAAGCACATAATGGATGATAGCACAACACACTGTTCAAAATGGCATAGCCAGCACCGTTTTATATCACACCCTCTCGACACCCTTCCTTATGATACCTGAGGGACACAAAACGATCTCAGCATCATCCAAGTCCTACAAACACCATCTGAGAAAAGTTAACAATAAAAAATTATGTCCCTGACCTGCCTCTTAGTAGCGATGCGACCTTTCACAGGTCACTTCACTGCTCTGAGCTTTGGCACGCTCAGCTACAAAGTGAGGCTGTTAGCAGCACCTCCCTTCTCAGAGACCACATGAGATGCTCACCAACTCGCCATCTTTATTATCACTGCTTGAGTCAGGCACCTGTGACTGACTGCTGTCCTCATGGCCTTGCCCATCTCCTTACACGTACGTCGGATCACATTTTCCCCCTTATGCTCAGGGCCCTTCTCCACAACACCTGGCCAATTCCATGATTCAAAACCTTGAAAAATCCTTCTCAGAGAACTTTAATTTAATTTGATGGTGACGCTGATGTCAGCTAATACTCTAAACGTGGCAGACGCTAAGCATACTACAGATGCTATCTCAAGTCCTTACACAGTTCTGGAATGTAGGTTCCATTATGGGCTTCATTTTCTAGAAAACAATGAAGCCAGAGAAAGAAGGGGCTGACCCAGGAGCACCCCACTAACAAGTAATTAAGCTGTGATTTGTATTCAGGTAGTCTGTTTCCAGAGTCTTCTCTTTCATCTAATACTTGAGAATCTTCTTCAGAAACCCACATGTAGCATGCCCTTGGCTTCACTTTTCCTCAATTTCCATGTGATTTAATATTAAATCTTTTGTAGTTTACTTATTTGAGGTAACATTGGTTCCCATCTCTGTATATGATTTGGAGTAATAGACTCACACCTCCACAGATGTGTATCACCCCACCCCACCCCAGAGCACCCATAAACCTTTATCATACATATACTGGGCTCCCTCCCTACTTTGTTCTCATTCCCTCTCCCTCTGGTGGCCTTAATTCTGTAGTCATTTCTAGACTTTGTTTTAATTTAGTTCAATCGGGTTCTTTGCTTTGTTTCTCTATATCCCACATATGAGTTAAATCATCTGACATTTCTCTTTCTCCCTCTGGCTTATTTTACTTAGCATAATCCCCTCCAATTCTATCCATGTTGTTGCAAATGGCATAAATTTATCCTTTTATCGTTGGATAGTATTCCATTGTGCATATGTACCACATCTTCATAATCCAGCCATCTGTCACTGGACACTGGTTGTTTCCATAACTTGATTATAAATAGTGCTGTAATGAACAGAGTAGTGCATATATCCCTTCTAATTAGTGGTTTTGTATTCCTTATGTAGAGATTGAGAGTGGAATTGCTGTATCACGTGACATATCTATTTTTAATGCTTTGAGAAATCTCCATATTGTTTTCTATAGGGACTGGGCCAGTCTAAATTCCCACCCACAGTCTATGAGGAGTCCTTTTTCTCCCCATCCTTGCCAGAATTTGTTGTTTCTGCTATTATTAACATAGGCTATTCTCATTGGGTGAGATGGTATCTTATTGTGATTTGCATTTCCCTGACAAGTGATGTTGAACTTTTCTTTTCCGTGCCTGTTGGCCATCTGCACATCTTCTTTGAAGAAGTGTCCATTTAGCTCCTCTGCCTCTTTTCTTGACTGGGTCCTTAGTTCTCTTTTTATTAAGTTGGATGAGTTCTTTGCAGACCTTGGTTATTTGGCCCTTGTTAATACTGAATTATGAACTCGGCTACTGGTGCTCAAGGGCAGGCACCCTCCTGTCCAGCAGAGAACCTCATCTGACGCTGTCTTCCAGGCAAGTCCTCGCATGCAGAGTTACTCTAAGCCCCTCCTCCCCACTTGTCAACAGCACTAGTTAAAGATAATGAAGGTGACCTCATTTCCTATCACTGACCCTCTTGCTCACTCTGGTTCAGTCTCACCAGCCTCCTTGCTCTGACTCAAATACAGCAGGTGCATGCCCACCTCAAGAACTTTGCACTTACTGGCATGTTCTTGCAACAGACATCCAGTGGCTTGCCTCTTGTTTCAACTCTTTGCTCAGGAGTGCCCTTTCAAGGAGACGTTCTCTGACCCCCCTGTGTAAAATTAACCTACACCTCCCTATGACCTCTGCTTTCCTTTCTCTGTCCCTTGCTTAATTTTCTTCATTGAAATTATCACCTTCCTCTGTAGCACTTTTCCTCTATAGTTTGCTTAATGTCTTATCTTTCCCAGTTAAAATAAAAATTAGTAGCAACAAAAACCAAACCCCAAAAAAGCAAGACCAAGACCCGACTCCAGTGTTCTTTCTACCACACTATATTAAATGCCTGTTGAGTAAATATGTTAAGTATCTCTGTCCCCTGTTTGACCCTGCTTCTTCCCACATCACAAATTCTGCCAAGAAAAACACAATTACTCTTCTGATTTCCAGGTTCTACAAACAGCCAAAGACATATCCCTTTTTGTCCACCAGCCTAGCAGTTACCTAGAAGTCCATCTTCCCGACTGGGCAAAGTCAGGCTGTGCATACAGGCCAGGAATAATGACTGGTCCAGGCAAAAGAAGCCAAGTGGCCTCCATTAAAGAAGATAAAAATCAGTGGAGAGCAGCCAGGCTCAACCTGAATTACACAGTTTGCTACTGCAGAACATGCATCTGTTTCTCCAAAAGAAAAACAGTCTGGAAAATGAACAGACTTGTGGTCTGAGGAGCATTAGCCCACAAGAGCATATTCCATCCCATGATTTGCTCCCTCAGCTTTTACCACCTTAAACAAGACAGAAAACCAAAGCCCGCAGACCGCACTGGGCTGGGCCTTGCACTGGGGCTTTTGACACTGAAAGCAGTGTGCTATTTTCTTTCCGGCAAGCATTAAAATGTCTTTCATTTACAGCAGGGTCCCCATCTCACCTCGGAATTGCCTGAGGCTCTAGAAACCTCTCCCCGCCATCGTGTCCCCAGGGTTCACGGAGGGTGAGCGGAGTCTAACTGGAAAGGATATCTTTATCCTCTTGAGACAAAGGACTCTGATGCCCAGTGACCTGCTCTAATTGGAGTCTCCAGGGAGCCTCCTCAGCTCTGCCCCAGCAGTGTCGGGGCCCGGTACTTCATACGGTATGGGAGGAGGAAGGAGAGAGCTCCAGTTCTGGCTTTTTTCACTTGTCACTAGACCTTTGATAAGTCAATTAACCTCTCGGGGCCTCAGTTTCCCCAACCACTAACTGCTTTGGTAAGAAGCGAGAATTAATACTGGTTGAAGGCAGAACCAGAATTCGAACCAAGAACTTGAGGTCCCCTGAAGCTTATGCTCTTCACCCCTACCTTACATCATTTCCCTCATTCATCTCCAAACCTGGTTTCCCTTCAAAATTATAGCTTTTCTTCCTTCAGACATGGGTTTATTTGGGGTTTTTTTCCAAGTTATGTAGACAGTTTTGACAAAACAACACATTTTCTTCTTTGATAGCATCTTAAAGAATCATAGTCGCTCCTGTGTATTGTTTCTTTGATTAAAAAAAAAGGCAAGTGTAAACATTATGTGTTTCCAAGACCCAATTTACATGAATTACATTTTAAATGAAGCAGACCCAATATGCAAGCAGCAGAAAGTGGCCTGAGCACAGTACGAAAGCTTTAAAAACCAGAGGTAGCAGCAAGGGGGTGGCGAGTGTAGACTGTGAAACATTTTCCTCTTTTGACAATGTCACTATTTTCTGGTTTAATTAGAATCAGATAGTGTGCAATATAATCATCACCTGATAACATAATTCTGTCAAACATGGAAGAGTAATATTCAAGTGACTGAAGCATGAACATAATTCACCTCAAGCGAGGGAACAAAATTGTATTAGCAAAATGCCGCCAGATTCACTAATTAATTTGCTATATTATGCATGACAGGAAACAGCATAGAACAGAAAAATGTCTGATTTTTCTGAGTTAGGGAGGTAGCAATGGACGTGCTTCCCCATAATTTATTTCTGCAATGGGTTCATTATTTGATCAAGGATTGGCTAGAGGGGAATTCTACAGGGCAGAACAAGAGCACAGCAATGAGCTGGTGGAGCTGGTGTACTTATCTAGTTAGCAGATGTCAGAATCACTCTGCTTCACCACAGCTATCTTCATTTAGAGTGCTCCTTTCTCCACTGCAACTCCCATCCCTAGCCTGCTTCTCTACAAACCCAAGAAATGTGTAAATTAGCAGATATGCTCTGTGGCCAACTCATCAACACAAGCTGATCATCTTCAACTCCACTCTGTTTCCTTGCTTCCCGCCAGTGATTGGACTTCTAATGAATGCAAACAAAATAATATCCTATTCTGGGCCTCCCTGGTGGCGCAGTGGGTTAAGCAACGCACTATGAAGCAAGCCGCAGCCACTGCAGCACGAGTTCGATCCCTGCTGCCGGCCAGGGAGGGGACCCATATTGTGCAGCAGACCTCTCCTGCTGTGCCCAGTGTGCTTCCGTTGATCTGCCTGTTCTGCTCCCCGCTCTCTGTGGTGATCCTCTCGCCCCCCTACACCTCTGGCCTGTACCCCAGTGCTTGTATGCGTAAATAAATAAATCTTTAAAAAATAATAATAATATCCTATTCTTCTTGTCTCATCTTGAAGGATCAGACTATCACAGGGTTGAAAACTTAATTATATCTTTCAACGTATATATTGGTAACAATTCAGGTTGAGATCAAAGGTGGATGCCTTCCAATGATTTATATACAACCTCTTCACAGAGTGATTAAGATCAGAGCTGGAATCTTGACTCTGTCTCTATATACTCTTAGTCATGTCACTTATTTCTCTGAGCTTTAGTTTTCTCTGTACGTGGAGGTGTAATAATTGCATCCCACATTAACAATATTCACAAGGGTTTTGTTGAATAACTTGCCAATTTGCCACTGAGCCATATTGGTGTTCCTGCTGTCTGAGACCCTGATGAGAGGGTTATGAGATGGGTACAGCTGGCATCCACTGGAACCCCTCTGGTATGCTCACTCTCCAGGAATGGCATAAGACCCTCCTCTTGGTTCACCACAGCTCGGCAGAGACCATTTTTGAGAATCTGCAGAAGAACTGAGTGTAACAGAAACACATGCACCACAGTTCTGAGTAGCTAATGATCTAAAAGGAGGAGTATTGGAAATTAATAGTTTGAATTCAACAAAAAAGAAAAGTTGACCTATCAAAATTTGTGGAACATAGATAAAAGAGTTGCATCTTAAGTAACTAGAAAAAAGTTAGCCCAAGGCAAGAAGGAAGGAAATAGCAAAAGATATGTATAAACCAATAAAGTTGAAAACAGAAAAGCAGTAGGGGGTGATCAATGAAACCAAAACAGTCTTTAAAAAAGATTGACAAATTTAATAAACCTTTAACCAGACTAGTCAATAAAGAAAAAGGAGTGTTAGGAATACATAATTTATCAACATCAAGAATTAAAGGGCCTCCCTGGTGGCGCAGTGGGTTAAGCAACGCACTATGGAGCAGGCCACAGTTCGATCCCTGCCGCTGGCCAGGGAGTGACCCTCACGGCGCAGCAGACCTCTCCTGCCTCGCCCGCTGCTCCCCTCAGCAGTGTGTTTCAGTCAATCTGCCTGTTCTGCTTCCCACTCTGTCTGGTGAATCCTCTCACCTCCCGTGATTCTGGCCTGCGCCCCAGCTCTTGTATGCATAAATAAATCTTTTAAAAAAAAGAATTAAAAAGGTGACAACACCTTTTTATATTGCAGTCATTAAAATGATAATAAGGCAATATAATGAGCAACATTATGCTAATATATTCAACCATTTAGATGAATTGGACAAACTTTCATGAAAAGTAAAATCTATCATAACTTACTCAAGAAGAAACAGGAAATCAATATACAGACATAATTGTATCCTACATACCAGCAATGATCAATCTGAAAATGATATGAAGATAATGCCATTCACAGTAGCATAAAAAGAACAAAATACTTAGGAATAAACTTAACAAAAGAAGATTAAGACTTATACACTGAAAACATTGCTGGCAAATAAATAATTGGACACAAGTTCCAGGCTCATGGATTTAAAAATCCAACACTAAGAAGTCACTTCTTTTCAAATTGGTCTATAGAGTCAACATGATGCTCATCAAAATCCCAAAAGGCTTTTTTTTTTTTTACAAAAAGTTGATACTATTTAATAAAATGTGTGTGAAAAAGCAAAGGACCCAGAATAGACAAAACAAACTTGAAAAAGAACAAGGTTGAAATCGCTTCTCCGGCTTTGGGCTAAGATCAAGTGCAGAACAAGGTTGGAAGACTTGTACTTCCCAATTTCAAAACTTATGAGCATTCACAATAGCACCAAAATATATGAAACGCTTAGAAAAAAATGTGTAAGATATAAAGCCTAGAAACTACAAACACATGATGGAAGAAATGAAAGATAGCCTGAATAAATGAAAACATATTGTGTTCATGGAATGAAAGACTTGACCTTGCTGCCAAATCTCCCCAAGTACGAATCCAATGCAATTCCAATCAAACTCCCAATAGGATTTTTTTCAGAAATTGACAACCTGATTCCAAAAAATTTATATAGAATGACAAATATTTCTATTCCAGTTCTCAGGAGAAAAGCAATTTTTTAAAAGATGAACAAAGCCAGAGCATTCCTGCTACCTGATTTCAAGACTTACTAAAATGTTACTGTAATCAAGACTTTGCAGTATTTGTAAAGAGGAAAACATATAGACGAAAAGTTCAGAAATAGCTCTGACAAATATGGTCAATTCATTTTTCACGAGATGCAAAAGCAGCGATGGAGTAATCATGCAAATGATGAACCTTATCCAAAATAGCAGAACTTGACCCACACACCACATCATCTACAGTAGTTAGAACAAAAGAGATCATGGACCTAAACATAAAACCTAAACTTAGAAGAAAACATGGCAGGAAAATCTCGGTTATCTTAGATTAGGATATTTTAGATGTGTTACCAAAAGCATAGCACATGAAAGGAAAAAATGGATAAATTTGCATTGATCCAAATTTGTAACATCTTCAAAAGACACTATTAGGAAAAGGCAAGCCACTGAGTGGAAGAAAATATATACAAAATACATAGCTGATATCTGGATTTATAGCCATAAATATAAAAGCACTGGCCACGCAATAGTAAGAAATAAACAACTCGATTTTTAAGAGGTAAAAAACTGGAAGAGATTCTTCAAAGAAAATATTCAAATTAACACTCAACATTAGTCATTTAACTAAAACCACAGTGAGACACACTACAGCACAATCTATAAGGCTTTAGTTTTTTATTCTTTTTTTTTTTTTAAAGATGTATTTATTTATGCATACAAGCACCGGGGCACAGGCCAGAGGTGTGGGGGGGCGAGAGGATTCACCACAGAGAGCAGGGAGCAGAACAGGCAGATCAACAGAGGTACACTGCCGAGGGGAGCGGGCACAGCAGGAGAGGTCTGCCGCACCATGTGGGTCCCCTCCCTGGCCGGCAGCAGGGATCGAACTCGTGCTGCAGCGGCTGCGGTTTGCTTCATAGTGCGTTGCTTAACCCACTGCGCCACCAGGGAGGCCCAGGCTTTAGTTTTTTAAGTCACAAGACACTGAACATATTCTATAGGTTCTTGGAAACTGGGACACAGAGTAAGATTATGTGTTAGGAAAATTGATCCTCAAAAAACATTGCTTTGTTCAATGTCAGTCAGGATTGTCTGGGTTTTTTTCCCCTGCCATCAACATCGTAACAAAACGTGCAGAGCTGCTGTGTATAAGTTGGACCCACTGTACATACGTTGGTGATGATGTAAAACAAGTGGTGCGATCTCCACCTGGTGGTCAGCACAGCATTCTGGCAGCTTCTTACAAAACTCATAGATTCTTTTTTTTTTTTTAAAGATTTATTTATTTATGCATACAAGCACCGGGGCACAGGCCAGAGGTGTGGGGGGGGGTGAGAGGATTCACCACAGAGAGCGGGGAGCAGAACAGGCAGATCGACGGAAGCACACTGCTGAGGGGAGCAGCGGGCACAGCAGGAGAGGTCTGCCGCGCCATGTGGGTCCCCCCCTGGCCGGCGGCAGGGCTCGAACTCGTGCTGCAGTGGCTGCGATCTGCTTCGTAGTGCGCCACTTAACCCACTGCGCCACCAGGGGAGGCCCAAAACTCATAGATTCTTATCATACGATTCAAGCCCACTCCTAAGCATTTACCAAAAGAAATAAAAAAGCAAGCTTACACAAAATCCTGTATGCAAATGTACTGATGAGTTTTTCAACTTCACCCAAATCTGGAAACAACCTAAATCCCCCTCAGCTGAATGGATGAAACAACTGGGCCCCTCTACCTATAAATGAGCTCAGCAGCAACAACGTATATACTGGTAACACTCTGGCTTGAACTCAAAGGTGTATGTCTTCCAATGATTTATTTACAGCCTCATCGGGTAGCGATTAAGATCTGAGCTGGAACCTTGGCTCTGCCACTGTATAGTCTTCGTCATGTCACATGTGTCTCTGAGCTGCAGTTTTCTCATCAGTCCATGGAGGTGTGATAATGGTGTCCCACATTAACAATATTCACAAGGGTTTTGTGAATTCTGACATATAAAAATTTCTTTATTTCAACCAAAATATCTAACAATAAGGGGCTAATGTGTATTGGTTATCTACCCCAGATGTGCTTTTACATGGATGAAATTACTCAAGCTTCATAATATCCCTATGAAGCACTATTACTATTTCTATCTTATGAAGAATACTGAGATTAAGAGAGGTTAAGTAACCTGACCAAGGTCACACAGCCAGGAACTGATAGAGTCTAACTTGAACACAGGCAAAGCCTCTATCTTGCCTCCTAACACTGAGCTCAGCAAACGGTGCATGTTCAATAACACTGTTACTGCTATTTCATAAAACTAATAGGAAATTATTAATAAGAATATTTTATCAACAGCATCATTATTTCAAAATTCTGCAAAAATACTATCATTTTGGGAAATAAAAAAATAAAGTGAACAATCATGTGCTACCTACATCTGTGCCACTTAGAGGGATTTAAAACAAATAACAGAAACTACCTTAACACACTCAAGCAAGAACAAATATTTATTGAAACCGTACTTGGAAATGAAGGGGAGAAAACATACATTTATAGGTAGTATGTACAGCTACAGACATCAATGTTTTAATTGAGGGGGTCCTTTCACAACATATACGAACGTCAAATTATCGTGACATACATTTTAAGTATCTTACAATTTTATTTGTCAGATACGCCTCAATAAAGCTCAAATGTTTTTTATACAAATGAAGGGGAACAAGAACTCCACAGACTTGAGTTTCAATCCTCTCCCACCCCTGTATGCCCTCGTGTACGATTTGGATTCCTAGAAGAGAGAGCTGACATGGTGCAGGCGGCTTCTTGATTGACAGCTTCCTCCGAGCCATGGGACACAGGCCAGGGGGAGTTCCCTGGGGAAGCGACACGGAGCAAATGGAAACACCCAATGACAAGTATGGAGGCTCCCGCAGCACCAGTCTCCTTACGGGAATAACAGGAGCTCGTGGGAGGGAGGTCAATGTGAGCGTAAGACCTGTCACTGGGAGACCAGGCAGCACAAAAGGCTCAAATCGCAGAGTCTGGAGAGTCTTAGTCCCTCCTTGAAATTCAAGGCCAGAGCTGGGGAAAGACTTTCAAGGTACTTAAGCAGCTTCCTGAGGAGCAGCACCCCCCACCCAGAAAATGCTAATTGGATTTATGGGGCATGTTATTGACCAGTGACCGAGTGTCATAATTCAGATGGTGAGTGCGAGGAATATAAGGGAACCAAATAAGGATCAAGGAGAGGAATAAGAACAATAATAATAACAACAATAAAGACACAAAAACCAAAAATGAGGACACAAGGACAAATTGGGGACACTTGATGGGGAGGGAAGAGGGGAAAGGTTGAGGGCAGATGGGAGCACGGGGGACTGAGGTGATGGTGCACTGGTGATATGGTGATGGGGAATACATGGGGATTACAATTGATGTCAAATACATGTAAATTTTTTAAAAATTATAAATAAAATAAAATAAAATGTATGTATGTTATGCTTAGTGAAGTAAGTCAGAAGGCAAAAGAAAAATATCACATGTTTTCACTTCTAGGAGGAATATAGGGGGACTAATAAAGGGTAAAGGGAAAAAATAGTAACAATTACCAAAGCAAAACAAAACAAATTAAAAGGCAACTATAAACCAAGGACATTCCGTAGGGGAAGGGGAGGGCGAGGGATCAACGTAGAGAGGGAAGGAAGGTGTTCTTACATAAGGGACTGTGGCGATGGTGCACGCATGAATGGGTGGTGGAAATTTTACAGGGACTACACCCGAGAGGAGAAAGAATGCATTGTACAAAAAGGAGAATGATGTAAAATATATATTAAATTTAAAAAAAAAAACAGGAAGGGAAAAGCATATGGGACTATGGTGATGGTGCACGCGTGAATTGATCGTTCTATGGGGACTACACCTGCGAGGAGAACTCAAACATTGTACAAAAATGAACAATGATGTAAAATATATATAAATAAATATTATTTTTTAAAAAACAAGAAAAAAATAAAATTATGCACAACTTTTAAAAGCATTAATATCTATGGTAATTTTGAAAACTGGGAGTAGGGAAAGGATTCATTTTACTAAATAGTAAAACATTGAAGTAAGACATCATAGTTTTTTTTTTTTGAAAGATTTATCCACTTATGCATACAAGAGCCGGGGTACAGGCCAGAGTCCAGGGAGGTGAGAGAATTCACCAGAGACAGAGTGAGGAGTAGAACAGGCAGACGGAACAAAACATACTGCTGAGGGGAGCAGCGGGCAAGGCAGAAGAGGTCTGCTACGCCATGTGGATCCCCTCCCTGGCTGCCAGTGGTAGGAATTGAACTCATGCCTCAGAAGCTGCGGTCTGCTTCACAGTGCATTGCTCAACCCACTGTGCCACCAGGGAGGCCCAGCTAGCATAGTATTTTTGAGGGTGGTCCAGATAGATGGATGAAGCAGCAGAGAGGTTCCAGCAATGCACCCACATATAGGAGACGTGGTGTCAGATCCCAGTAGGGAAAGAATGAATTTTTCAGTAGGTTCTGTTGGGGCAAATTGGCTCCCTGTATGGGAAAAATAAAATTGGATTCCTCCCTTCACACCTGAATGTAAAAGACAAATTATAATGCAAAGAAAGTGGAGGAAACATCTTCACAATGTTAGAATTGGACAGGTTCTTAAGCAATATATAAAAGGCACCAGCTATAGGGGGAAACAAGTCTTTGACTACATTAAAATTGAGATTTCTGCCGATAAAAGATCATCTACACATTTGCACACTGGGAGAGTATACCTGCAACACCTACAACTAGGCAAACCCTACAAATAGCAAGAAAAATTCAGGAAAACCAATAGATACACAGGCAAAGTTGATGAAAAGAAAACTAGAAGAGAGACTACAAATGGCTAATAAGTACATGAAGAGACACTCCGCCTCATTAGTAATCAGAGGGAAGCAAATTAAACCAACAGTGATGTACCACTTTACACCCCTCAGACTGGCAAAAATCACAAAGTCAGCGAGCACCAAGTGCTAGGGAGAAGTGGAAACTGAGCAGCCACTGCAACGAGCAGCCTCTTAATGCTGGGCACAATTAACTCCTCATCTGCCTGAGAATCCCAGGTCCCAGAGGAACTCACAAAAGGAGGCGTGCGTAAGGACACTCACCCCAGTTTTCAGGGTCCCCTTTGGGAATCATCATCGGGAATTAGATAAGCCCATGGGAGTCTCAGCCTACATCCATACCAAGACCACAGCGTTTAATGAGTTAGATTTACACAGACCTCATGTTTTGCTGGGTGCAGAAAGGTGAGGGGTTTGACCCTAAAGTACTTATGTAAATTGATCAAAAATACAAATCCTACAAATTCAGCTCTATGTATCAATGCATCTAAATTGAGGTATGGGGAAACGTCGACCACATATACTAAAATGAGTGCCTATCGCTGTGGGGAGAGTTAAGCTAGGGGTGGAGGAGAAAATGTAGGAAAAGCAGAGGAACTTGCTCTGACCAGTGAATACAAAGACATCTGCCGTCTCCCTGAGGGGCCCGCCTTCTTCACCAACATGGCGGGGAAGTTGTTCATGTGCACCATATCCTCTTTTTGAATTTTTTTTTTTTGGCTTGGGACGATCATGGCATTTTTTTTTTCGCTTAATTTATAAATATTTGATAACAGTTTGGTCCCCATGGGTTTCCCACCACCATTTCACCAGTGCACCATCACCTCAGTCCCTTGTGTTCTTTCTGCCCTCAACCCAGTTTCTCCCCCCACCCCCCCCACACAGTGTTCCTGATTCGTCCTGCTCTTTTTGTATTTTTTGTGCTGTGTTTTTGTTTTTGTTTCTGTTTTTTTCATTGTTATTCTTTTCCTTGGTCCTTTATTTGGTTCCCTTATATTCCTCCTAGGAGGGAAACAACCCTGTACTTTTCTTTTACCTTCTGGCTTATTTCACTGAGCATAATCCCTTCCAGCTCCATCCATGTTTCTACAAAAGACTCCAGTTTCTTTTTTCTAACATCACTGTTCATCAGGTGTAGTCCCCATGACCCTCCTACATTCACAGCACCCATGATCCATCACCATAGTCCCTTGCGCTCCTCCCACCCCTGTTTTGACCCATGTCTGCTGAATGCCTCAGATCTAAGGTCAACTCGCTAGTTGTCTTTTTCCTGTCCTCTGTTTAGTTTCACAAGACAACCCCCCCATCAGTGAGACCGCCCAATATTTTTCTTTTTCCTTCTGACTTATTTCTCTGAGCAGTACTCTTCTTGCTCCACCCACGTGGCTGCAAATGGTGTGAGTTGCAGCCTTTAACAATGACGTACGTCTCATGGTTCCACGTTTGCTTTGAAAATGGCATCTCAGAAGGGTAAAGCACTTTCCCAAGAACACAGAGCAAAGAGGTGGTGGGAGAGGGCTTTGACCAGGGCTGTGTAGCTTCAGGTCTACACTTCTAACATCATGGTCCACCCATGTTATCAAAGAACTCTACCAAAGTTCATTGGGCTAGAACAAAACAAATTGCAAGTATATTAAATTATTTCACACACATCTGCGCTTTCTTGGAATCTAAGATCTCCACTGATACAGTCTTATTCTTAGTTGAGTATCAACACCTGACCAAGCAATACAACAACTTGAGCTCAACAATTTCACAGCTTCTAATGAAAAACAAAACCTTAACAAAATCTGTTTCTTGCAGCCCATCTTTTTGCATGACACAGCAACTTGTACCATCGACCATCTTTCCCCAGATAAGTTGCATAAGGTTTCCAGTGCCAGGTGTACAGTTATATAAGAGTCAAAATCTATATAAACTGAATACAACATTTTGCTTCACCTTAACGAAAACTGCAAGAGCAAATTTGCCTTCCAAAATTATATTACAGCAGAAAATGCAATCTTGGAACTTTCTGAGAATCAAGCTTTGGTGGGCTTAGATAATGCCTGACACATTGTCTGCACTTGAAAAACAATATAATAAATAATGGGTAAAATGGGTGTCAGGGGGGTGGGTAAATAGGTGGCTAGGTAGGTAGGTGGGTGGGTTGGTGAGTGGATGGATGGATGGATGGATCAATAGATGGATCGATGGAACAATAAGAGAGGGAGTAAATGATTGCATTCCTGGCGCTGTGGCTGGGATTTTGAACTAATGACAACCAAGATCCATCCATGAGGATATCAAGGTGATTAAAGTATTTTACTCTCTCTCAAAAATTGCCCTTGAAATTTTTAGTTGAGTATCAACTATTTTAAGCTGATATTTCCCCTTAACTTTCATGAAATTTATTAATCTGCCAATAACTGCTTCAAAAGTAGCAGCAGCCTGGATGTGACAGCAGTGTGACTTCCTTCAAAAGCCATCCTAGAGACTCTGAAGACTTCGGCAACTGCTTCTTGTTCTTTCTTTCCTTACATCTTTGCCTAGTCTTGGTGTTAGGAGGAAACATAAAGAGAAAACTCATCATTAGTTTAGCAGAATGTCAGTGCTTTCGAACAGACATGACTACATCAGAGCCTGGGCCCGGCTCTGGCATTCTTAAATGCCCTGGGAAGTGTGTTTCCTTGGGGTGCCCTTTACAGATGCTGCTTCCATCCAACAGAGACCCAGCCCCTGCTGCTAAATGCCTTGCTGGTTGCCTCTCTCCACACGTGCCGCCTGTTTGTCTTCCTTTCCAGCATTCACTGCATTCCAGCATTCCAGCATTGCACTGGACGAAGTTGCCAGAATTCTATTATCAGATGTGTTCATGATATCAATCAGGACTCGAGAGACCAGAAGCTAAGCAGTGAAAAATTACAATTCAGATTCCTAAAACAATCATCTCCGTTTCCATAAAAGATTTTCCCCCTGGACTCATTTTCTCCGGAGCTTTGTCCAGCACCATTAAGCTGTGCTCTGCTTCCTCTCAAGCCGTAAGGAGCTCAAGTGCAGATTCAGTAGCACAGATTCTCTCACGAAATTTTCTCTCCATTTTCCACATGGCAACCCAGCCTAATAGAGCCTTCATTACCTTCTGGAGGAGATGGATGCAAACACCAAACACCCCTCTCTTTAGCTCATATCTTTCTCAGTTCTCAACTGAAAGAGGAAATTTCAGGATTACAGGATTATATTTAAGGAATGGTAGTTCTTGGTCTTGGGTAAGTTCCTTAACCACCCTAAGCCTAAATTTACTCATGTGTAAAATGGAAAGAAAATACTCACTTCACAAAGTTATTGTAAAGGCTCCTTCACTCAGCAAACATTTCTAAGAACCTACAAGGCTCTGGGGTGAGGATTGGGAGAAAAGCGAACCTGGAATGAAGGGTCCATGCAGCCCACAGGACAGGCACGCACAGACCAGTAAGTACAATACAGCAAGTGCTGGTGCCAGATGTAAGAAAACTGGAGTCGGAGTCACTTGGGCCTCCCTGAAATCAAGCTTCCAAAATGTCCTCACTATGTGACACTGGGGCATGACTTAGTCTTTCTCCTGACTTTATAAAAATTAAATTAGATTTTACTTGATAAGGCACTTAGCAAATGTCTGGACCAGGAAAAGCATTAAACAGAAATGGCAGTAGCATGGTGGGAAGCACAGAGGTCTGAGCACACATTGGCCAAGCACCGTGTCTGATATGCACGAGACACACAATAGCTATTAGCCCGCGAGCCTGTCTACATCACCTCCTCTCCCACAAGTAAGCTCATTACCTAATCTGAGCCAGAGATGCAGCTGACATACTAGAGATGCAAAGTTAGAAGAAGATCCTGGAAGCTAACTTCCTGGGGCACTCTCCCTGGGGCAGAGAGCAGAACAGCTGCATTCATAGGGAATCAGTAAACTACTAGGGGGAGGCAGGGGAAGGGCATGGCAGAGGTAGCACTGTATCCTCAAAGCATGGGGATGCACAACTATGGCTAAGTGTAGCCATGAGAATTCCTGGGGAGACAGGAGATGTCTTTGGGGAGCGATGAGCCCGAGCTGACTGTCCAGACTGAAGACAGCCACCCACCATGGTAACACTGACAGCAGGAGGACGAGAGTCCATGCCATGTCTTCATGGATCTGGGTGGTGCTGGGACTGACAACTGCATTTGTTTAGAATTCTTCTGAAGGCAGGTAGCGGAAACCCAACCCAAACTGATTTAAGCAAAAAGAAAACCAAAATATACCAGCGTGCCTAGTTGGTGGGTAAGACTTCAGACATGAGTAGATCAAAGCACTAGAGTGGTATTGTGATGAATCAGTGTCCTCCATTCCTTGGCTTTTTCTGACTTGCCTTCCTTCCAGAATGTTCTTCTGTTAGAGAAGAAAGGTAACCTCAGCAGGTTTATATTGGCGTTCTTCTAGGAACTCCCGGGATTCTCCTGGCTCAGATGGGCCCAGCTTGAGTGAGGATGTTTTGATTGCCTGAGCCAGGGTCACATGCCCACCTCCAGCCTAGGAGTAGATCAAAGTCTTTTGAGCCACCTCCCCTCAAAGGAAAATATGACTGTTGTCACTCAGAGAGGCCTCGAATCTCCAAATATCAACCTCACTTTCCAACTGCTCTTTTCTAAATCTGCACTGAGCATCGAAAAACACATTCAAAAGTTAACAAGTCTGGGGCCTCCCTGGTGGCGCAGCGGGTTGAGCGCCTCACTGTGATGCATCCTCGGCACAGCAACGTGAGTTCGATCCCCAGCCAGGGAGGGGATCCACATGGCACAGCAGACCTCTCCTGTCTCCCTGCTGCTCCCCTCAGCAGTGTGTTTCAGTAGATCTGCCTGTTCTGCTTCCTACTCTGTCTCTGGTGAATCCTCTCACCTCCCGAGCTTCTGGCCTGTAGCCCAGCTCTTGTGTGCATAAATAAGTCTTTAAAAAATATACAGACAGACAGACAGACAGACGTAAATGTATGTTAATGAATCTCAGCTGATTTCAGAAGGGGTAAAAAAAGGAAAACAGACTCAAAGGTCCTTCCATTAATGGTATGAAATCAACCTCACTGACTGATGGCCAGTATTTAACCTCAAGAACTCCAAGTCTCCAAGTTTTCTTTTGACAAATGGGAGGCGAGGTCTATAAAAACAAGCAGATAGGACTGTGACTTACAAAATGAAAAAAGTAAACAAGAAACACAATTTGATATGATTTAATAAAAGGTCTGTTTCCACCACTTCTCCTGGGAACCTCAGCACATTTTCTTTCCACTGACAGTTATTATCTCTACCTTTATTGAACAAAGGCATCGGAACCCAGCTGCCGTGGCTCAGTAAAGAAAATCATTCTTTTATTAATAAGACTGTTATTAGCAGGGAAAAAGATCCATGTTTGGGGGTTTGCACTGAAGTTACAGGCCATTTTGAAGAAATATGACTGACTAGTGCCAGCATTATTTCAGGCAATTTCATGATCAAATGTCCTATTAGGTTGTTTAAAATTTTTATAGAGAGTGTAAATCAGAACTATTTTCTATTTGCCCTAAATATTTAGGTGCTACTGGGAAAGCAGATCAAATTAAAGGGTATTGTGCACATTTTTTACTGGGCTCTCCCAGGGATATAAATCCTTCCACTTGCAGCATGGAGTTGTGTAAACATGGAACAGCGATGTCAGGTGTTCCTCCGATGCTGTCCTCGGAGAGATGGTTTGGGTCACACAGCATCGCCAGGTTCTTTCCATCTTCCCAGGATCCCATGGGGATCATGCACCAGGATTCAAAGGACACGACTCAGAAGTTTCCCCAGAGATCCTACGGGGATAACTTTTGAGCTACTTCATTGTTTCAGCCCTAAATAATAGAACAAGATTCAGGAGACGGTAGGAACAAAGACCGGTGTCCATGCTGTCAGGAATCTTCATTTCTTTATAGATACAGAAGGTCGATATCCAACATTAAGATGCATATCCCTTGGTCTTGCAATTTCTGTTTAGAGATCTAACCCACTGACCTCACACACGTGCATAAAGTTGTTCTAGAATATTCAGGGCAGCCTTGGTTACAGCACCAAAAGACTGGAAGCAATCCAAAAGTCTTTCAATGTGACTGATTAAATAAATCGTGGCATAATGCAGCATTAAACAGAACAAAATGGATCTAGGGACTGATCTGAACTGAAAAGGGACTATCTCTAAGATGTTAAAACTGGGGCAGGTGGGGAGTGCAGAGGAATAAGTGGAATAGGATGCCGTTTGGAGTTCTATGTGCAAATGCGTGCAAATATTTGATTGTGCACCCACAGCAAACCTCTGAAAAGAAATCCAATATTTGCCCTGTGGAAGGAAACAGAGACCAGCCTAATTTTTACCATGAAGCCTTCCAGTACTACTTTCAGACAATTTTACCATGTATGCAATTTTTAAGCAAACCCTTAAAAAAATATATATATAACATGCATTGTAATAAATCTAACAAGAAATATGAAATACTTCTAGAAAAGTAAAGATATTTAGACATACTTGAGAGCTCTGGGGTAGGTGGGGGCAGGAATGAAGAAGAACCCAATTACCTTGGATGACATCACAGACTGAATTATTGCTCCAACTCTTCACTCCTTCCCTTAACAGAATTAAATATCCTTGTACCTTTGTCATCTCCCTGCTATGGGTGCAATGGTCTTCTTGGTGCACAGATGTCAGTCTTGGCCATGTGACTTGCTATGATCAGTAGTTTTCATGGATGTGATGGAAGTAAAGGATTTAAATGTGCCTTGTGATTTAGTCTTGTACTTCCATCATCCACCGTGAAAATATCACCCATTACACAACATGATAAGGTGTATACAGCAAACCTGGACCAGTTCACACCCCAGAATCAAGTCACACTGATCCAACAGGGGTTCACACAACCACAGCCTACACATAGAGTAGAAATACATGAGTAAGAAATACAGCTTTTGTTGTAACCAAAAAACTTTAAAGGATCTATGTTAGGCTGTGTTGTTGCAGCCCTATCTAACTGATACAATGGGATGGCTCAAAGATGTGCTTCAACTCTCTCCCACCTCCAGTGGGAGACTGCTCTGTTTAACCCCATACTAGGCTGCGATCTCTTCAACGACAGGAGCTGTCTTCATCCCTGTGTCCCTATTCTTCTGTACAATGTCTGGCACAGAATTCAAAAACTCCTTTCCTGACCACCCAACTAGAGTATCCAACTCTACCCACAGTTCATTTCAACCATATCTCATAATTTAGTGCCTCAGATCGTAAAGTACAATCTATAATTATCTTATTTTGTTTTCTTGTCTCCCTCACTAGAATACAAACTCCCCCAGAGGAAATTAAGCAGTGAATGGGGGGGGGGGGATGAGTAAGTTTCTTGCTCTGATTTGCATAAACACTGAGATATCTATTTTTCCACACTCTCCAAATTTCTTAGCCCACCCTTCAAGGGCTTCCAAAAGCTGGCCCCCACCTGTTTCTAGTTCTATCACCCCTAGTTCCCCTTAGGCACTGCCAGAGGGTTTCCCCCATGTCCCACCACTACCCACACATCTGCTTCATTTACAATCCACCCAAGTGAACTCTCCGACAGGTCCTCTCTACCATGGATGTCCTTCTCTACCCTGTACTATTTTGCATGAGGGTTAGCCATGAACAACTCAAAACAACAGTAGACTAAACAAGATAAAAGTTTGTTTACCTCTTGTGTTTAATAAATTTAGAGGTAATCATAGTAAGATTAAAAAGGTTTCAGAGGAACAAGAGACTTCTAACCTAGTTATGGTTCAACCATAGATTCCTTCCATTGCTCAATGCACTTCTCCTGGAAGCCTTCTTGAAACATAAGATGTATGTTTACCTGTGCATTTCACTATGGCCCTTGCATAACCACTCGTGGAGGGCTACCAGCCCTGTGAAGGTACCAGCAGGGGTTCTTAGCCATCCTCCTAAGTCAGCAGGAACTTTGCCATCTTTACTGAGATACTAACATATCTGTGGCAACAAGTGCTCTTTATCATTTGAAAGCAATAAACTTCTTGTTTAAGGGGCAGGAGTATGGAATTGTTAAGTCTTGTGTTCAGCAAACACATAAGAGGTACAAAGAATTCACGTGATCCAAAGATAACAGGTCAAATGCTAATATCTGGAAGAAATCCCTTAGCATCCAGGGCATGAACAGAGAAACACACTCCCCATCAGAGAGGATATTGGAACTAGTCCATGGATACGTAAGCATTTTCTTTCTCCCTTTGTAATTTTTTTCCCTCTCAGTATGACTGGAATATAAATCAGTAGCCTAGAGTCCTTCTGGTTAACAAGGTTCTCACTGGGGAGGTGGCAGCCTAGGAGGCTGTTAAAGAGAGAAAGAAAAGCTTCTTCTATAAACATTTCTAGCCAGCTGCTGAGAGCTGGAGAGGAGGAATGGCACAGGGTGACCACACAGAACAGGACCATTAAGGGAAAAAAATCTGTAAAGAGTAAGGATTCTTGACCCATGTCATTGGGAGATGATCCATGAATAGAAGTCCAGCATGTAAAAGGAAAACCTTCGAGGAGGAAGCATGAGGGGAGGAGAGCCTTCCAGGCCTCCAAAGGGCCACCACTGTCCCGCGTGTGACAGGAGGGTGAAGGCCCTGCAGGTGCTTCTCAAATGTTTAAGACTAAATACCTGAACTGTAAGGGCGGGAGAGGCTGGAGTGGCCTCATGCCCCAGCACCCTCCCCCAACTCTTAGAGAATGATGCTAAGAGCTGGCATTTACTGGGTTCTCATTTACTGGGTCCTAACAACTTGTTGAGAATCTTGCCTGTGTTAATTATCTCAACGCACCTTCGCCACAATGCCCTCCTACTGCAGCTATTATTATTCCCATTTTACCCCTGGGCTTGGTGATGCTCAAGCTTATTTGGCTAGAAAGTGAAAGACTTTCTTGGCCTGCACTGGCCATCCCCTAGGACCTCTGTACCATCCTAACCTTTAACACATGGCACAGAAGACAGGAGGGGCGCCAGACCCTAGCACAGAATCATCTAGCTCCAAGATTACCTATACTGATGAACACAGTCTTTTTCATTAAAGAACTCCTAAACTTATTTTTGCAGAGGGAGTTGGAGGGGGAGTCATTCAAGAACGTACAAATGAGATAAACAATAGTTCCAGCTATTGTTAGGCTCTGTGCCACCTAATTCTCTTGCATAAGGATGATTGTTCCCAACTTGGAGACAATAAAACAGGTACAGAGAAGTTCCATCACACAGCCAGGATCTCAGAGCCAAGGAGCAGCAGGGCTGGAGTTCAACTCCAGGTCTAAGGCCAAATACACTCCTTTCCAATCTGGGGGCCTCTCTAAACTGTGGGTAAGGTAGTCACTCGTGACTTCAGATGTAAATGGTGACTCACTGTGTTTGGAAAATATTTTATTTTCTGAGACTGGTGCAAGGAGGGCAAGAAAGAGAGCTCTTATGTTTCTATTTTACTAGAGGAGAACTGCTGAGATGAAATGAAGACAGAGTAAGGAAGAGGAGAGAGGAGAGGAGAAAGAATATGACATATATGATTGATATATCTATATGATGGATATCTATCATATATATGATATATTTAGCCCTACCCCTACCCATGGACTGGTAGGCTGTTTTCAGTCTAGCTAGTGTGAATAATGCCTTGAGGATCTTAGAACAGTCATCCTTCAATATAGAAGTGAGCCTATGTATTTAAAATATTTAAAAGTGGAATTGCAAGGTCAAAGTCTTTACACAGTTAAATATATGCATATACATATACATATACACATACATACACATATACATATACACATACATACACATACACATATACACATATATATACATACACATACACATATACATACACATACACCTATACATATACATACACATACACATATACATATACATACACCTACACATATACATACACATGCACATATACATACACATACACATATACATACACACGCACATATACATACACATATACATACACATACATGTATACATATACATACACATACACATACATATGCACGTATACCTACATATACATACATGTATACATGCACATACACATATACATGTATATGCACATGCACGTATACATATACATACACATGCACCTATACATATACATATACATACACATATACATATACATACACATACACATATACATACACATACACATATACATGCACATACACATATACATACACGTATACATACACATACACCTATACATATACATATACATACACATGCACATACACCTATACATACACATATACATACACATACACATATACATATACATACACATACACCTATACATATACATATACATATACATACACATGCACGTATGCATATACATACACATACACCTATACATACACCTATACATACACATATACATACACATATACATACACATACACATATACATATACATACACATACACCTATACATATACATATACATACACATGCACGTATGCATATACATACACATACACCTATACATACACCTATACATACACATATACATACACATACACATAGACATACACATACACATATACATACACATATACATACACATATACATATACATATACATATACATATACATACACATATACATACACATACACATACACATATACATACACATATACATATACATATACATACACATATACATACACATATACATACACATGCACATACACCTATACATACACATATACATACACATATACATATACATATACATATACATACACATACACATACACATATGCATACACATATACATATACATACACATATACATACACATACACATATACATACACATATACATACACATACACATACACATATACATACACATATATACACATACATACATATATACATATACACATACATGCACATACACATATACACATATATATACATACACATACACATATACATACACATATACATATACATACACATACACATATACACACACATACACATATACATATACATACACGTATACATATACATACACATACACATACACATATACATACACATATACATATACATATACGTGGCTCCACACCGGAAATCTGGCCTTGACTGGGAGGACAACTTGGGGATGGTTATAGCGTGAGTGGTCTAGGTGGGGGCTGAGATAGAGAAGAGGTGGCAGGAGTGGCGCTGACATGTGTGAAGCCAGCATGATCTGTGGGGGTTTGGGGGTGCAGGTCTCCAAGGCAGCAGGATGGTGTCATGGTCAAACCTGGGGCCGTGGAGCCAGGCTGCCAGATTCCCTCCTCAGGGCCCTTCCCCACTGGCTGATTTTAAATGCCTTTGCCCCTCTAGCCTTTGATTTCCCAGTCAGTAAAAGAGGGACAACTGCAGTTTCCTTTACTAGGGTTGTTGTGAGGATTAAGTGAGCAAATTAAAGCAAGTGCCTGACTCCATGCTCAGCACACGGCGATTATTACTGCAATGAACCTCTCCCCCACCAACATTGAAAACAGAAAAGGGGGCAGTCCACGGAAGTGACAGGATAACAATGACAGTCACTTTTGTGCGTGTTAATTATCTGTCATGCATAACAAATGACCCCAGTGTGTAGCAACTTAAAACAATTAACACTTATTATCTCAAAGTTTCTGTGCACCAGGGCTTATGGGGTGGGCTGGACTTAATTCTAATGAACTGAATATAGCAGAACGAGGGGCTGTCACTTTGGAGATCAGGTTACAAACAACTATTATTTCTGTTTTGCTCTTTCTCACTCTTTCTTGGATAGCTTCTGGATGGGAAGCCAACCACCACACCGTGAATCAGTCCTGTGGAGAGCTCTATGCAGAGAAGCATCGGGCCTACCAACGACATAAATGAGCCTGGTGGAGGTCCTTCTAGGGGAAATTTCAGCTGAGACGGCCCCATCCTACATCATGAGGATCTTGAGTCAGAGGCACCAAGATAAGCTAATCCCAACAGGTGTGTAAGATCCCACAGCTGCCCTCTACAGGTCATCGTCCCTACATCCCAGGGTCACCTCTAGTCATTTCCTTGCACCCAGCTCCTCCACAAGGGATCCACAAAGCAAGGCTGGGAAACTCCAGAAATAAAGCCATCTCCTAGGTGGGCTTCCTAGCGTCCAAAGCAAGAACTGGTATATAACTATTAGTTATACACCACCAAATTGCAGGACTTGCCAAGGACACATAGCTGGTCCCTGGTTGTGAGTGTGTGTTCTTAACCCCCTCTCTTAGCGGGGTGTGATGAAAGGATCTCCAGGTGAGACAGAGAACACATTCTGGCACAGCCTTGCTCAGACAGGCTGGACAAGGACGCCCTCTTGAAGACTCCATTGGAGTCAGGATTTCTTGATTGAGTCTTGGAATCTCCCACCCTTTCCTTCTGATGAAAGAGCTTCCTCCTCATTGGTTTTCCTACTGGGACTCAGCTTAAACTTTAGCTGAATTTTTTAAGACAGTGTGCTGTGGATTGAATTGTGCCCCTGCAAAGAAATATGCGTTAAAATCCTAATCTCCAGCATCTGTGACTGTGGCATTATTTGGAAATAAGGTCTTTGTAGATGTCATCGAGTTAAGACAATGTCATGGAAGGGTATAGTTGACCCTAAGTTCAATAAAACAGGGGTCCTTAAAAATGAGAAGAGACACAGTCAGGAAGAACACCATGTGATGTAGAAGCAGAGAGTGAAGTGACGAATCTGCAAACCAAGGAATGCCAAGGGTTGTCCCCAACTCCAACACCAGGAGAAAGATGCAGAGCACATTCTTCCTAGAGCTTTGAGAGAGAGCATGGCCTTATCAACACCTTGATTTTGACCTAACCTCCAGAATTGTGAGAGAATTCTTTTGTCTTAAGCCTCCCAGTCTGTGGTAGCTCATTATGGCGACTCTAGAAAATGAATGCATACTGGACTAGATGATCTATAAGCAGGTAGGTTGAGCTAGTAGGTCTCTATTGCCCCTTCCTCCAGCCTGAGGGTCCTCACTTGTCATTTGATGGGGAGGTATGTCTCCTAGAAAATCTCTAGCTGTCTCCTTTTAGACAACTCTAGTTTCCACATCAGTTTTTCACCCCATATGGTAGCTGTGAGGATGAAATGAGGCAATGAATGTAAATTATTCAACATATTACCCAGCACAAGAGTGCTCAGTTAGCTGTGGGAATACTGTTTCATAAACACTTTTGAGCTCCTACTATGAGCAGACATTAGACTCGGTGCTGGGATAACATGAGAACAGGGAAAGAGGAGTCCTTTTCCTAGTGGAAGTTCACATACTGGAGAAAACTGATAACTGGGAAATTAGATTTTGGTGTGGTTAGTGCCACAATAGGGGCTCTTCCCCCAACTCTTTTGCAGCCCCTATTTCTAGGTCATTGACAATCTCCTGTTTTCACTAAATCCTTCATTTGCTTACCCTTGCCACAGCAACCAAGACTGTGTAAAATCCCTTCTTGATTAAAAGTCCTTAAACTTCACTGGAAAAAATATATTACTATTATTATACTGTCTTATATAAAATAAAATGAACCAGTGCAGAAGCTATAAAGTAAAAAGGAAAGCTCTCCTAAAGTTCTAAACCTATTCGCATAGGTTTGTCTGTTTCTTGCATAGCCTTCCAGAAATGGCCTGAGCTTTTATGGCAGGTGCTATTAGTTTTTCCCTCTTTCTGTTCATGGACAGAAATCCAAATTTGTTCATATATCAATAAGCCTCCCCACATGATGAATCATGATTGATCTGAGCCTATCAAAACAATCATGCTCCTTTACCACAAACCTGATTTCCCAGACTCTCTTGCAGCTAAGGATGACCATGTGACCAGTTCTAGCCAATAGAACTTGCAGGGTAATTGATCTGAATGCTTCTGGAGAGATTTTGATTTCATGATAAAGGACTAGAACTGTTGACATCACAATTACAGTCTTCTGCTTGGGCATGGATGCTACTTGGAGATCCTGCAGTCACCTTGTAACCATCAAGCCAGAAGCATGCAAAAGATAACTGAGCAGACTGCTACCTACAGGCTTCATGTTACCAGAAGAAATTTATCGCTTATTTGTTTAAGTCATTCACTGTTAAGATGGTCTATTACTCACAACTAAAATCATTCCTGCATTATGTGGAATTTACAGGCACACACACAGCAGCTGTGTGGTGCAAAAAACTAAAAACCCTGATTTAAATTGGATTAAACAATAAGGACATTCACCTCACCATTTTGATGGTGATAAATATAAGTGGAAATCCAAAGGGAAGGCAAGCTTCCAGCATAACATGATCAGCCATTCTATAATGTCATTGAAAAACTGGTTCTTCAAAGAGGAAAGGAAGCACAAGGGACTACCGTGGTGGACTTTGAGTGATGTGGGGGCAGATTCACCTGATGGGGTGAATTCTAATTTACCACAGTTAAAATAAGTTCTTTTTTAAAAAAATAGAAATCTAAAAACATTAGAAATCCTACAAAAAAATAAAATTCTAGAGAAGCAAAAATATAACCCCAAATATTTTAATTAAAAAATTTCTAAATAATTTGGTTCTTCTCTCGCTGCTCTGCTTTCCTTGGTTGTTTTCATCCTAAAGTCAGTTCCTCTCTTGGTTGCAAGTTGGTTAGAAAAGCCATTGGCCACATGCTTCCTTATTCATGTTCAACAAGAGAGTCCTGGAATGGAGGGCGGTACCTGTGTCCCCATGGTCTAATCAGGTAAACTTATGAGCCTTTGCCCAACAAGGACCCACTGCATCACCAAGGGATCGCAGACACTGATTAATCTAACACATCTGGATTCATTCACAAATCTGGGCGAAGAGTGGCTGGATGAGCCAATTCTAACCAGGAGGAAGACGGGAGAGGACAAGCTATTAGCACGGTTGTGTGCATGTGAAGCCAGCAGAACTCAGCAGAACTGCTCCCCTCAATAAAACCGAGTGGCAAAGGGCTCCAAGGGCTGGGGACTGTACCCGATGATGCAGATGAGAGAGTGATATGTGTGGAGAGAAGAAAGAATTAACTGAGCAGCAGAAAGATGAAGGGATACTCTGGCAGGGGATAGTAGTAATTGCTGTGCATGTAAACACGGTCGTGAGATAATAACACAGAGATGTCCGAAGTATAAGAGAACCCAGTGGGTCTGAAAGAATACACATACAGGCAGCAAGACCTTAGCATACAATAAGGGCATGAGGGAACCCAAGATCTAGGATAACGCTTTACTTCCACAGATGACGTCAGCACATGTCAAGTACGCGTGCGTTACAGTTGGTGGGTTTGGTGGCAGGTTCAAAGGCGCCCATCCCATAAGAAGCAAACAGGGCAGTCTGTGGCTAAATCAGTGATGAAATACGTGGGGCCACAGAGTGTGCATCACCCAACTGAGGGAAACTGCTCTCCAATAAAGTGCGGGAGACTGGCAGGAGCCACCTCATGTGTTGCTGTGCAAAGTCCTGGGTCCCCGCCGTGAACACAGGCTTGGCGTCTCGGTCTGGAGGACTGAGACTCTGCCAAGGGAAGCCTGCTTTCCCGAGCGACGCCTGCTGGCTCTTCCCTTCTTTCTCTGTTCCCTTTTCTCTTTCCGTTACTCTCTTGCTCTCTTCTTTCTCTCCTCCCCTCCTCTCCACGCCCCCTCTCTCCCTTCCTTCCTTTCTCTTTCCAAGCATCGAATCAGACCCCAGATATTGCTCTATCACATTTCTCACACTTTGCATCTCTTGAACACCTTCTATAGAGACCCAACCTCTCACCTTGCAACCTGGCGGAAGATGTCCCCAAATGTAACTAATCAGGACCTGACTGATAGAAATTGACATTGCTTCCAGTTCGGGTTTGTTTTTTTTTCCCCCTTCTGAATGGTTTTATTGTGAGGCTTATTTGAGACAAGAAGAAGTGTCTCCCACTGGCAAAGAAATGCCACTTCCCATTAGAAAAGCCAGCATCTGTCCAAGCCAGGTATTATCACAACAGCCGGCATCCTGGCTATGGCTGTGCCACCACAGTTAGTGCTTCTTCCCCAGGATCCACCGAGATGGAAGCATCCTCCGTGGCCCTCCCCCACCACCTTCTAACACGCACATAAAACCCCAAGAAGTGAGAAGCCGGCGAACATTTGGACAAACTCCGACCACTGTAAAAAGATACACTGCGCTTGAGCTGTTACTAACACCTGATAACTCATTAAAACCAGACTAATTATCAACAAGCAGCAGGCTGCTTTCACACTCTAAATGTACCAGTTCCTTTCGGAAATGATGGTTAAATTAACCCTAAGAAGCAGCCAATAGTCTCCTCCCATGAACCAGCTCATTCTTTGGGCTAATTAGTTCTTTCTTCATCAGTTGCTTTGAATAAAAAATGACTGGGTCACTCGTTTCCCTCTACTTGATGGATAAGCCTTCCTGTAGCCTATGACGATAACGAGGTTGTAATGATGAATATTAAATATTGAACCACTTACTATAGACTATGTATTTTACACAGATGATCCCACCAGATATCAGTGATTTAACATGAAGACGGACACACTCGGCGCTAACTAGATGCTGGGGCTGAGCAGCCAGCACGAATGTCCAAGAACCTGGTGTCTCGAGTCGGACGTGGGGGATGACTGGGCCAGCAGGAGAAGAGGAGAGAGGACTTCACCCCCGACATGCCCCCGGGTTATTGGGCTATGTCTCCACTGTGGATGTGGAGCACGGGGCTGAGCACACAATACATGCGCAATAAAATTTTGCCACAAGAAGAAACCTGCGACCTCTTATGATGCTGAGTGGGTTGCAGAAAATGATCTGTGGACAAAGCATCGTGAATGGGTTCCCCACAGCACGGGCAGTCAAGTGCGGGGGTACCTTGAGAAGAGCATGCGTGCACACGTTGACCTGCTGTTCTTCACAGACCGGTGCCTCCAGGGAACGGCGGGATGGCAGCTCAGGTGCATAGAGAGGAGCTAAGGAGAGAGGCTTCCCCAGTGTCACAGAGGAGGGTCTTAACAGAACATCCTCCCATCCGAAAGGACAAAAATAGTGGGTAACTATCCAAAATGAAATGAATACGAAAATTCACGAACTCCAAGTCATCATTTTGTCACTGCACAGAGCAGCAGCGCCGGGAGCGGAAAGAGGGCTCGAAGTCCAAGTGTGAGGGACAATGAGGAGCCTGGGGGGGCTGCACCTGCAGTGACGTGCAGCCCGATCCAAAGGCGTCTCGTGTTTGCTGGAATCAGGAATAGTGAGGAGCCGAGTACTTAGGGAGGGCACAGGCATGGGGGTGCGTTATGGGGATGTGAACTGGGTGGAGTGATCAGGGGCTATTGCCTGGGGCCGCCATTGTTCCCCACTAGTCAAAACAGATTTTCTCTATTCTCTGTTCTTACCTAACTTTCTGCTCACCTTTCCAAGTAAGGTACTTCAGCTGGATAGTCTGCCCACAATGTCAGCCTCTGTGTTCAGCGGATGCCGGCTTCCCAGTACATTCCTCACACTAGGTCCTTGGTGAGAGTCCCCCTGCCTGCCTGTGTGCCTGGCTGACCAGCAAGAACTCTGGGTACCGAGACAATAGCCCCCAAAACGGGGGGCTGGTGTGGATTCCCCAGCCCCCCTTTGTTCTCGGGATATAGACTTGGCACCCAAAATTTCTGCTGGTCACTATAAAATGTAGAGGCAGGTAGGGGGTCTCTCACCAGGGCAAAAGTCTTGGTAGGAGGCCATCTGCTGGAAACAGCAGGCAGGCTGCATGGCCAGATTCACAGAACCAGCTAGACCAAGCAGACAGGACCTTGAGTGTCCACAGGGACCACAGATAGGGCGCTTTGATCAGCAGAACAGTGGGGCCCCCAGGGAACAGCCCCTATTCACGCCCCCTAGACTGTGCCAGACTATTATGCGTCCTCCCCAGTACACGTCCCCACCACGCACCTTCCTACCTACCTTCCTCCCTCCCTCCCTCTCTCTCTTTCTCTTTCTCTCCTGCTGCTGCTCCCAACACTTGCACCCCGCCCCCGCAAGGCGACAGACTAAGGCAGACTAAGGACCCCACATCATGTGATTGATTCTGCAGTCACGAAACCACCACAAACTTTTCAACCACATGGAAACAAAAAGGTTCCCTTGATAATGGAGATGTTAAATCAATCATGGCAACCCATGACATAGAATACTTCTGAAGTTCCTCAAAAGAGTGATCAGCATATATTTAAGGTCACTGAAGGATGTTTTAATATTAAATGAAAAAGTCAGTCATAAAACAGAAGATGTAGTATAATCCCATTTTTTCCATAAAAGTTTAAAATTACAAGAAAAAAGAGTCTGGAAGGACAAAAATGAAGCAAGATGTGAAGTCTTTTATGGATGGTGAGGCTCTGGGTGAATTTTTAATTTTCCTTGGCATGTCTATGTTTTTTAATTTTTATATAATAAAAGTGTATTGAGTGTTGAATTCAAACCAAATGAAACCTGTTGTCCTGGTGGCTGTTTGAACAGACACAGGAAAGGACATCACAAAGTTAAAACTCAACCAGCCTGTAGCAACTGCCAAGGATTCAGAGAAATCGGCAGGGCCCAAGAAGGTGGGGGTCAGAAACTGTTGAAAGTGGTGCAGGAGTTTTTAAAACTCCACCGTGCTGTTATTCATAATAATTTCCCCAAAAATCTCAATTACAACATTCCAAATATGCCAGTGATACACATGCCAATTTTATATCTCTAAAAACATCCAGATGTGGGGCCTCCCTGGTGGCGCAGGGGTTAAAGTCGCAGCACTGGGAAGCTATCAGCAACCACTGCAGCTGGAGTTGGATCCCCAGCCAGGGAGGGGACCCACATGGCACAGCAGACCTCTCCTGCCTCACCCGCTGCTCCCCTCAGCAGTGTGTTTCAGTTGATCTGCCTGTTCTGCTCCCCACTCTGTCTCTGGCATATCCTCTCACCACCCCTCACCATGCACTTCTGGCCTATACCCCGGTTCTTGTATGCATAAATAAATAAATCTTTTTTAAAATATCCAGATGCCTAGAACGCAGTAGAAGAGAGTCCACGTTTTCCCATGGAAATGTCATTTCAACCAGTAACAAAGAACTCTCCTGAGCGGGTTACTTCCTGGCTAACTCTCTACATGGCGCAATCGCAGAGGCTTTCCTGCTGCCTGGCGATAAAGGAACATGAACAGTGCTAGAGAGACCAGAGAGCGCTGAAGTCAGGGGAGGGGCCCAGCGCCGCAGTTAGGACTGTGTGACCTGAGCAAGTCCTTTCCAGTGGTCTCAGCTGGCTGATCTATTGGGCTCAGGCATTAAGACCAAATTCTCTCCCCCAGGACCTCGAACTTGGGCATGGAGACGGACAGGTGGGGCACAGTGACCGTGAATCCCACTGCGGCCAGCCTCCGCAGAGCTGGGCTGGCAGTTCCCTTCCTGGGCCAACTCTCCTTGTTTCGCAACGCCCCACTAGCCCAGCAATCGACAACTGGCCACCCTGGGTGGGGCAGACTCTCCTTCTGGTGCATGGGACCCGTTGTGACTTCTCTCCTGAGGCCCAGATGCAAGGCAGTCCTTTCCGCCAGCAGGAAGGGAGCGGGCAGTCAGGCCCAGGAGTCCAGCCCATAGGGAAAGGCTGCCACAGAGCACAGCTGCCGTCCTGTGCTAAGCGTCAAGGCCTGCAGGGTCAGCTGTCACACGCACTGAGCGCCCGGCGTGAGGCCCAGCGGTGAAGGAGCAGAAAGGAGTGACAACGAACAGGATGGGCTAGGGCTCTGAGCTTCTCACACCTGGCTGATGTGGGCCCACCTAAACCTACACCTGGCAGACGTGGGCCCCCCTGACGCCACACCTGGCAGGCGTGGGCCCCCCTGACGCCACACCTGGCAGATGTGGGCCCCCCTGACGTCACACCTGGCTGAGCACTCAGGACAGGGACTTCATTTTGCAGCTGCCCTCGGAGTCTCCCTAACACAGTGGGGCTCCGTGTAATTTCACTCCCGGGGGACACCTGGTCATGATGTCTACCACTGTTTCTGGCCGTCGGCCTGGGGCAGAGGTTCTGGCACTCGGTGGGTAGAGGCCATAAGCACCCTCTCCTGTGACTGCCGCAGCAAACCACTGCAAGCCCAGCGGCGCAGAACAACTCAACCATCAGTTTGCGGGCCCACCGGCGTGACTCCGACAGCTGCTTCCCGGACTCTCTGGGGAGAAGCCGTCTCCCGTCTCCTGCATGCCCAGCCTCTCCCAGGGGCCCGGCCGCCTAGTTCGAGGTCCCTTCCTCCATACGGCACCTTCTCTTCCCTCCCTGCTTCCACCAGAGCATCACCACCTCCCTTGGAAGGAGACTGCCGGTTTCATCAGGCTCGAGATACTGTCCCCGTCTCGACACTTGATTTAAATCCCCTCTGCAAAGGTTCAGTTTGACGTGCTGCCTGCCACATGAGGTCCCTACTCACAGATTCCTGAACGTAGACGTGGAAACTCTGGGTGGCTCGTCTCCAATGCCCCACATCGGGGTGCTGCGAGATGCCCTGCAGCCCCCCAACAAAGAGCCACCTGGTTTAAACATCAACAGAGCCAGGTTGAAAGGCCCACGTGCTGCTGCGAAGCCACTGCAGGTAGGGCTCCACCTGCCGCCACCTGACACCCTTCAGAACACGACACGGCCGGCACGCACTTGTCCATCGTCCCGGCGGTGCAAGACACCCGCGGATTTGAAAATAATTGTAAAGTCTGCCCAGCCCACGAAAGAAACAGAGACCATGTTCCCCTGAGACTCCTAAGAGCGTCAGAGGGAGACAGTCACCTCTTAGCCTCGACGTGTTACTGACTCAGGGGGGTTTGGTTTTAAATGTTTGGAAGTTACAGGGGAAAAAGATGGAACACCCCAGTCTTTGCAACAGAAAATGAGAAGCAGAAACACAAATCAGCTGTGGCCAGCCCAAACTCCCTCCCCTGCCAATTTCCTGTCTGTGTCTGCTCCAAGCAAAAGACTTTGGGAAGGGAAAGTGAACGGCTGGTGTCACCCGCACCAGAAGCACCAAGCTGTGCACCTCACACAGGTGAGCCCGCGAGATTCTAAAGTGGGGTCAGTGAGGTTTTCCTGAAAAGGGTCAGCTGAAGTATCTCAGGCCTGACAAGCCACAGTGCTTTTCAGCCTCGGTAACTGCGCATCAATTCCTATAACAATTCTCTGGTTCTATGTCCTAGTGGTTCTAGGTGCTGTTTCTCTGGCAAACCCTAAAATGATAAACCTAAAAAATCTTTAATGATAAAGACCAAATATTTATGATAATTATTTCTGGGTGGTAGGATTTGAACAGTTTCTGTTGGCTTCTTTTTTAACCTATGTAGCACCCCTGCCCCCACTTCCACAGTGGCATGTAGTGGGTACTAAGAAATGTTTGGTAATGCAAAGAAAAATTATTCCCAGGGTGTCCCCAAGCTACAGTATCAGGGGGTTTCTTTGCCATGATGGGTGGTAAGCCCAGGGAAACAGAATTAAAACAGCATCTGGAATCATCTTTCCTGAAAATACATTTTTAAAATGGAGTTTTCTTATGATCTTGCTAAGGACTTTAATCTTTAAAGTGTTGCAAATCCAGGAGCCATCAAAATACACACATTTGATTACATAAAACTAAACAAATAAATAAAGTCTGGTAAACCCAAGCCACCAAAATACAAAGTCAAAATAGAAATGATGTTTGTGAAGCCCAGCATAGAAAAGGTCTAAATCCCCTCTTGTACAAAATCAACAAGAAAAATAGCAAACCAATAGAAACATGGGCAAAAAAAATGGGTAGTTTGTGAGAAAAGAAATAGAACTGATTCTCAAACATATGAAAAAATGCTCTGTTACTTGTAAAAAGAGAAATGCAAATTAGAACTGTGCTGAGATATCAATTCTCACCTATCAGATTGGCAAAATTTAAAAGAACCTGATAATCCAATGTGGCTGATGGAACTATAGGGAAATAAACACTCTCAAACAGAGCTAGGGAGGGAGTGTGAATTGATACCACCTCTCTGGAGAATATTCTGACAATATCTATAAAAAAAGTACATCATTTGGCCACTCTATTCCAATTTTAGGAATTTATCCCACAAGTCCACTCACACACGAGCCAATCACACAGGTATCAGGTTATCGGTTACAGCTTGTTTGTAACAGCAGAGGAGTGAGGGGAGATCTTAGCATCCAAAGTAGAGACTGTTTGGTGAGCCAGAGCCTGCCTTTCCATGCCCTCTGCAGTGCAGAAAAGAGAGTAAGAAAATTCTCTATGTAGTGGTCTAGGAGGATCTCTAAGATTTCTACTTAAGAGAAAGAAAAAAAAACGAGTAATAGAAAAATGGGTGCCTTTTATGTTTTAAAAAGGAATATATGTACACGTTCACACACACACACAAAATGTTTTGCCTATTGCAAGAAGGGAGGGAGGAATTATAAATGGAAAAACAAGAGAACTTTCACTATCTTTTTGCATGTTTTGACATTGGAACTATGTGGAAGTATCACCTGTTCAAAAATTCATAGAGGCTTTTCCTACTTCAGAGTTTTATAAACTCTACCCACTGACAGAGGGGCTCTGTCCTTAACTTAAACACACAGACAATACTCCTCCTGAAATATCTTGCTTTTCTTTCAGAACTCTATTTAAATACCACTTCCTCCAGGAAGTCTTCCCTGACTAGTCCCACCTTCTCCAGAGAAAGTGAACTATCTCTGTTGTACCCATTCAGTGCCCAGCAGTATTTGTCACAATTGGTGCTGAACAATGATTATTTAATAACTGCCTCCCTCCCTGGAGGAGCTACAGAGACTCTTCAGGTAGATTCTAGCAGTGAGCTAAGCAGTTGTCACATAACATGTCCTTATAAGAGGCTTTCTTCCTTTGGACGGAAGATTTTGGGGACGAATGTGTGTTCCCCCAAAATTCACATGTTGAGATTCTAACCCATAGCTGATGGTTTTAGGGGGTACAGTCTTTGGGAGGAGATTGGGTCCTGAGAGTGGAACCCTCAAGAATGGCATCAGTGTCTTTATAGAAGAGCCCCACAGAGCTAGCTAGACCTCTTCCCACCATGTGAGCTGAGCACGAGGAACTGGCCATCTACAGCCAGAGACAGGGCTCTCCCCAAACCTGCCTGTGCGGGTGCACAGATCTTGCACCTCCAGTCTCCAGAAACACCATGAGAAATAAATGCTTGTGGTTTAAGCCACCCAGTCTGTGGCATCTTTTATAGGAGCTCAAAATGACTAAGACAGGAGGGACAAAAATGGAAAGGATTATCACTAACTCTTACTGCACATCCACTGTGGGCCAGGAGAGGCCAGAGTTCCTTGCATAGTAACACATTGAGTTCTCCAGACAAGGGGGACTGGCATGACCAGCATTTGACTGATGAGGTGACTGAGGCTCAGGGAGACCAAGCTACACCCCCAACCCCAATGCCCAGGATAAGCAGGTTTCAAACGTAGTCTGCTGCCAGAACCCTCGTTCTCAGCCCCCAGAGGGAAGGAAGGAATGAGAGGAAGAGGAAGAAAGGGTGCAGAGAAGTTCCCCCAGCAGGTGGAGCATTTTACAGCCACACCAGGACATCTGGTCCCTGGGAGAACCCCAGAACCCCATTAAGGAGGATTCCAAAACACACATATGAAACCCTTACAAACGCACAACATTGGACTTCAACAAAGAGACAGCAGGCTTGAAGCATGACACCTGTCTTGTCTGGAGGAGCAGGTAACACGCATTGTAGATAAATACACTATCTGATGTGGGTTAATAGGCTTCATTGAATTAATGATGACAGAATAATTACCTCAACAAGCAACAGCAGCAGGGAGCCTGGGGCTTCTAATTGAGGATAATTCCAGCACCAGGAGAGAGCGGAAGTTTTGACTTTAGGACTGTGGAAACTTCCCTGAGATGGGAGCTTTATTATTTTTATTATTTTAAGTCAATAGCACCCACCATGATTTGTCTGAGTTCTCTGAAATTCAATAGGAAGTTATCTGCAGGATGAAAACATTAATAAAAGAAACAGAAGGAAATGGGAAATAAGAAAAGCAGATGTGCTCCAATTTCTGCTGTTTCTTCACTAATAGGATTTGACCCTAATCCATAAGGTTCAGGCTGAATCCTGAAAAGCATAAGATAATGGGGATTACATTGGGTAATCACAGCAGCAATAATAATAGCTATCACTTGTTGAAACTACCTCCAGCCACGCTCTGTAATAAGTCCCCTTTATACCTTTACATCTTAGCCCATAGATTTCCCAGAATAACTTTTGTGGAGTAGAAAAAAACCAGTTCCCCTCTTTAATGAATATAAACTATATATTAATGGTATGGAATATTGTTTATTTTCTTAGATATGATAATAGTATTGTAGACATATTGGAAAATATTCTTAAGAAATTCACAATGAGGGCCTCCCCTGGTGGCGCAGTGGGTTAAGCAACGCACTATGAAGCAAATCGCAGCCACTGCAGCACGAGTTCGATCCCTGCTGCCGGCCAG
>JAGFMF010011768.1:7624016-7651037 GCA_019455555.1 Galemys pyrenaicus
CTCTGTGGTGAATCCTCTCACCCCCCCCACACCTCTGGCCTGTGCCCCAGTGCTTGTATGCATAAATAAATAAATCTTTAAAAAAAAAAAAAAAGAAATTCACAATGAAATATTCCAGAGTGAAGTATTTTGTTATTTGCAACTTATTTTCAAATAGTTGAGGGAAAAAGGTGTGTATGTGAAGGAGAAATGAATATTAATTATATACTTGTTCAAAACCACACAGCTAGGAAATTGCAGAATGAGGTTCTAAACTAGAGTTCAGAAAGCAAAGCTTTAGAGTAATACCCACAGAGGAGTCCCTTCTGAATTTCACTACCAGAGAGGCAGACCCAGGTATAATTTGTTGATGAGTCTGAATTTCATTCTGTTCTCTAAGGATCTTCTAGATACCCATCATGAGCCCAGCACAGGACAAGGCAATTTGCAGATTGTTTTTTCAAAGATGGCCACGACAACAGCTCCCATACCACAACCTCTTATAATGCGACCTTGATATTCTTCATGTTGACTGAGGGAGCCTATGCTCCTGCTCCCTTGAACCTTAGCAACTGCCTCCATCTATAGCAGAAAGATGTTACTTGACTCCCAGAGCATGAAAATTATGCTCACTTCTTCCTTGCTCTTTGGATACTCATTCCTGGATGCCAAACTAGCCAAGTAGAGAGGCCATATGGAAAGGCCACAAATGGATGTCCTGACCCACTGGTCAGCTGAGACCCAGCTAGCAGTCGGCAGGGAAGACAAGTACCCAAAGTTTCCTCTAAGCGATTCCAACCCCCAGCCATCAAATCACCCTCAAGTTTTGAGTTTTCCCAGGTAATTTCCCAGAAGCAAGCCATCCCTTCTGCACCTACTCCGAATTCTTGACCCACAGAATCCACAATGATAATAAAATTATTGTTTATGCCATTAGGTCTTGCTATGACCTCTTACACAGTGATCCTACCTGGAAGAGCTGTATAGAGTAATATAGACAAGAGCACATGAAATAATATCTGGTCTTCTAATTTAAAAAAAAAGAATCCTATGACACAATTTTAATAAAAATATAATGTCACTCATAATAGCCAAAAGGTGGATATAATATAAATGTCCATCAAATGGTCATCCATTTGGTTATCCATTGTGTGGTTAGCCACACAATGGAATAGTACTCAGTCATAAAAAGGAACAAAGCACTGATGTCTGCTATGACATGAGTGAACCTGGAAGACATGCTTAATGAAAGAAGTCAACCACAAAAGGCCATGCACTGTATGGTTCCACTTCAGTGAAACATCCAGAATGAACAAATCCATAGAGATAGGAAATAGAGCAGTACTTTCCAGAAGAGGGAGGCAGGGGAGAGTCAGGAAGGACTGCTTAATGGATAAAGGGTTTCTTTTGGGGATGATGAAGATATACTGGAATTAGAGAGTAGTGAGAATTAAAGTCTTGTGACTATATTGAAGCCTCTGAATGGCATACTTTTAAATCATGAATTTTATGGGATGTGAATTATATTTCAATTTTTTCAAAAGGCAAGTGTCTTGGGGCCTCCCTGGTGGTGCAGTGGGTTAAACAACACACTATGAAGCAGACCACAGCCACTGCAGCACGAGTTCGATCCCTGCTGCTGGCCAGGGAGGGGACCCACATGGCGCAGCAGACCTCTCCTGCTGTGCCCGCTGCTCCCCTCAGCAGTGTACTTCCATTGATGTGCCTGTTCTGCTCCCCGCTCTCTGTGGTGAATCCTCTCACCTCCCGCGACTCTGGCCTGTACCCCAGTGCTTGTATGCATAAATAAATAAATATTAAAAAAAAAAACAACAAAAGGCAAGTGTCTTATCAGGGACGTCTGTGAAAGTACAAACTCCTGTGCACTGAGGTCCAGTGATGTGAGCTGTTAGCCAGGGACCAATTTCTAAGTGTGTGGACTTGGGCAGGTTCCTCAACCCCTGTGGGGGCTTGGATTACCCATCCATAAAATGGGAGTAAGAAGTTTCGCTTTGCAGGACTGCTGTCAGGGTTAAGTTTGTTTTTATCAGAGACTGCAAGGGACCCACTCCCACCACCTAAGAAGCCAAAATCAGGATTCTACTGAGGAAATCAGGGATGTGTCCCAAAGCCCTGATCACCAAGAATTGAGTCTCATAAGAAACATATACCAAGAACTAAAATGCTAACAAAAATCAGATATTCTTTCTGGTGTATGTGTGATGTGAATAGAGAAATTTCTTTAAACTTACTGATTCGTGGAAAATGGAGATTTTGCATTGTATTTGAAAGTTAATCCATTAGAGCCATTTAGCTACTTGCAAAATAACATTTTTGTAAAGAAAAATTCAAATACCAAATTAGAAAAGACTTAGTCTCTTAGCTATAGAGTCAGAAAATAGTTAAGGATTTTTTGAAGCACCAACTCCAGCTCCTGTGACTAATTTAGTTAATGACCTTAGAAGGGCAAACAGACCTCTCCACAACAAATTCTCAAAGATAGTTTCCTAACACATTTTTTAAATCTGAAGGTAATAAGTTAACCACCCAAGAGACTCTTGAAACAAAGTTTTTAATCAAAGCTTAAAGCAAAGCTTTCCTAGTTTATAAACAAAATTAAAAAGAAACTGACCTCTCTGTTGACATGAGACGAAATTCTATAAACCTTCACTAAATTCCTTGTGGTATCAGCCCCAATAATCAGTGGTCCAGCATAACCTGATCAGGTGACCCTCAGCTCTGGCTGCATATTAGAATTATTAAATACTTTTTTGAGAACACCAGTGCCCACGTGTGGAGAGTCCTCAAATTACTAAAAATGGAGCTACCATATGAACCAGAAATCCCACTCCTAGGAATCTACCCAAAGGACACAAAATCATTCATTCAAAATGAAACCTGCACTCCTATGTTTACTGCAGCACTATTTACAATAGCTAAGATATAGAAACAACCTAAATGCCCAAAAATTGATGACTTGATCACATGGAATACTACTCAGGCATCAATAAAGATGAACTCGTGCCATTCGCAGCAACAGGGATGGAGCTGGAGGGGATGATGCTGCGTGAAATCAGAAGGAAAAAGAAAAATATCAGATGGTTTCACTTATAGGAGAAAAAATATAGCAGAACCAAATGAGGAATCAGGAGGGAAAAAAGACAAACTAGCAGGCAGTTATAAATCAGAAATATTCAGCAGGGGAGGGAGAGGGATTAAAACAGGGACAGGAAGAGCACAAGAGACTATAGCGATGGTTCACAGGTGACTTGGTGCTGGGACTTTTAGGGGAGTACACCTGAGAGGAGAGAGTAAACTGCAAAAATGAATAATGATGTAAAATATGGAGAAAGAAATTTAGAAAATACCAGTGTCCAGGCCCCACCCAAAAAGCCTCATTTCATCAGCATGGAATGAGGATGGGTGTGTCTGGGGGCCAACGAGGAGACCTTCTAGGCTGGGGTAGAGGGGGATGGCGAGAGGCAGAGGAGGCACCAGGTCACGTGAGTTCTATGTGCCCAGGTGAGAACCTCAGCTTTGACTCTAAAAGAAAGAAGCCACTGGGGGCACCAGATTGCAAGTAGAGTAAATCCAGCTCTGATCAGCCCAAGCAAAACTGATCAATCACCAGCTCTTCCAAATATGTGGATGGGACCAGTTCTCCACCCTCACCTCTTCCTCCTCCTCCTCCCCCATTTTGAGGACAACCTTTCTCTGCTTTGCTCTGCTTCTCCCTACAAGAAACAAACATCATTTCCTAAAACAATATTCTAATCTCAGGATTATACATTAATATAACAGAAAACATCTGTTCAACCTGACTCACCACGGCTTTCCAGCCTCCATGTCCAAGCCTGGTGTCCACTACCAAATTCTCAGGAGAAAGTCCTGGATTTAGTCCAGAAGCCCTGACCCAAGGTCTTGGGGTCCATTGTTTTGTTACCAGCTTGCAACAGACAGGAGCAGATATATGTGCTGCTTTCAATATAAGTTAGTTGTGGCAATGGCTCCTCAGAAACCTTCTATATGGCAGTGTACTGCCTGGATCATGGAATGGACCAATCAGGTGTGAGCTATGGGTTGGTTGATTCTTTGTTGCCGGGTCTCTACCTCTCACCATAAGTCAGTGGTAGCAGAGCACTTTTGTGTAAATTGCACTTCCTAAATTATGAAACAGACCAATCAGGTGCAGGATTAAAAAAATGGACCTATCAGACTGTGGGGAGCACCCTAAAAATTAATATAAGCCATGTTCAGAAGAAGCCTAGAGCACTCATCCAAAAGAATTGATTCAGCAGGATTTATCAGACACAAGGAGTAGACAGGAAGAAAGTGGAGAAGCAGCAGCCCAAAGGAAGAGCCCCTGCAGAGGAAGAGGAGGCCTGAAGAGCGAAAGACAGTTCCAGCATCTGAAGAAAAGGAGGGAAACAACCAGCAGCCACTCTCTGAGGAGGGGAGAAAGACTGAAGGACCCTGCAGAGACTGGGCCTCAATCCTGTCTCTGACACTGACTGAAAAAAGCACCAAAGGTCCTGGGCCTGGTGTCTTAAAAAGCTGTTTGTTGTTGGTATAAACCAACAACTCACAAAAGCTATAACACTGGGTGTCCCTGGATACCACCTCTGCAGGTCACATAATGGCCATCGCTACTGGCCAATGCAGCCCAGCACTCCTGGTGACCAGTGACTACCAACACTGATACTGTCTGGATGAAGAGCCAGCCTCTTGTGGATACATAAATGTTTTTATTTCACCCTGTTTATAAATGAACCCACGGTTATTGTTCCTGTAGCCTGAGGTCTCTTACACTTATGCACACAGGTAAAAAGCCCTAAACAGTAACCTATATCAGACACTGTCCTCTGTTAGGCTATAGCCCCTATTATTATAGCCCTTAATTCTGATGTATGGCCTTTTGACCTTTTGGGGGCGCTCTAGCCCTAAAGCCTTCTACCCCTTCCCCCTTTCAGTTTCTCGTGCCAGGGAGGTGGGCAGACTCTGAGAATCAAGCTGGGAGTCTTCCAGCCCTCCTGAAGCATCACTCCTGAGAGGATGTGCTAATCCCAGAGACATGCTGGGCTAGAGGTGGCTCCGCATTAGTTCACTGAGGCCTCCTGGCCACCCTGTAAATTAGACTGTTACTACCCTCAGGGATGAGGGAGCCAAGGTGCGGAAGGGTCAAGTAACCTGCTCAAGGTCACCCAACTAGACGCTGTCTGCATGAAGCCCTTGTTTTCAGCCTGTGCCCTCCCGCCACACCCAGGGTAGAGCGCCTTGTCCACATTCTGGGGCTCCCGGCTTCGCCATGGGAATTTCAGAGGATGGAATCCAGTTCACACAGTATTAAGACTAAGACACGCCCCTGTCTCTCTCTCCCCTTCCCCCACCCCCACCCTCCACCCCTCCACACCCTCTGTGGGTGCAGCCTCAGTGATGGCATCCAGTGAGGGGCCCTACCTGGAAGGTTCAGCTAAGCTGCAGCCAGACTGCCCTCCAAGGAACTTCCAGTCACGACAGAACGGGCGGTTTTCTCAGGCCAGGGACCGCTCACCCGGGAACTAAGGATGGCTTGCAAACCAATCCCAGAAGCTGATTCCAAAAGAATGGGATCGTTTCCTCACTCAAAGCGCAAATATGGGAACAATCCGTCGCATCCTTTCTAATCTTACCCAGTTTTATTTCTATTTACATTTTCAGCCTGGGCCAATGGTTTGAGTACAAAACCCACACCAGTCCTGCCCAATGTGCAAATCGTTTCTTTTGTTTGAATTCATTCTACTCTTTTCCCAGCTTAAACAAACTCCATCTCCTGTATCCACGCAGCAGCTTTACCGGCTCTCGCAGGCTGGAGGCGGCGCTGCGCTGTTCACAGTCCGATTTGTCCTTTCACCGCAAGGAGGCCACAGGCCTGCCCCTCCCAACCCGCGGAGATCAAGGCTCGCAGCGAGGACGCCCATCACCCCGTAACAAGCCAGGCAAATGCCGACCTCGGGAGCAGCGAACCCCACGCACAGGTGTCCGGCTCCCGGATGGGCCCACCTGAGCCAGGAGCACCGCACTGGACAAGCATCAGGCCCACGTCGGAAGGCGGCGGAGTCGCTATGTGTGTGCGCTCTGCCCACGACCGCAACCTTCTCGGCGATTGTGAGGAAGTGATTGCTGCCTCCATTTTAGAGATGAGACACCTCCACAAGGTTAGTAATTTGCCCAAATTCACACAGTAAATAGTAGAGCCAAGAATCCCAGCAACTATTCATAAGCAGCATGAAAAAAACGACTCAACCTTGGGGCCTCCCTAGTGGCGCAGCCGATTGAGCGCTGCACTGTGAAGCAACCACGGCACAGCAGTGCAAGTTCGATTCCCGGCTAGGGAGGGACCCACATGGAGCAGCAGACCTCTCCTGTCTCCCTGATGCTCCCCTCAGCAGTGTAGTTCGGTTGATCTGCCTGTTTTGCTCCCACTCTGTCTCTAGTGAATCCTCTTACCTCCCTTGCCTCTGGCCTGTACCCCAACTCTTGTATGCATAAATAAATAAATCTTTTAAAAAGAAAAAAATGTAAGCAAAGAACTATGAAGCAAACCTCAGCCACTGCAGCACGAGTTCAATCCCTGCTGCCGGCCAGGGAGGGGACCCACATAGTGCAGCAGACCTCTCCTGCTGTGCTCGCTGCTCCCCTCAGCAGTGTACTTCAGTTGATCTGCCTGTTCTGTACCCCGCTCTCTGTGGTGAATCCTCTCACCACCCCCACACCTCTGGCCTGTACCCCAGTGCTTGTATGCATAAATAAATATATCTTAAAAAAAAAAAAAAGAAAAAAATGGGGCCTCCCCGGTGGTGCAGTGGGTTAAAGCAACATACTATGAAGCAAACCGCAGCCACTGCAACACGAGTTCAATCCCCACCGCCGTCCAGGGAGGGGACCCACATGGCGCTGCAGACCTCTCCTGCTCCGGCTGCTGCCCTAGGCAGTGTGTTTCCGTCAGTCTGCCTGCTCTGCTCCCCACTCTGGTGAATCCTCTCACCCCCCCACCTCTGGCCTGTGCCCCAGCTCTTGTATGCATAAATAAATCTTTAAAAAAAGAAGAAAAAAAAATGACTCTACCAATCTAAGACATTCCTGTCCTGTAAAAATGATAAAGGATACATCGTGAAATCAGAGACCCTAGTGTGTACACATTTATGTGATTCCTCAAACTGAAGTTGAATAACCAAACAAATTATCAACTATTGGCAGCATTTCCCCTTCACTAAAATCTGAGCAGTAGGACAGGATTTGTGATAAAAAGCTCCTTTGATAATCGCAGGTGGTCGTGATTTTCTTTCTTCTTCCTATTTCCTTTTCTCCATCCTTGGGGGAATCATCTGTGTTTGGTTTAAAAGTTCAAAAACAACCATGACTTTGAACAACAGGTTAAAAGAGTCATCCGCCCATGCAATGAACAAAGGAACAAATTAGAGAAAAACATTCAAACAAAAATTCCTTCCAGCGTTTTTCTTGGGAGAAGTCAGTGCTGTGGCTTAATCTGTGGAGCCAAAGCCTTCTCTTTTAACACTTTACATCTACACGTGTTTCACGTGGTTTTCAAGTTGCTCTCTACTCGACTGCTCAGTGCTTAATGCCTCCATCTCCTCTACAGAAAGGTTGTAAAGTGCTTAGTCTCTGGTTCATAGCAAGGGTTGTATGTGTGGTTCCTTTATGATAACGCTGTTTTTAACCACAGGACCGTCCAAGATGGCGACGCACGTGGGCAGCTGTTCAGTTCCGCTGGGTCTCTCCCATGTATATAGGAGGTAGGCATGCTGCTAACGAAACTTCTTTTGGGCTTTTTTCTCTTATCTGTCTAGTGTCTGCTGCATTATTTTCTAGCTGAGAAGAACCAAGAGCGGTGTGGGGAGTTTTGTTTTGCCCCACACCCCCTAAATACTTGAGCGGGCATATCAATGGAACTGATTTTTATGGGTTTTGTTGTTGTTTGAGGCTTTATTTTTTAGAGAAGTTTAAGGACCCAGAAAAATGAGGGACAGGCACAGCAATTTCCACATACCCCCGTCCTCCCAAGGTCCTAGCCTTCCCTGGGACCAACATCCTCCCTGAGAGTGGAAGCTGTCACGCTGATGAGTCTGTGGATGCAGCGTTATCCCTCAAACACCGTCTCTACCTTGCTGTCCACCCTTGGTTTCCTGCATTCTCTTTACCTTAGCCTATAGGTGAAGAAAACACGCTCCTTAGGGCCTTCCTCGTGGAGCAGCGGGTTGAGCGCCACACTGCGAAGCATCTACCACACAGCTGCCAGGGAGGGGACCCACAGGGCGCAGCAGACCTCTCCTGCCTCGCCCACTGCTCCCCTCAGCGGTGCATTTCAGTTGATCTGCCTGTTCTGCTCACCACTCTGTCTCTGATGAATCTTCTCACTCACCCCCACACCTCTGGCCTGTATCCCCAGCTCTTATATGCATAAAGAAATAAATATTTTTTTTAAAAAGAAGAAGTCACTGAGCTGCTGTGGGGGGAGGCTTTGTCCGTCTGTTTAACACCTGTCTCCAGGGTATAGACTCAGCGCTGCACTCTGTGCACACAGGCGTGCTTGTCCTAGACCAGGTTCCCAAGAAACGAGGCACCACTGGGGCTCCCTCTGCCCTGGCTCATTAAGCAGTGCTCTCTGGAGAGCGGGGGAGTGAGGTAGAGCAGGAGCAGGCGGATGAAGATGTGGCTTTACCGGAAGCTGCAGTCTGACCTCTCAGCACCCTGCGGCAGGAGTGACCTCACCGACCCGTGCTGACCCCCCGCCAGCCTTCTGCACGCTGTCCCCGTTGGTCCCCAAGCAGAGCATGCAATTCCCGGGAGGAACAGGAGCAGCCGGCACTCCCCGCAGCTGGGGGAGGCTGTCCTGGCCTCCCAGATGGACTCCAGTAAGAGTGGAAACTGACAGCATCAGGCTGGGTGACAATCGTTGAATGATGACTTCCAACTGGAACCCAGTCTCCGCTCCGGTCTGCTGTCTGTGCTCACAAGACAGGACTTTTATCCTCCAAGAATGTCACAGTCATTGGGTTTACCTCAGAGGCCTTCCCCAGCACAACTCAGCTGGCAAGGGTCACACCTAACTGTTTAGTTACCACTTCGGAGAAGGAAGGACACAACCAGTGAGGTTTATAACCTTCCCTTAGCAGCCAAGGCCACTATGAATTGAGGGTTACATTGGGGTTTTGTCTGACAGCTGGATAAAGCCAATTCATGTCAAAGGAGCAGACATACCACAAAAAGTCCACTAGAATTTTACCTCCCAGAGAGGGTATTGGACTTTCCACGTTCTTGTACCTGGGCTGAGACTCAAACTGGGGACCAACATACCTTTCCCACCAAATTGGTACTAAAAAAGCAAGAATGTGCGGGACAATTGTGTGCACTGGCAGGAAAGTCAGCCAGGTCTTCCTGCCCTTCCTTTATCGTCACACCCGATCTCCTCTGGGCTCTCAGACACCCTCCCTTCCCGGCCGGGCTGCACCTGGCCCTCCCACCTCACTTTGCTCTCCTTCTCTCCTGTCCCACAACTGGAAGTGGCCACCGGTTCAAAGGAAGACTTGGCAGAGGGGAGGGTCAGGATGTAGCCTCTCAAAGGGTGAGACCCGAGTGATTTATTGTGCACACTGGAGCCAGCACAAGCTTCTGCAAAACTGCCGATATCGCTCTCCGGCTTAAAACCCCATCTTGGGACAAAAATGTACAATTTTAACAGGGCTCGCGACGTGAGGTGGTCTGAGCCTGCTCTTCCTCACTCACTGCCTTCCCGTCACACTGAGTTTCTTTCAGTCCCTCAAACACGCCTCTCTGCGCTGACGCAGGACTTTGCACTCGTCTATGAAACTGAGGGCGTTGGTGCGGAACAGCACCTGGGCATCGTGAACCCTAAGAAAAGGAGGTTGCTATTCTTACTTCTCCCATTTCTCCAGCTCATCCCCTCTGCTTCCGCGTGCCAGAGGGGGGTCTCTTCTGCCGGGGCTGGGACCCCCTCTGAGCGCCTGAACACTCCTGGGAGGGGCTTTCTCCCAACAGAATGGGAGGGTCCCACGAGTTCTAGAGGGCGCCACAGAGAGGGAAGGGGAGACCCAGACAAGCCACCACTCCCACAAAGGGCAGAGAGGCCCCCCGGATGCTCTGCTCTCCCCTCCACAGCCCTGGCAGCTGAAAGCACTGTGGAGGCTGCGTCCAGCCCCGGAGAGCCTGAGGTCCTTGGCTTGGGAGGCTGCCCAGGGCAGAGGGGGGTCGCAAGGCTCCCGAGTGATTGCAATGCGCTGCCACAGTCGACACCCGGGCGAGGATGCCTATGGGGCTGGCAGCTGCCTGGTCTCTGGAGCAGGTGGAAACGCAGCAAGTCCACGACTCACCCTGTCAAAATGCAGATTCAGGGCACTGGGGCCTGTGACTCTGCATTCTCAGCCCAGGTGACGCAGATGAGGCGCGCCCAAAGACCACCTTTGGGAGCAGGAGCCTGAGTGGAGGCTCCAGGGCCTCTCGCGTGACAGTGGTAGCCCTGCAGGAGGGCTGCGGCTTGGGTCAGTCAGCTCAGAGCATCTGGGCTCCCCACAGTGCAAGTCACCCCACTTGTGCTTGCTCGGACGACAGCAGGTATCCCACAGACACAAAAGTAAGAGTCACTCCTGGGGCTCCCCAGTCCCAAACTGGTCGGTTTGTAGCCCCCAAGCCCAGTAGTTCCCACACCCCTTTTCTGTCCAGAGCCCAACAGCTCCGTGCTGGGAGCCACTCACCAAGTAAAAGGCTGAGCCACCCTCCCCCTTTCTTTGCACCTGAGGCAATTATTACTTGTCATAAACAAGAACTGCCAGCTGTGAGGCGCTGGCTGTTCTCAAAATGCCTTATAATCGGTTCTCTCTGAGAAGGATTCTCCAGCCCCACTCTGCTTCTGCCCAGCCAATCACAGCATGGTCTTGGCCCGTGTTTTGATAAGATAATCTGTCACTGTCAGAGAGATGCAGGCCTCTAGCTGCAGGGAAGGGAGGGGAGGGGAGGGNGGGGGGGGGGGGGGGGGGGGGGGGGGAAGGTAAGGGAGGAGAGGGGAGGGCGAGAGACAGAGAGACAGAGAGAGAGACAGAGAGACCCTGGAGGTCTGCAAGGGCAGCGAGGAGCTCCAGGCTGTCCCTGAGGGCACCTGTCCCTGAGGGGCCGAGACAAAAGCTGACCAATGAGGTGCACCTGCCCCACCCACCCACAGCTCCCTCACACAGGTCCTGTTTATCCGCCTCTGGAGCTCCATCCAGAGAGGAGGTGTCTTCTTGGGCTGAACTGCTATCGAAGCCCCAGGACAGAGTCAGGGCGTCTGGGGAACTCGAGGCTGTCTGCGGGGCCAGCCCTGACCTTGACCCGGGCCACGCCTCCTGTCCCGGTGAGGCCAGAGGCCATCTGTGTCCTCAGCTGACTGGGCCTGACCGGGAGGGCGAGCCTGCCAGCACCCACGAAACTGACCTGGAAGCCCAGTCCAAGCGCAGGACTCTGCTGGGGCCCAGCTCTGTCACGCTGGACCCAACCAGAGCCTGGGCCAGCGCCCCAGGGGCTGCTCTAGGACTCTTGACACGCAGACGCACGGCAGGCTGGTCAGTGTGGTGGTCGTCAACGGCTAAAGGTGGGGTGATGGTGGCCGATGACTTAACACACCAGCCTCCCAAAGCAGCCATGAGCAGTGTGGGCTTCTGTGGGGAGCAATCCCTACAAGAGACACAGAGATGGCAGCGGTGGCGGTGGGGTGGGGGTGGGGGTGGGGGTGGAGGTGGTGGGGTGGGGGTGGGTGGTAGAAGGAGGGGGAAAAGGAGGGGAAGAGTCGGGGTGGGGGAGGGGAAGGGGAGGAGGAGGAGGAGGAGGAGGAGGATAGCAGCAGAGCAGTGAAGGAGAAAGGGGCGTTTGAGTAAGGCTGACACAGAGCTAGGCGCTCAGCACTCAGCTTGCACTAACCAAATCCTGCAGCCGCCATTACAGGGCCGCTGTCCACATCCACCGGCCACAGCAAACCAGGAACTCGCCTGTCGTCAAAGCTGCATTTAGGGGTGTGTCGCTGTGAAGGAGACCACGCACCCATCACGCCTCGAGAGTTCCCAGGGTCTCTCTGAGCCTGGCTCACTCTAGACTCGCTGGCAAGCGCTGGTGACTGTGGAGACAGGAGGGACTCAAGCTGCCCACACAAAAACGAGGCAGCCACCCCAGAGCACAGCAAGGCGATGTGGCTTGCCAGCGCTCACGCGCATGCGCAAACGTGAGTAAGGGGTGCTCTCGTTTCCATCCTGCGCAGCCCTCCCACGTGGTCCTCCTGTGAAGCTGCCGGCTGGGGCGGACGCCACCCCCAGCAGATCCAGCCAGGCCATTCTCACGACACCTGTCAGGCCTGCACTCCCCCCTCGCCCCACCCTACAGATGTGAAGTCGGGGGTCAACATCAGTTAAATAGTTAACATGTCGAATCTGAAGGGACTGCAGAAGAGTTTCTCCAACGCTCTGGTGAAGAGCCAGCTTTGGTCTTTTTCTTTTGTTTTCCTTTCCATCATGGGCCAATACCTTCATAAGCTACAATGTCAATTACTAGGATAATGAGTGTGCATTTGGGTATTGCCTCAGTAGCAGACTGATGTAAAAGTTTCCAAACATTGACTCTCAATTACTCTCAATTCCCGTGTTATCTGGACACAGACTAGTGACAAATAGTTCTCAGGCCAGGGCTACTGGGAACCTCGCTTTGAGCAGCTTTAGCGCTTACTTGAAAGTTTCCCAGATTTCATGCCTTGGAGCACCTTCATTTCTGCCATACCCGTGTGGCACCTCCACCATGATTTATTTAACATTTTTTAATATCCTCATCCTATATCACCTTACACCCATTAAGACGGCTACTCCTAAAAGAATGGAAAATAACAAGTGTGGGCAAAGATGCAGAAAAGTTAAAAACCTTGTGCAGCATTGTTGGAAATGTAAAATGTTTCAGTCATTATGAAGGATAGAACAAATGCTCCTTAAAAAAGTAAATATAGAATTACTATATGATCCAGCGATTCTACCCTTGCTATGCATAAATAAATAAATCTTTAAAAAAATAAAATAAAATAGAAGACACACCCACTGGGTTAAAAGAAATCTGTTCCTTGAACACCGAACTACCCAGAGTCATCTACAGGTTCAGTGCAAAACTGCATCTCCTCTGCCCGATGCTCTCTCCCAAGTCCCAGCACATACCCTGTCCCTAACGGAGCATCAACAATGCTTGCTGAACTCCACCAAATCAAGCAGTGTCTAAACAGCACAAACCATGCTAGGTGTGTGATACTAGAGAGGGTTCCTAGTCTGGGATTTGTAGACTGACTTCAAACAACCCATGAACTTGAATTGGAAAACAGCATACCCCCATTTTCTCTAAACTCAAACCTTTAACATTTCTTTCCATGGTAAATAGAAAACAGTAGAATCTGCAGTAACTATGACTTCGTCACAATATAAATCACAGAGATTTTCACACCTCAAGAAGTTCACTGCAGACATTTCAGTGTATCGTCTCTGAGCATCACTAGTTGAACGGCATCCTTATTAGTCCCAACTAAATGTTGTTATTCATCACATTAGCAAAGAAACATGTGTCATAGATTCGTCTTTTTTTAATATTTTGATAGCCATGTTAGTATCCCTGTTTTCCCTGCTAAGTCTATGCACTTACTTTCTGTGCTCATTTCCTGCATTGTTATGGAGAGTCCACAGACTTCACCACCCACTGTGGGGTTGACTCGATTTCCCCAAAGTAGCTGACAAATGCCCGGGTTTAAAGAGAAGCAGATGGAATGCAGAACAGGCCCATTTGGGGGAGGCAAACACAGAATCACCATCCCAGAAAGTAGTGAACTCAGAGATCAATATTTGTATTCAGGGATCTCCCAATAATGTTGAATTCAGTGCTCCCAAAACACGGGCTATTTAGCAAGATCAAACTCTCCAAGAAAAGCTGGTGCTGAGAAATGCAATTAACATGAACTTACATCTGTGGGGTTCAAGCCATGGACTCAAGCAGGACTCCCTGTGTTTGTGTCCAAATTCCAACACTTAGGATCTTTCACTTCAGTATATGTCTGTTTCCTCCTGTAGAAAACAGAAAACAGACTGATTACAGTAAGCTGCAAAACAGAGCTTCAAATAATCATGTCCTAATTCCTGGAAACTTGAATACATTTGGATCTATGGCAAAGGAGAATTAAAGTGACAGATGGGTTTAATGCTGCTGTCATCTGACCTTATTTAATGGGGACATTATTCTGGATTATCCCAGTTGACATGATGTCACTACAAGGTTCTTCAAATGTGGAAGAGGCCAGAAGAAGAGGGTCAGAGAGAGATTTGAAGATGCTACTCTGCTGGCTTTGAAGATGGAAGAAGGGACCACAAGTCCAGGGATGGAAGTGGTCGCTAGAACTTGGAAAAGGCAGTATTTCCCCCTTGGAGGCTCCGGAAAGAATGCAGTCTTGCCAACACTTTGATGTTAGCCCCAAGTGAGATCTATATGTTCTTCATAACTGTAAGTAATAAATTTGTATTGTTTTAAGCTATGAATTCTTGTGCGATTTGTTACAGCAGCAATAGGGAACTAATGCACTATTTCAGAGGGTTTTATCAGGATTAATAAATTCATTGATTTGCATAAAGTCCATAAAATAGTGCCTAGACAGAACTGGTATTACATAATATTAACGTTATAGCAATGGCAAAAGAGTAACCAGCCACCTCCAAAGCGATCCACACCTGACTCTTGTGTAATCCCCGTAAATTCATGCATCACATAGCAAGAGCTAACCAACATCAGCATTCTCCTGAGTGCCAAACAGATGGTAGTCTATGAAGCCATCTTACCAAAACAGTCAGGCCTGAACCTGATGAAACGTATGGACCCAACTACCCACACAGTGGGAATATGGAAGAAACAAGAACATACTGAAGGGCACATAAAGATGTAATCAGCAGCATCTAGGAACTCTACAGCAATGTCCAGGGCACCATCGCCTCAGTCCCCTGTGCTCCCGTCTGCCCTCAACCCTCCCCCTCTTCCCTCCCCACCAAGTGTCCCCAATTTGAGACTCTGCATTTCTAATGCGCTCCCAGGTGATGCTGATGGACCATATTTGAGTGTCAAATCGCTACAGGATAAATAACCTATTTTTTCCAGTAATAAAAGAACTGAAGAGGAAACCTATAGATTAAAAGAAGCATCAGCCATTACATAGTTTCACACTTGGACAAATTGGTGGAGGGAAGGGGTCATTATCACAGATAGGAATGCAGTATAGGAATAAATTTTATGGAAGTTAATTATTTTCGTTTTGAACAGGTACATTTAAAATAGGCAAAAAAAAAATTCTAGAGCTGCCCAAAGCTTTTTTTTAAAAAAATGAAAACAAATGTATGACCTTACAAATGTGTACTTTTGGAAGTAAAGGACCATGTCTTTGGCTTTTTACCTTTATTTTTATTTTCTTTCAACATTTTTCAGGTGTAATTTACAAATTCATGATACATTTCAAGTATACAATGTGATTATTTGATATGCATACACATTGTTAAAGGATTTCCTCCATCAAGTTAACACATCATCACTTCACATATTTTTCCCCTTATGTTGTGAGAACACATAAGTTCTAATCTCTTAGCAGATTTCAGTTATACAGTGGTATTTCAACCAGTCACCATATTGTACATTAGCTTCTAAGAACTTATCTACCTTATAAATGAAAATTTGTACTCTTTGATAAGCCTCTCCCTATTTCCTCCATTCCTGGTGCTGGGAAGTCTGTTTCTATGAATTCAACTTTATCAAAAAATTTCACTTAAAAGTGATATCAAATAATAAAAGACCTTTTTTCCATGATATATTTTCATCAAATGGATTCTACCCTTTAAAATAATACACCATGCACTCAAAGTATAGAATTGAGTAACAGAACTTCACTTGGATTCTAAGTCAATGAAACTTTATTTAGGGATGTATTAGTTGAATTTTTTTAAAGATTTATTTATTTATACATACAAGAGCTGGGGCACAGGCCAGAGTCCAGGGCAGTGAGAGGATTCACCAGAGACAGAGCAGGGAGCAGAACAGGCAGATGGACTGAAACACACTGCCGAGGGCAGCAGCGGGCGAGGCAGGAGAGGTCTGCTGCGCCATGTGGGTCCCCTTCCTGGCCGGCAGCAGGGATCGAACACGTGCTGCAGTGGCTGCGGTTTGCTTCACAGTGCATTGCTTAACCCACTGCGCCACCAGGGAGGCCCTTAGTTGAATTTTTGAGCAACAACCAAGCATTTGAAGCTCTAAGGAATTACGGCGCGTGTTCTAGGTAGACCAATAGTATGGTAGCATTTTTAAGTCCATCTTTCAGAGATGCACATGGTATTCACAGATGAAACTTGAGTGACTGGGATTGGCTTCAAAATAATGTGAATGAGGGACGGTATAAGAGTATAAGGTTCACTGCTGATCCTACGTGATGGGGATATGGGAATTCTTCTTCATATCCTCTACATTTTCATGTACATTTGGAGTTTCCCCTAATGAAATATTGTAATACACATTTTTTAAAGATCCATCCATTTATGCACACAAGAACTGGGGCACAGGCCACAGGCGGGGGGAGGGGGGTGAGAGGATCCACCAGAGACTGAGTGGGATGCAGAACAGAGAGACTGGCCGAAGCACACTGCTGAGGGGAGCAGCAGGAGGGGCAGGAGCTGTCTGCTGTGCCATGTGTGCCCCCTCCCCAGCCAGGGATCGAACCTGCGCTGCAGATGCTTCACAGCACAGTGTTCAACCCCCTACACGACCAGGGAGGCCCCCTGTGAGACACATTTTTTTTAAAAAAAATCTTCCCTGTTAGCTAACCCTCCTCTTGGACCTTCTCGTTCAGTGTTCTAGAAAAGACTGCCAGGACAGAGCCTCAGGACACAGCACACAAGTTATAATGAGCTGACCACTTCAGTGCTCACAGACTTGAAATTTCATGTCTTTTCACACGTGAGTTCTCCTTTGCCTCATGTTTCCAAGTCTCAGCAAAGTGCTGTGTTGCTCCATCATTATCGGCTATGTCAGACCACGCAGGTAGCTCTGGCCACTTCTGGGCATTACTGGGCTGTTCTCCCACTTGAAATGCTGTTCATGGAACTGCACAGGGGTCCTCCCCAACATCCTGCCCACGGGACCCCTTCTCTGGGGGCTCCCGCTCCCACCCCATGCAAGAACACAGTCCAGTCTGTCTCCAGAGCAGTGCCAATGTGTCCTCAGGGTACTCGGCTGTTTGAGGTCCTCTTGCTCCTCTGCCACTTTGCTCCTTCTCTCTTTACACAGCCCTTGACCCCTCCTCCCCCTGGAATGTATTCTCCACGACAACAGAGCCATGTCCTCCTGTCCATTACCAGGCAGAGGGAGTGAATGAATGAATGCCGTAAGGACACCATGTGACAGCTCTGTAACTTAGCAGATCAACTGCATTCTTGTTAAGCAACTTGTACGTATCCATGTAACCATCACACTTGTAGTCTCTCAACAAATCAGGAGATTAACTTTGAAGTTTTGACGAAACCATTTTTCAAGCCCTGGAGCTGCAAATCCCATTCGTTTCAGGGAAGTTTAGGGCCATGTCTGCCTTTGTGGGACACCCAAGCTGTTCGCGAAGGTGATGAGACTTCATGGCCACAAATTCTCCCATATAACAGAAGGGCGCTGATATCTAGGGCACCCTAAAGCCCCTTCTAAGTGAACTCAGACCAGAGGGCCAAGCAAAGAGACTCCCTCCACGATGCAAGTCGGAAGGAGGCCTGGCATCTTGGAGAGAGGGGCTTTCAGGCCGGGACTTTGCTCCTCAGCTATGGGCTGGCCAGCCGCAGAATGTTGGGACTCGGGACAACTAGGGCTGCAACCTCAGCCTCTCACTCAGTTGTGACCTTGGCTAAGTTACATAACCTTTCTGACCTTCAGTAACCTCCACAAAGTGGAAGAATGATGACGGTATCTAGCGTGTAGATTAGCTGTGAGCATAAATGAGATGCTATAAATAAAACACTTAATCCAGTTCCTGACACAGAACAAGCACTTAGTCTCTTTTATGTGTTATGACTCATGTCTTCTGACCTTGGGAGAGCCACTTAATTCCTCCAACCCTCAGCAGCTTCTTCTCTAAGAAAAAATTACAATGTCCTATATCCACAAAGAACTCATGTCTCCCTCTGTTATTTCCTTCAATATCTTGCTCAAATACCCCCTTTCAAAGAACCTTTCCATATGGACCCCTTTCCCAGACAAGATGGCGTACACTCTGCCCATCCCATTGCCCAGCTTCCTTTCTCCTCCTCCGACCTATCCCTCTGATTCGCACTTATTTGTCTATCTTTCTTGATAGAAGGGCAGATCCAAGGGAGTTGGGGACTTTGTCATGCCCACCGCCTCGCTCAGGGCCCAGGACATTGTCAGGTACGTAAAAGCCCTCAATGAGTATTTCTTACAAAATCAATGAATGAGAGAAATTCTACTGACAGAAACTAGCCAGCCCTGAGGTGCTACTTAATAGGTATTAGTTTACTTCCTTCCCAGACCATAAAAATGAATGGCTCTAATATCCATTTGGGGGGTGGGTAGTGGGAGAGGAACGTCTCCATACCCACCTCCTTCCCCCTTCTCCTCCAAGCATCATTCAAACCATCCAAACAAGACCACAGCTGCAGTGCCAAGAAGTCCAGGACATCCCTCATCTCCAGTTAAGTCCTTCCTGGCTCTGAATGCTGGCAGAAACAAGGCGTCCCCAGGGCTCACTCCTTGTAGAGAGGAATTCAGGCAAAATCTAGACAGCTGCTTCATTGCCTATAACCCCAGTAAACGGCGCCTGGCCAACCTAATGTGGGCCACTGAGAGTTAGGGTTGTGCTGCTTTTGGGGTCTCTGAAGCAGAAAGTCAACGGGTTTGATGGATGGCCCTATTTATGGCACCTGAAACAGGACATCCGTTACAGGTTGGCTGCTGTCAAATCTGCCTTAATATAACAACACAAGCAGCCGCCAAGTCTGAAAACCTCCTTATGAGCCTGGGGCCACACAGCAGAACCATCTTTTGCAATAGCAGCCAGCTCAGACCATCCTGTCGTCCCCTGGGGACACCCGCTGCTGGCTGCTCAGCACCCTCGGGACCAAGCCCAAGCTCCTGCCCAGCGTAGGGTGGGCGGGGCAAGGTGCGGCCCCCCTGTCTGCACAGAACCACCTCGGTCCATGCTTGCTCACTCCACCCCGGCCTCACTCACCCAGTCTTCCAAAGACAGCCAGGCCGCCCCGCTGGGCTCAGCACTTCCTGTCACTTCTCCTGCACTGGCCCCTTCTCCGCAAGCAGATCCCAGTCGATCTCCAACTCAGAGGCCTCTGGCCCCCCCTCCCCTCCGTCACAGCAGCCCGCTCTAGTGTCCGTGCGCCCAGTGCCCAAGCTGCAAGGATTCTTGAGTTTAGTGCTAGTCTCCCCTCGCCTGCCCTCCTCTTGACCAGGCAGCTCCTGCACATTCCTGTCTGACTCACAGCTGGATTGTCCTCCAAGCACCCCTGATACGCAGAAGCAGCTCGAGAAATACTTGTTGAAGGAAGTCTGCATTCCAGGCCAGGAGTCGACTGCCTTTTTATGCTAAAACCCAGCATGTCTCTACGGCCACGACGTCTCTATCTCCCACACGAGAGCCCCAGCAAGCCCTTGCAGCAAAGCAGCAGCCAGAAGCAAGCTGCAGAAGAACGGGCGTGCTGGCTCCAACACTACTTCACTTACAAAACCTCAACGGAGACTGCATTCAAGCCTCTTGTCCAGTCACCCACCACGATTCCTGCCCAGACGCCCAACAACCCGGAGTGCGCAGTCCACACCCAGCACCCACCCGAAACAGGCCTGACTCCAGCAAACGGAGCCAAAGTGCCTACTGTGTGCAGAAGCTCGGCTAAGTGAGAACGTAACACAGCCCGAAACAGTGTTGTGGCGTGTTTATAGGGTGTTCAAAGGCCATGCAGGTGAAGCCATGGCAACACAGCACCAAGTGTATGGTTGGGGCACACAGTGAAGCGAAGAAGGGGTTCTTGGGTAGCACCCCTCTTGTTAGGGGGCCCTGCGGTTCTGGGACTGTGGGACTAAGGTTGATTAGTCCTGGAGAATCTTAGACAATGTCAGGAAATTGTGTTCTCATGGAATTTAGGCAAGACTGGCTCAGTCTGTCTCCAAAGATTTCCCCAAATATATTGGAAGCTCCAAAATTATAATACCCTCCAAAGTCTTCCTTGCATTTCCCCTCTTATTACCCAGAACTGCACACAAAGAGAGCAGTTAGAGTATTTTATGCTAAGACTTGAGCTAAGTTAGCTTGTGGATCCATCATTATTCTAGGCAGTTCTCAAATAAGAGCCCGCATTTATCCTAAGCACTTAAAGTATTCCCTTTACTTTTTTTTAAAGATTTATTAATACATAAAAGACCTGGGGTGTAGGCCAGAGGCGTGGGGGTAAAAGGATTCATCAGAGACAGAGTGGGGAGCAGAACAGGCAGATGGACTGAAACACACTGCTGAGGGGAGCAGTGGGTGAGGCAGGAGCGGTCTGCTGTGCCATATGGGTCAGCTCCCTGGCCGGGGATCGAACTCAGACTACAGTGGCTGGCAACAGTTTCATAGCACTGAGACTTAACCTCTGCACCACCAGGGAGGCCACCCATTTGTTTTTTGTGATGAGAACATTTACATCTTCTCTCTTAGTAACTTTCAGCTATATAATACAATATTATAACTGTGATCACCAGGCTGTGTTAGATCCCCAGAGCTTACTCATCTTATAACCGATCATCCTCACATACCCCCCAAACCCTAGCTCTGGCTACCACCACTCCGCTCTGTTCCTATGAACACTTGTTTAGACTTCAGGATTTGTCTGTCTCTGTCTGACTTAATTTCACATATCGTAATGCCCTCAAGGTTTCTACAAGATGTTGAAAGTGACAGTCTCTCTTCCTTTTTTGTGGAATAATGGTGTACGTGCATATGTCTAGTGAGCACTATTATTCCATAAAAAATGTATCTGTGTATGTGTACATGTGTCATCTTCGTTAATTCATTCACAGACGGACACGCACTTGCTCCCACAACTTGGCTATTAGTCACTGGCACAAGGGGTGCAGCTCTCTCTCCAGGAGCCTGTGGGCTCACATAAGCCTGAAATCGACATCAAGCACCACACTTGACCTGAGAAATAGGAAAGCTTCTCGGAGAACTTGATGCCTCAATCAAGTCCTAAGTAGGGAAGAAAGAGTGCCCCCTCACAGCCCGTGCCGAGACTGGCAGTGACAGCTAGCATGGCCGCACCAAAGAGGCGGGGGCTGAGGGAGCAATAAGGCTGGGCAGGGAAGTAATAGTCACAGGGCTGGGGCCTGTTCAGACACTTGGGTTTTATCCTTAGGGTTGTGGGGAGGCTGTCAAGGTTTCTCAGCAAAGGAGCTGGGAAACAAGACTTGCTTTTTGGACAGATGATTCTCACTGTGTCCAGAGGATGGACTAGTTACAGCACCCGGTAGAGCTTGTACATACCTTCCTGTGGAAGCAAAACTGGCCTATCGGAGCCCTCTCAGATCAGACAGGCTCCTCTTTCAAATAGGAACCAGAAACTTTATTTTTCCCAAAATGTCCAGCAAGGGCTATCATGAGAGTCTGGCAGTCACGTTTAGAATGAATTGAGCAAATTAAAAATGGTGGGAATGAGAATCCATTTCCCACTTTTAAGTGAGGCCAAAAGACAAGTAGGAGCAGCTTGCAATTTTCCTTGGATAGCAACTGAAACAGGAAATGAGGCTAATTATTATTAGTAGTATTTATGTTAATAATTACATTCAATTGGCCTGCTTAAATAGAGGATGCATTGGAGGCGGGGGGAAGATAGTCTAAGGAATTCCATTATCAAAATTGCATTTGCAGTTCATAGTCTCCTTAGCATCACTAATTAATATTCTCTCCCTAAACAAATAAGGATAGAGGAGGTTGGTGAACTCAGCTTATCAAGGAGATGATGGTGAATAAACAGAATGAAAGGACCAGGGTCTAACTTGTGATTATGATCTTAATACTTCTGAGGAACAAAGTGGTAAAAGGCACCCGCATCATATAATACCTAGCAGATTAATGACTTCAAGAAAATTGCAAACTTAAAACATACCTCAGGCTCAGGTATTGCATTTAAACATTGGGAAAATGTTCGTTTTGCTCCAGTCATCAATTTACAGCAGGTTTTTGGTCTGGGTTGTGGGTTTTTCCTTACATGCTAGCATTTGCTTCTAGAGCATGTTCCTTGATGTCTCATCCACAGTCTGTTGCGTTATACACCTAAGGACACTGAGCGCCTGTTGCTACTGGGCTACTGGCTCATGGGAACAATGGCTTTGGCGTCTGAAAGACAAGAGGTCAAGTCTTCGTTCTGCCCTTAAATACGTTACTTGGCCTTGAGCAAGTCGATCACTGCTGCCTCAGCTTCCTTATCTATAAAATAGGAATGAAAATGCTATCTCATAGAGAATTTCAAAGGGTAAGTGTTCAAAGTGATACCCAGCACAGGCTGATGTCTCAGTAAGGTAGTTGTGGGATGGGCCTCCCTGGTGGTGCAAGGGGCTAAGCACCACACTCTGAAGCATCTGCAGCCGCTGCAGCATGAGTTCAATCCCCAGCCAGGGAGGGGACCCACATGGGGCAGCAGACCTCTCCTGCCTCGCCCTATGTTCCCTTTTAGCAGTATATTTTAGTCGATCTGCCTGTTCTGCTCCCCACTCTGTGTCTGGTGAGTCCTCTCACCTCCCACATCTCTGGCCTGTACCCCAGCTCTTGTGTGCATAAATAAATCTTTTTTTAAAAAAAAATTTAAAAAAGGTAGTTGTGGGACGCTTATTAGTCTCAGCCTTTTGTCCACTCACGGGAGACTGAAGAAACAATTCATTCTGGGTTAGATCCTGCACTGCCCCCACTGGCTTTCAGTCAACACATGTGACTACACCGTGAATGACTCGTGACCTAGCAACTGGCCATTGTGAATTCTTACTCAGCTTCCAGAGCCTTCTTACTTTCACTTGCGTGAGTTTTCAAATGACCTTCTTGAGTGTCAATTATAGCAAACCTTATTTTACAGAGAGAGACTAAGTCCCTGAAAGAGAACAGAGACAGCAAAGCGCCCCATTAACCCCGAGAGGGGGAGTCAGAAAGGGGGGAAGGGACTAGGGTGATGGTGCACAGGGAACTGGTGATGAGAATTTTGCGGGGACTATACCCGAGAGGAGAAAGCATGCACTGTACGAAAAAGAAGAACAATGTGAAATATAGCTAAAGTTAAATTATATTTTAAAAAAATCAACCTGGAAAAAAAGGGATGGGGGGAGTTGCAGCAATTGGTTAAGTGCAAGGAGATATTTTAAAATTCTAAGTAGCAGGGGTCTCTTTTGGATTGAGTAAATGTTGCTGGTTAATGCTAATAATAACACACTCATCGAGTGTTTACTATGTCCTGGATATTTGACTTAGTGTTTTAAATACATTTAAAAGTATTTAATATACCCTAAAAGTCCTTTCTGGTCTTTATCACTATTATTCCCCATTTTATTTTGAAGAAACTGAAAGTCTAGTGATGTAAGTAACTTTCAGATTGCCAGATGGGAAATTCAAACACAAGTTATTCAAAATTCCAAGTATTTAACTACTGGACATTATCGCCATACAATATGTATTTTTATATAGTGTACTATCATCTATCAGAGCAACTCCAGGTGTTTAGGTGAGCATCAGAAGCACTCCTGTAGCTGCTACAACAAAAGACCAAAAATTGTGGGATTTCATCAATGGAAGTTCACTGTCTCCCAGTTACAGAACTATTACCCTTTGAAATTAAAAGTCAAGATGGTGGGAATTCCATGGAGACTACAAATGATGTCAAATATACATTAATAAGGAGAAGAAAAAATAAATAAAAATATCAGTGTTAGAATTTTTTTAAAAAGTCGAGACCAAGATCAAGGGATGGCTGGTATTGATTCCCTCTGAGAAGGCCCTGTTCTGTGCCTCTGTTTAGCATCCCTTGACTCAGAAGGCAAAGATTGCCACCTTCCTCTTCATGTGAGGTCTATCTCCAAAAACCCCCTTCATAAGAACACCAGTTATACTGGACTTAGCTGTATCCCACTCCAGCCTGACCTTAACTTAATATCATGTCTGCAGTAGCCCTGGTTTCAAATAAGGACACATTCTGAACTACTGGGAGGTGGATATGAATTCAATACGTGAATTTTAGGAGACGCAGATCAACCCATAACACCACCCAAACCCATTTCTCTCAACTGGCTCTTCCCCCATCTTCTGACACAGGGCACAGGGGATGAGACAGGGTTTCCACATACTCACCCACATACTGCAAGATGTGACTCTCCATTCCCAGCCCTTTATCCTATGTTAGAAAGGAGAACTGAAAAGGGATACAGTGCAAGAGGTGTCAAAGCAAAGATAAATGTTTCCTCAGGGGCAATGACTTTCTGAGATTTGAGTAGTAAGTTTTTGAAAAATGGACACATGAGGAACAGAGGTTGAATTTTGTGGAATCATTGATAACCCCAAGACAACACCCAGCTTTCCCCCCATGATTATAAATGGGGGGATTTAAAATGGAACTTCTATTGTGTAGCTTTCAAAGCCCTCGGTGGCCCAGGAGTAGTGAATCATTTCTAAGGTAAAGCACTTCTTAGAACCCAGGGGAAACAGAAGGAGGCAGATAAAAAAATGATAATGCAGGAAACAGATTTATGAGCAACCTGAAATCTGAGCACTGTTTTTTATATTCCTTAAGATGGACCAGTCCTGTGGCCCTTGTGGGAATAAGAGCTTCATAGTGAACACCCAACCAAAAAAAAAAAAAAAACAAATTTCAGCATTTCTCAAATCCATACAGAAAATCTCACACAAATCCATGCACAACAAAGAAAATGCTGTGAAGAAAATGACATGAAGAAAAATGCAGATTCCTTTGTCTAGCAATGGACATGCCTAGATGAGCATGGGTTTGTTCTTTCAAGTTACTCCCTACGTGACCCACGGACTAGATGTGCTGGGCGCTGTCCAAGGTTCTGAAAATAATACCCAGAGGAGCATTAACAGATTAGGTGAATCCCAAACTGAGTTATTAAATTAGATCTATAGGGGATTTCAGAAATCATTTATGCAGACAGACGGATGGCAAAGGAGATAGAGGAGAAATGTGTTTTGTATTTATGTTGTGTAATTATCTAACAAATTCTTCACAGCCACTTTTCAAAATGGTGTCCTTCCTGTGAGCTAGTATTATTAACTTCACTCCTACCATTTTGTGGGAATCCACAGTGACTGGATTTCTCTCCTCTGGTCCGACAGACTTCTCATCTATCCAACGAGAAGCCACTGTTTTGCTTTTTAACCTCCTATCTTGTTGAGGTCAAAGTTGTTCAAGGAAAAATATAATTTCCCTAACTTAGAGACACTAACACTAAGGAAACCACAGATACATAAAAAGGTTATTTGCATACCAAAGGTAATATGACAAAAAACATTTTAGGAGGGAAAAGACTGAAAACTGGCAACCCCTATAGCTCAGCTCTTCCCTGTCAGCATTTTGGTTGGGTTTATGCCCCCCTCTCCCTCTTTTGTGTCACACTCAGCTTCTTATTTTGAAAATTCTCTAGTCCATGCAGGCAAACCATAGATCTGAGTCACACAGCAGGAGAGGGAAAGGAAGAGGGGTCAAAACAGGGCAAGGAAGAGTACAAAGGACTATGGTGATGGTTCATGGGGGCTGTGGTGGTGGGAGAATTATGGAGACTACACCTGAGGGGAGAAATATTCTACAAAAATGAACAAATACTCTACAAAATGAACAAATATTCTACAAAACGAACAATGATGTAAGAAAATAGAACACATTTTTTAAAAAGAAAATTTTCAAGTCTAAAGAAAGTGCAAATAAGTATATAATTAATATTCATATCTCCTTTTCCCCTCAACTATTTGAAAATAAGGTGCAAATAACAAAATACTTCACTCTGGAATATTTCATTATGAATTTCTTAAGAATATTCTCCAATATGTCCACAATACTATTATCATATCTAAGAAAATGAACAATATTCCATAATACCATTAATATACAGTTTATATTCAAGTTTCCCAAACTCACAAAAACAATGTCTTAAATATTTGTTGACTAATTTTTTTGAGACTTTACAGTCTTGAAAATCTGACAATCTAATGACACTAACCCTAGATTATCACATGGAAAATTGGCTATAACTGAGTCCCTTTAGTCAGAACCTGTGTCCTTACTGCCACCATCTCTACCACTCCTATCTCTACCACTCCTTATCTTCACCAGAAGTAACTGGCTCTTATAGAAATTGCTTTGTGACCCTTGAAAAAGGACTTTCCTAGAAATCATAGTGGAGAGAGTTACTAGTTCTGTCTAGGATATAAAACCCCAGGCATTCCAACCCCTCTTTCTCAGTTCTTTCCTCCAAGACTAGAAATTAATAGACATCTGGTGTTGATGAAGGATCTCAAGCATAACATACCCAAAAATGATCTTCTCCCCCAAATCCCATTCTATCCACAATATGAACCAGATCCTGTGATGTCAATTCCTTTGTTCCCATTGCTGATGCCAAACCCTTCACTCCTCTCTTTCTCACACAAAACCCTCATCCAATTAATAAAGAAGTCCCATTGGTTCTATCTTCAAACCATATTCATAATCTGACCAGTCCACTCTACTTCCATTGCTTTCACTCTGATATGGTCCACTATCATCTCTCACCTGAATTTTTCAATTACATACTTTTAAAACATTGATCCTATGGTCAAAAACCTTCCTCCCTTAGGAGGAACATAAGGGAACCAAAGGAGGATCAAGGAAAGGAATAAGAACAATAATAATAATAACAATAACAGCAATAAAGACACAGAAA
>JAGFMF010011768.1:7651098-7760505 GCA_019455555.1 Galemys pyrenaicus
ATGGTGCACTGGTGAGATGGTGATGGGGAATACATGGGGATTACAATTAATGGCAAGTATATGTAAATTTTAAAATATTTTAATAATAAATAAATAAAATAAACAAAAAAAAACCCTCCATGGATTCCCACTTCATATAGGATAACAGCAAAATCCTTAAAACGCCCTAAAGGTTCCAAATGACCTTGCCAGCCATTACCCTTCCAATCTCATCTCTCCTTCCCAGCCTCTACTCACTCTGCTCCAGTCACGCTGACCTCCTTGTTGTTCCTCAAGAAAGTCAGGTACTCCAGGCCCTTTGTAATTGCTGTTCCCTCTGCCTGTGATACCCTTCCCCTAGATTGCCATTTGATTCTTCACCTCCAAGTCTTTGTTCTAATCTCTCCTCAATGAACTCTGTAGTGACCATCTTATTTAAAGCTACCACTCACTGCTCACTACCTCAAAACATTCCCAGTTCCCTTTAACCTGCTCTTTTTCTATTTTGCCTAAAACTGCCTTCTAGACTGTGCCTATGTGTTTGTTTATTCACGCATTCATTCACTCATGTTTACACTTTATTGTCTACCTCCCAGCTAGAATTTAAGGGCCAGTTTTATTCACTGATGTAGCCAAGCCTGTAAAAGAGTACTTGAAATAAGGATGTAAAATGGTAAAACTCTGTGGAAAGCTTGCTGGTGATTTCTCAACAAGCTAAGCATAGAATTACCCTATAACCCGGCAACCCCACTCCTCAAAGTTTTGAAAACAAATGATACTTAAATGTTCACAACAGCCCAAAAGGGGGAACCAAATCAGATGTCCATCAAGATGAATGGGTAAGCAAATTATATATTTACACAACACGGACAATTATTCATCCACAAAAATCAATGAAGTACTAATACACTTGAAAATGAGGATGAAAACATTATGCTAAGTATAAGAAACCAGATACAAAAGGTCCCACATTGCATGATTTCATTTACATGAAATACCCAGGTACAGTTCTAGACATACAGAAAAGAGTCTGGTGACTGCCAGGGACTGGGGAAAGGGAGGGTTGGAGAGTTTAATGGGTATGGGTTTTAACTTTGGAATGATGAACTATTTTGGAAATAGAGGTGCTGGCTGTACATGATAAATGTACTAAATGCCACTAATTTGTTCACTTGAATATGGTTCATTTTGTGTTAAGTGAATTAAACTTCTATTTAACCAAGAGCACCTCCCAAAATAGACCCTCCATAAATATTGGTTGAATGATTGAGTGAATGAGTGAATGAACAACAAATGGGTTAAAGTGCATGGCCCTGATGACAGCTCCCACTAAAAGGCAGCCTTTGGGAAAGCATTGTTGGAAAATCTTTTACCCGCCACATTTCAATCACCATGTTGGGGACAAGTACATCTTGGAGCAGGTGTTGACCTGGAGCTCCCATATCATTCTTGGCCTCAGCTAAGGTTTATTGCTCTGCTCATGGAGAACAGGAGACTAGCCTGGGGGAGTATCAGGGGAAAAATAAAAACTTCCTGTCTTGGAATTTTCAGAACCTAACTGTCTTTGTACATAGCAAGAGACATTCTGACTGCCAGAAGGGATGACAGCCAGCGGGAGTTAGTCCCATCTGCCTGCAGAGAGGCAGGAACATTATCTGTCTAAATACTTCATCACAAAGTCTTCCGGCTGGAGGCCTTTCCTCGCTCTGACTGTGACCTCAAACCTAGGACCACATTAACGAGCATTACCACGCTGCAGAGAGGGGGTGGGAGGGAGGAGACGCGCTGCCAGACTGGAACTAAATTAAAAATAAAGCTCCCCTTATTAAATTCATAATTATTGTGAAGCTGTGAAATCTTATTTTAAACCTCCAGCTCCTTTCTTTTGTCCAGGGTACAGGCTGCCTGCTTCCAAATCCTTATTTTGCTTTATGGACAATTTCTTTTTAGCATTCTGAGCATTTAACCTTGAAAAATAGTGTTGTTTTGCTGCTGTATTTTCTGATTGTTAGTCTCCAGGCATCTCCGTGGCATCTTCATAAATCTGCAGGAGCTTGTAAATATTTCTTGCCGACCAGCAGCTGAAATCTGAAAATACCAGCTCACTTTTTAGCTGTCAGGCAATTAATGTAATTCAAAGGAAATGAAAGGTATGGGCAACTGGGACTGCTTTTAATAACAGGAGAGTTCCTGGCTCAGACTTAGAAAGGGAGGAGAGAAGAATCAATAAAAGGCACCGTTGAAAGGGTAGAAGAGGGCATGGAGTTCTCCAGAAACATTTTGTCAGCATCCTGGTAACACCACTAATCTGTGCCAGGAAAAGATGGTAAACGCAGCCATCGATGACCATGGCTTAGAAGTGAGCCAGCCTTCCAGGCCAGGGACAGGGCCTCCACCAGCCAATAAGGAGCTCTCGTGTGAAACAGGTACAGGAGCTGCATCTGGGCAGCTGAATTAGGAGAACACGCCCCAGTGGATGGGAGCAGCCCCAGGTCAGGCAGAACACAAAGCCTAAAGATCAGCCTCCCTCCTAACTCATCCCTAGAGCCGGGGACCTCCATGCTCTGCGCCAACTGTACACAGTGGGCAGCAGCCCTATCTGGGTCACTGCCCACTTACCCAGCCCCACAGTGTCAGTTCCCACTCTCCCCTGACAAGTTAAGAAGCAATTGTGTCGGCTTTGGCTGCAGAGGTAAAAGAAGCACAGCTGCCTATGAAGCTTCGGGTTAGACTGTGGAGAAGAGAAAGGGGAACTCAGATAGCCAGGCTGTTTCTCCAAAGACCTTCCATAGGGGAAATTCCTGCTTTTAGTGAGGAATCGACTAGTTAGCAAAGCGGTATTTTCGGACCCAGAGACAGTTGGTTCTAACAAAGTCTGCACCTTTCATGTGCTTGAGGGTAATCAAGGCTGCACAGTGAATAGGCACCAATCAGGGCTGTGCTATGTAAATGTTGACTTCACGGCCTCCCTGGTGGCACAAGGGGTTGAGCACCTCACTGTGGGGCTTCTGCAGCCACTGCAGCGTGGGTTTGATCTTCGGCCAGGGCGCTGACCCACAGGGCACAGCAGACCTCTCCTGTCTCACCTGGTGCTCCCCCCAGCAGTGTATTTCAGTTGATCCGCCTATTCTGCTCCCCACTCTGTCTCTGGTGAATCCTATCCCTCCCTCTGCCCAGGCCTCTGGCCTATACCCCAGCTCTTGTATGCATAAGTAAATAAAATCTTTTAAAAATAAATAAATGGGGTCCCCTTGGTGGAGCAGCAAGTTGAGCACTGCACTGTGAAGCATCCACGACCCTGCAGCGTGAGTTCGATCCCCAGTCAGGGAGGGGACCCACATGGGGCAGCAGACCTCTCCTGCCTCGTCCGCTGCTCCCCTCAGCAGTGTGTTTCAGTCCATCTGCCTGTTCTGCTCCCCGCTCTGTCTCTGGTGAATCCTCTCACCTCCCGTGCCTCTGACCTGTACCCCAGCTCTTGTGTGTATAAATAAATAAATCTTTAAAAAAAAAAAGACTAAGAATTGAAGGAAAAAGGAATTTTAAAATAAATAAATAGATGTTGCCTCTACCCACTACGAAGTCAGTTTCCCCCTAGAATTGTGCAATACAATCACCTTGTGTCCTTTGTACACTGCACCTGGGAGAGGGACCAACCCACAATCTCAAGAAAAAAACCAGCTCTCAAATCCCAGTCCATCAAGGTAAATATAAAGTCCTGAAACAGTTTTATATGCCGGCAAACATTTAGATAACAAAAAAAATCTAATACTATTAAAAGTGAAATACAAAATATATATAAGAATGGTACATGGAAAATTCTAAACTATCTTTGATAAAACTGTTGAAAGCCCTAAATCCATGGGGGGTAAACCCTGACCACGGGCTGAAGAACTCCACTCCAGCTGTGCTACTGTCTCCGCGGGTTGTTCTAGAGGTTCAACACAGGCCCAGCTCCAGTAGAATTCATAGTTGGTGTTTTCATGGAAAACAAGAAGCTGATTTCAAAATGTATAGGTAAATGTGAAAGGTCAAGACTAGCCAGGACAACTTCAAAGAAGAATGACCAATTAAAGGGCCTAGTTCTTTGGGGTTTTAAGACTCATTACCGTGACAGAAATTGAGAGAAATGTTGACACTAAAATAGACAGACAAATGGAAAAGAGTTGAGTCCACAAACAGACCCATGTATCACAAACACTTGATTTGTAATAAAATTGTGGAGGAGGAAGGAAATAAATTTTTTCAGTCAATGGTGCTGGGTCCACTGGAGACTGATTAGAAGAAAGCAATTTGACCCCTTTTCATTTTTGTAAGGGAATAAATTCTCTCTTAAGTCACCCAAACTGGGTTTTCTGTTGCTTACCACTGACAGAATCCTAGCTGTTACAAGGCCCCTGCCTTATCCAATACTGATGTTCAGTGAGACTTGGAAGCAGATCCCTCCTCAGACATACCTTGTGATGAGGCCCCAGCCTGGCTGACACCTTGGCTGCAGATCGTGGGAGCCCCTGAGCAGAGGAATTCCAAGCCGTGCCTGAATTCTTGACTTGGAAACTGAGATTATAGTGTGTGCTGCTTTAAGCTGCTAAATCTATCACTGTGCAGCAACACTAAGTACACACACGTCTCCATCACAAACACTCCAAAGGAGGCAGGTAGCTACAGACCGCTCAGAAGAACACTCCCAGGCATTTCCTTAACTGTATGTTCATCCAATAGACTAGACCGCATGCTGCTAACCTGCCTACAGTCTCAAGGTTTTGCCCTACTTACCGTGGACTAATCACCAGACTAATGCAAATACACCTTCTTTTGCCTTGTTTTTTGATATCCTTACAAAGCAGACTAATCTCTAGGAATGAATCATTCTCATGGTGTAGATTAAAATGAATTGACTCAGACAGATGAAAGCTTGCTCTCTTATTAGAGTTTCTGGCAAGTTGGACCAAGAACACCATGGTAACCGACACCCTTGTACTGAATCTCTCCCTTAACTCACTGGCTCTTATTTAAAAAATGCCATCTCTATTTTCCTGCTTTTAAAAATGTACAAATTAAAAGAAATAGCGGAAGCTGTGGTGGAAAAGTAAAACTAACTTTTGCCTAATTATGCTTCTTAATACATCAAACATCACAGTTCTTTTCTCTGCCCATTTCTTCACATTTAGCATTTGACTAACATCTTGTTTCATGTAGAGAAGCCCCATGTCCCCCTCTACTGCCTTTGTCCCCCTCTAGTACTCCAGCTGGAGATGCCATAGAGCAGGATCTGAAAATCATGGCCACAGGTCAAATCCTGCTTTCTTTTATAAATAAAGCTTTATTGAAACACCATCACATATATTCGTATGTACACTGTCCACAGTTATTTTCACACAGCAATGACAGAGGGAATGATTCTGGCAAAGCCATGAGGCTCACAAAGCCTTCAATAGTCACTATTGATCTCTGCACAGAAAATACTTGCTAATTGTCATCATAGAAGAAGTCAGAGGAGTTTTAATGACTGTATTTCTTGCCTGGGCTGTGGGTCACTGCAAGGCACAAGAACAGGGACTGAGGGACGTGCACCAGCTCCACCCAGGAAACTGAGTCAATCCCTCTCTTTCCCTGTGCCCCAATCTATCCATCATAACTTCGGTGGATGGGCTAGGCTGGGATCCTCTGGTTTGGGATAAGCCACCAACTCCAACTCTGGATATCACGTCCCTGTGAACAGTCCTACTGTATAAACATGAAATGTAATGGTCTTGCTTTTCTTCCCTTTAACTGCACTAGACACCTCAAACTTGCAGTTATACAATCTACGCTCAGCTTATTGCTAAGGAAAAGAACAATTAGTCCATTTGGTTAGCGCTTTACAACGAAGCGGGCCATTAACATTTAATACAAGAAAAACCATAGAGCACAGCACATAGAGGGTGCTTACGAAATGCTATAGGAATGTGTGATATTGTTTAGTAAGCATCTTCTATGTGCTGTGCTCTGTGCCAATAATAGGGGTGCAGAAAGGACTAAGACTCTGATGTCCCCCAAAGAACAATACTCTCACCCCCAGACCTCTGCATAGTCTGATCATTCTGTCTCGTGCCCCAGCCCCCTCACCTCGCCAAGCCCTTCTCACAGCCAGGATGTTGTGGGCGTGCCTTTGTCAGGCGTGTCCTGGCCCTGAACTTGACGGCCATCTCCAGACCCTTGCAAGCCCTGTGTTCTGCAGGTTTTATCTCCTGGTTCTGGTTCAGGCTTTTCAACAGAGAAATGGGAATAACAGCAGCTGCCCCAAAGGTCATTTAAAGGAGCCAACGAGAGATGGCGTGTTAGGTGTTAGCTCAGAGTTGAGGCATTTAGCTGCTCTAATCGCCATGTGGGTTCTTCCTCCAAACCTGGGATTGTGTCGAATTCATTTCCGTATGCACAGACTACCCTAGGGCCTGACACTCAGGAGAGAGGGAGGGGGGAGGTAATCCTTAATCTAAGGTGTCCTGGTAGAAGTGGGGGGCAGGGGGAGTGAGAGAAGCACACAAAGAACTAGGGTCCAACATGGAAAACGCTGCCGAAGAGAGGGCGTGATGGCTGGAGGTACCGCAAAATCCAGAATCCCCCCAAAAGGTGGTGGTTGGCTGGAGAGGAGCCCACTAAGCACTTGAGGGGGTTCTGGGTGAGGAGTGCAGGTGAGGGTCCCCAAGGGCAAGAATTAAGCTCTTACAGAGAGAGGTGGGTTGAAAATCTAAGTAAAAGCGTGTGTTTATGTTTCCAAAGTGTTTACCGAATGGAAGTCCTTAGCATGGAAATGAGATAACGGGATAAAGATAATGTATGTAAAAGTAGGACTATTTTACCTTTAGTAAATAACATAAAAAGCAGAGAACACTAAAGAGATTACCAGTGATTTTTATATGTCTTAAATTAGCAGCAATCAGTACTATACAACTCATTTTCCGTTTGCTGCCTCAAGACTGCAGGAAATTTTTCACAATCTCCCTCCCCTACATCTGCAATAAGAGGTTTACAAATTCGTTTTTGCTTTGTTGCAAATAACACACATGCTAAGAGGCACTTTTTCCTCCCGATTAATGTACATTCATCCAAATGGGCCTTTTATGACTTGAATCTGTTCCTCTACGCTCCCCCCAGGTCCCTCTTGTGTCCTAGACACACAAAGCTGCTACCCTCCTATTCTTCTGATGTTCCAGAAAGTTGCTGGCATTAACAAATCCTCATTGTGTGCCATGCACGGGGTTGCGTGCCCTAGAATGATTCTCTGGCTGTGCTCACAGCCTCCCTGTGGATGATGGAGCAGCCCAGGGCTGCCTCTCCTGAGGGTGGATCTCGAATGATGGAGGGAGGGAGGGAGGGAGGGAGGGAGGGAGGATCAGAATATGAGTACAACCGGTCACTCTGCTCGCCAGCAACAGAGCTAGAATTTGAACCCAGGGCTGTCTGATTCCAGAGAGTCTCTGCCTAGAAAGTTCTGCTACCAGCTCCGCTTAGCCCAGGGGAATGGTTCCTTCGCCAGTCCCTCCCCCAGGCTCGGTGCCCTGGAGCCATCCTGGTAATAAGTTCAGGCCAGACAATGCGCTGGGCACTTGGCACCTGCTGCACACAAGCCAGAACCTCCTTCTGGAGACAGGTTCTGCAGATATCCCACGAGCACAGGCCTCCATGCCTGCCTCCCAGCTGGCAGAATCTCTGTCCCTGCGCGGCCACCCCCATCAGTCCCTTCTGCATCCCCATTATCCCCTTTCCTCTTCTACAGTTACACCCACCAGAGTGTTTATCTAGACCCAAGATTCCTCTTCCTCCCAGAAAATGTTCGGTGACTTTGTAGTCACCAACTCACTCTGTGGCCCAAGAGAGGCAGAGATGGAACTGTGGTTAAGTGGCAGTACTTCTATACCCACGCATGGCAGATGGCATTTTCTAGCACCTGCAACGCGACCTGTGCTTTGAGTACATGAGCTCACCACTCTCAACCACCATAGGCTGGAGGGACTCTTCCAGCCCCGTTTGAAAGATGGGGAATCTAAAGTGCAGGTACTTAATGTGCTGGCTACAAGAGGCCGGGAGAGAAAAGTCACAGAGTAATGGGACCATGGAGCCGGAGAGTGCTGTTTTCTCCTCCAGAGCTGATGCTGACAGTCTTCCCTCAAACCAAAACATGAACCAGGCTTGGGCCTCCAAGGTGGCACAGGCATTAAAGTCTCAGCACTATCAAACTATCACCAGCCACCGCAGCACGAGTTTGATCCCCAGCCAGGGAGAGGACCCACATGGTGCAGAAGACCCCTCCTGCTTCTCCCGCTGCTCCCCTCAGCAGTGTGTTTCAGTCCATCTGCCTGTTCTGCTCCCCACTCTGTCTCTGGTGAGTCCTCTCACCCCCTGCCCCACACCTCTGGCCTACCCTCCAGCTTTTGTATGCATAAATCTTTTTTTAAAAGAAACCATGAACCAGCTTTGGGGAGACAGGCGTCCCATTCCCGGCTAGTGGGAGCACAAATGGCTGCGGCCCCCCGGAGGACACTTTGACAATATCCAGCAGAATCACAAAAGTGTGCCCCATTGACCCTGCAGTTCCACTTGTGGAAATTTATCCTCGATCTATGTAAACTCATGTGTGACAAGCTGGTCCAAGCTGCGTGTCTGCCCTGAAATAGTCAGAAAGAGTTCACTGTCCCTCCAGCACAGACCGGGTAAGCGAGGAGCATGAGCCTCTAAGAGGAGGCTCTGTGGATGGAAATAAAGAATGAGGACATTCGCTCTGTGATCGGGAAGGATCTCCGGGGCATGCTAGTAAACACAAAACCAAACCAAAAGTCAGGGTGAGGAACTGTGTGAAATAAGAGCTGAAATGAGCATTTGCTGGTAAAATCAGAGGAACTTTGATTTTTTTATAAAATTTTATATATAAAATTTTTATTTATAAAAATAAATATGTAAATAAAAATAAATATGTAAATAAAAATAATGACAGTGGTTACTTGTGTGAGGGAGAACATTATTGGCAGATAGAGACAGGAAGACGTTTTCACTGTGCTTTTTTTTTAAGCATGGGAATATGAGTGTACAATCTCTTCTCTAGAAAATAAGATAAAGAAAATGTGTCCACAAAAAGCTGCTGCCCTGGGTTCAGCCAACAAAGAAAATCATCTGGAACCTACGTAAAAGGTAAATTGGGTTTTGCAAGAACCCTAAGTTCTCAAAATGCTTCTTTTTCTGACATCTTGATCAGAAATTTTTACATCAGACTGGTTTTAGCACCTCCCTCTCTCCTAATCACAGCACTCACTCCTAAATGGAAAATTCAGAAACAGATCCTCAAAAAAAAAAAAATTAGCAAAGGGAACATGGTTGTATTTTTTAATTGCATATCAGATGCTTTTAACTAACTTTACATCCCCCTCTAAATGTTGGCATTGCTGAAATGTAAAGGATTACATTAATAGCAGCTACGTTTTAATAATTGATGATCTGTTTGCTTAATGCGTAGTTACTACTCGATGTAAGAAGTCTCTAGTGCAAAATATTCTCTGCTAATAGCTCAAATAAAATTGATCAAGTGAAGTTGGATGGTATGTTGACTTTCTTTTCATCCAAACACCACAGCATTCACCTAGGTCTTTTCCAGAATGCTTGCGAATATGTCTCCGTGACAATACTTCTGGACCACAAAACCAACGATTATTAGGAAAGCAATATTTGCATCTTGAAAAAAATGGAAATGCTGACCAGTCTTTGACCTGTAGCAGTCTGAGCTCTGGGCTCATTCCCATCAGAAGAGATCAATCCCATCAGAAGAGAGAAAATGTTACCCAGAGAAGTTTCCATACATATCAAAATAAGATGGTTTAGGGGCCTCCCTGGTGGCGCAAGGGGTTAAGGTGCAGTACTATGAAGCTAACCACAGCCACTGCAGCATGAGTTCGATCCCTGACCAAGGAGGTGACCCACATGGCACAGCAGACCTCTCCTGCCTTGCCCGCTGCTCCCCTCAGCAGTGTGTTTCAGTGGATCTGCCTGTTCTGCTCCCCACTCTGTCTCTGGTGAATCCTCTCACTCCCCACACCTCTGACATGTACCCCAGCTCTCGTATGAATAAATCTTTAAAAAAAAGATGGATCGTGCCCTCAGGATGCTCTCCGGTTGTTTAGGACCTGGCACACCTCAAACCCCTCTTCACCTGCACACCCCTCAGTACCACCCTGTCCTGGGCTCCACTATCACTTAGGCTCCTGCACCCACCACTGTCAGACCAAGAGCCACACCCCAAAACATCCTCCCTAGTGAGAAACACCATCAGGCTCCAGAGAAACACTTCTCCCAGACCCTGACTCCTGTCCTCAAAGCAGAGGCCACTGTGTCCAGACGCCCTGAAGGTCAATGTGGGGTGCCAAGGCCAAAGGCAGCACTGGGCACTGCTGATGAGTGCCGGGGCCATCTGCATGGCAGGAGTGCACAGGCAGAGAACAGACATGTGAGCGAACCTGCCAGACAGTCATCAGGTAGAGCCTCGCGGTGCGGTCCTGCAGAGCACAGAGGTCCCCCACGTGCTGGCCACATATTTCTTCTCTTTGTGTTCTGACTGTGACCGCACCTTTGTAGGACTCAGGCTGGTCTAAGTTAAACAATTCCCATTGCTCTTTAATGGGGAGAGACTTAAGTGTGGGCATCGCATACATCCGAGATACCACTTCCTAACTCTGGCAACTGAAGAGACATGCTCTAGAATTATGAGTAGTTTTTACATAAATATATGTAAATGTATTTCTATTTTATAATATATAGATATTATATATACATATATTTAGATATTATAAAGATCTCATTAAAATTTCCAAAATGAATTCAACTTTAGATTTTTTTTCTAAAAAATTAATAAAAATTTTTGGTGAGGTGAAATTGTAGATAAGAAGTATAGATAAGCTGTTCCTACATAGATAAGATGACCTTGGAGTAAAAACCAGAAGTGAGAAAGGGAGCTATGAAGACACTTGGGGGCCTTGGAATCCCAAGGCAGAGGAGACGGCAAGTATAAAGGTCCTGAGGTGTTAGTGCTTGATATGTTTGAGGAACCACAAGGAAGAATACAGTGTGACTGAAGCAGTGTGTGTGAGGTAAAAACTGTAGATGAGACTATAAAGGAAAATTAGTTTTTCATTTCTGATTGCTGAGTAGTATTCCATCGTGTATATGTACATGGATGGATCTGGAGGGGATTATGCTCAGTGAAGTAAGTCAGAAGGCAAAAGAAAAATACCAGATGGTTCCTCCCTTAGGAGGAACATAAGGGAACCAAAGGAGGATCAAGGAAAGGAATAAGAACAATAATAATAACAACAATAAAGACATAAAAACAAAAAATGAGGAGACAAGGACAGACTGGGGACACTTGGTGGGGAGGAGAGAGGGGGGCGTTGAGGGAAGATGGGAGCACGAGGGACTGAGGTGATGGTGCACTGGTGAGATGGTGATGGGGAATAAATACATGGGGATTACAATTGATGGCAAGTATATGTAAATTTTAAAAAAATATTTTATATTAATAAAAAAAAGAAAAAAGGAAAAAAAAGAAAAAGAGAAAATTAGGAGTGGGGGAAGGCATATTCCATAGGATCTATGGAGCATAGGAGGGCTTTGCATCGATGGGAGGAGGAAAGCCTGGAGGGGTTGGACACGGCAACGACGTGATCTGTTCTAAAGTTATAAGCACCTCTCTTTCTAGCTGATGGGTGTGAAGCACAGACTGTAGGGGCCTCAAGGGCAGAGGCAAGCAGACCAGTTGGGAAGAGACCGCACCAGTCCAGACAAAGCTGGTGGTTATCGGAAGAAGGATGGCAGCAGTGGAGGCAGCAGGGAGGAGTCAGATTCCATAACTATTTTAAAGGTAGATCCTATAAGGTTTTGGAACAGTAAAGAGTCAAGAATGGTTTGGACCTGAACAAATGAGGAACTGAGGTTGCCACTTATAGAGATGACCACAAAGACTGAAGCATCACTCTTAACAAATGGTGCTGGAACAAATGGATGTCTAGATGCAGAAGAATGAACTTTGATCCCTACCTCACACCGAGCACAAAAATAATTCAAAAGGCTCATAGACCTAAATGAGCTAAGTTATTAAAACTCTTAAACAAAAATGTAAAACTTCAATCAGCAAAATCTCACTAGCTCTGGACTGAAAAATGCAACTGGCAAAAAAAAAAAGCAGATATACTTCATCAAAATTTAAAAATTTTTGGTGCAAATGATAGCATCAAAAAAGTGAGAAGACCCAGAGAATGGAGGAAAATCATGGCAAACTACATAGCTTATGAGACCTGCATCCATATTACATAAAGAACACTTACAACTAATAGTAAAAAGACAGATAACCTAATTACAAAATGATTAAGAATCTGAAGATATTTCTTCCTAGATGCTAAACAATAACCAATAGGCACAGAAAAAGATGTTCAACATCACTGAAGAACATTCTAGGGTATCCAAGTCGAAAGCACAATAAGATCCACCTCACACCCACTAGGCTAGCTATAATAACAAATGTTGGTGAGGAGGAAGAGAAATGGAGGCTGGCAGGAATGTAGAATGGTGCAACCACTTTGGAAAACCATCTGGAAGGTCCTCAAAATGTTAACCATTGAGATACGACCTGATCCAGCAATTCCGTTCCTAGGTATACACTCAAAAGATGTCAAAACACACATCAACACAAAAACTTATGCTCTAATATCCATAATATCTAAAAATATAGAAACAATATAAATGTCCAGCAACAAATGAATGGGTAAATAAAATGTGGTACACCTATATAGTGGAATATTATTTGGCAATAAAATGAAGTACAGATGCCTGCTCCAAAATGGATAAACCTTCAAAATGTTATGTTAAGGAAAAGAAACCAGTCACAAAAGACCATCTATTGAATGATTTCAATTACATATGATGTCCAGAGCAGGGGACTCTGTAGACAAGCAGTAGATTAAAGGATGCGTAGGGTGCAGAGGTTGGTGAGAGGAGGGACTGTTAAAGGTTGCCAGCTGACTACACTAAAAACTTTTTGATTATACACTTTAAATGCATAAATTGCATGCTATGTAAATTACATCTCAACACTGTAAAAGGAAACAGAAGACAAACACTAGTAGAAGAAAGAGCAGTCAGAAGGGTCTATCTTTTTATAGCCTGGCGTTCCATTTTGCCCTCGGCCTGTCCTGTCAGCACCCCCCTCACCCTAGGAAGAGGGGGAAAATCCCATGCCAACTCCTCCACATTCACAGAATTAACCTGAAATATGGGTGAGCATTAAACCTAGCCCAGCACATCATCTCCTGCAGATGAGAAAGAACCAGCAAATGAAATATTGTTCTCTAGGCTAATATGCAATCTTCATAGACACCATCTTATTAAAGCTTGAGGAGCTGAGCCTTTCCGACAAGCGATTGGTGAAATAGATCAACAAGCCCATCTATGGATGATGGGTGGATGATCGAGTCCCGGCTCTTAGTTCCCTCATACTTGTTTTGCTCAGGATTGTAATGCCGGTTCTGTCTGGCACCCCTCTCCCAAAGCTGGTCACCTCTAATTCCCTAAAATCCCCCTGCGTGGATGGGGGAGGGCCCGTCTCCCCGCCAGCCCTAGCCTGTATTAGCGGGGCCACGCTCAGATTTGATGGAAGCGGCAGCTTAGAAACGTAAGCTCCTCACACACGATGAATAGCCACAGATAAAAACTACTTTCAAATATGATTAAGCTCTGACGGAGGCGGACAGAGGCCGGGGGGGCACCACGCAGAGAGCAAGGAGCTAGGCTGCCCGCCTGCCACAGGCGATGAGGCCTCCTGAGAACGCCTGGGACTTCCCAGGGAAAACGCCACGCCCCTGTCCACAGTCTCCCAGCTCTCCCGCCCTAAGCTTCAGGCCCTCCCCTTCTCTCCGCAGGTTGCAGGTTGCTTGCTCTTTAACCCAGCCTACCCGCCCCGACAAGCAGGTGGAAACCGGTGGGGTCTTCATCCCTCACTCTTCCTCCTCCCCGATGCTGACTCGTCCCTAGACCGAGGTTTGTGCTGGTCCCGAGCATATGTGAGACCCACAAGAAAGGTCAAACCCCAAGCAAGAACCCCGGACCAGCCCCTTCAAGTGCTTCACACCAATCAGCTTGTTTCGTGATCATCCGGGAGCTAGAACTGTTCTGACCCCATTCTGCAGACGGGAACTAAGCCCGAGAGGTGGGGAGCAGCCTGGTCACACACAGTAGGGCCACAGACATCCTGGTTCTGCATGGGCGGCCCTAACCACTAGGCTAGACTGTCTCCCACAGTGATGCCAACAAGCCATGCCCTGTTCTAAGTGACTTGTGTGCTCAGTACATGCAGAGCTCTCAAGAGGTCATGAGAGAAGTGCACTCATCACCCCCATTATAGGGGAGGATGTTGTCTTCGAACACGCCAACATCCCACAAAAGAAGGGGTGCAGCGTCCTCACCTGTTGTGCCTCTGAACAATGCAGAGGTCCTCAGCACGTACTTGCTAGGGATGGGATGAACATGTCCCCTTCCTCACCCCACCTCCTCCCCAGGAGTTCCTGTGACCCTGGGTGTATAGCTCATCTATTTAAAGATTTTGGGCGTGTGGACGTGAGCTCTAATTCTGACCCTCCTGCTTCCTAGCTGTGTGGCTCTGGGCAAGTCACTGAATCCTCTCTGAATCTCCTTTGCTCATTTGTAAAATAGGGTCCAAATTTTTGAAATGAGGATTCAGGGAGTCATGGCAGGAAAGGGGGTGCCCAGCAGGCTGTGTGGTGGGGAGCAGTACTCAGGGACCAGTGGCTGCTAGTTTTATCACTGTGGGGGCAAGAGGTACGGGAGGAGGGGCATGATTCCATTACTATTACTATTGGGGGAGTGGGGGGCTCTCCTGTTATTCCAACACTCCTGCTAGGCAGATGAGAGGTAAACAGGTGACACAATATGTTAAAGGGAAACAAGGGAACTAAGGTCTTGAAACTCTTATTTGGCTTCCGGGCCCCCCAGTCTCCCAGCTTTGCTTCCTCCCCAGCTGCCTCTTTCACTGTCTCCTCCCTGCCCCCACCCTCAGGTCTTCTCCATCAAGGAACCCGCACCTCCTCTGCAGTTTCAGCTTTAGCTACAGGCCAGGGACGCCCACCTGCGCATATCCAGACTTACCCCTGCTCCCACTGCCGCCACATCACAGGCACCCCACGCTGAAGCTCCAGGGCTCTGCTGCTGGCACACCCCCAACCACATCCTCCAAAGCACGTCCTCACTCAGTGCCCCCAGATACCCAAGACACAGGCCAGACATCTGGGGGCCATCCCAGCTCCTCCCGCCCCTCCACACACCCAACACCAGTCCTGTGGGCAACCATTTCAAAATACATGTAGCATCTTCCACTGATTGACACCACGTCTTCTCCAGCATCAGTTGACTTCAGAAGCCTCCTGGCTGGTGTCCTCGGCTGTTGCTGTCGCCCCCACCCCAGCCTGTTCCCTACGTGGCAGCCAGCATGACATGGTAGGTGGTACCAGGTCATTCTCTCCTTTGTTCCAAAGATGCCAGTGGCTTCCCAAGACCTAGTTCCTCATTGGGGTGCAGAAAGCCCAACTTGATCTCCCCCACCTCCTCTCTGGCCTCATCCACTGCTCTGCTCTCTCAAGTCACAGGGCCCTCCTTGCTATCTTTCAAGCGAGGCAACCACGTTCTCACCTCCGGGACTTTGCACTGGCTGCTTCCTCTGCCCGCCACACCCTTCCCCACACTTTGCTCCTACAGCTTTGTGTCATCAACCCGGCCCTCAGCTGTCACTTTCTCGGGGAAGATGATTCTTACATGATTCACTTATGACTACAGGGTTAAAAACTTATATTTAGTTCTATCATTCCTTTTAAAATCCCTCCTTATAAAAGAGCTTTCCTTTTTCACTTCTCTTTTTAGAAACTTTATGAACTCATGAATTTTTAATTACCCAATATGCTATGCTATCCTTTTTATAAATGCTCGGATGGCCCTTAATTTGGCCCAGCCACCCCATTTAAAACAGCAGCCCCCAATGTCTTCATCCAAGTCATTCTCCATCCCAGTACCCAGGTTCATTCTTCTACAAGGGACTCATCGTTGTTTCTGAAACACTAATTTGCCTCTTTATTATCTGTCTCTAATCAAATAGAATGGAAGCTTCAGGACAAAGACCCTGTCAGTCTTAATTCACTGTTGTATTCCCAGAGTCCAGAATAATGCCTGTTACAGAACAGGGATTCAAAAATATGAAGAAAATGAAACCAGGAATCATACCCCTATTTGGGGGCTGGCAAACCACATCCCACAGGCCAAATCTGGTCCACCATTTGTCTCTGTAAATAAAGTTTTATTGGAACACAACTACATCCCATCACTGGTGCACTGTGCTCAGCCGCTTTCTGTCTCAGCAGACTTGAGTAGTTGCAACAGAGCACATCTGCCTCACAAGCTGAAAATATTTACTCTGGCTTTTTTCCAGAAAAATTTGCCAACCTCTAATCTAGAAACTTCAAAGCACTAAATAGGAATGGGGCCCTTCTAGATGCCACCTGTAGGTCCCCTGGAACCATTCAGGTAGTGAGTTGAAGTCACTCACTCACCCCCCACCTAGCATGTGCCGGGGACTGTGCTAGATGCTTTGGTTTGCAAGAACGGACAAACCCGAGCAGGTCCCTGCCTCTGTGGAGCTCAGTTCTGGGATGGAGAGACAGAAGTTAGCACGAGCATGACATAGATGAGATGGAAAATTCCAGGAGTGATGAACACAACAAAGGAGACTTACGTGATGCCCTGGAAACACTCAGAGGTGGATTTCACCTGGACTGGAGCCAGGCAGGCAGGCCAGGAAGACGCACCTTAGGAAGTGGCTCTTGTGCACCCCGAAGGAGGAGAGGGGCTTACTGGGTGAAAACAGCACCGAGTTCTACGAGGAAATTTCGCAGGCAGGCGTGTGGGTGCTCGAGGCACTGGCGCCGGCCGGTGCGCTGGGCTGCAGTGGGGAAGGGGGTGTGCCCAGAGCACACGGGCCCACAGGCGCTGTGCGGGCATCCCAGGCCAGCCCGGTTCACTGTTGATTTCAGCTGAGACGTGAGGATTAGGGAGCCTTTGGTACCTGCGGTGCCAGGACAGGCACAGAGCAGGTTATCTAGGATTCCGAGCAGACGTGTCAAGGAGGAGTCCTGGAGCCCTCGGTGGCTTTTTATGCTTTTATTATCAGAGGCAACCAGGCACATGGCAGGCAGGGGGCCGGGGGCCCAGGAGGCTGGCAGGCTCCTAGCCCCCGGCACATCTTCACTCTCCGGGCTCTCCTCTTCTTTTCTTTCTGCCTCTCTTCTGCTGGCGTCCTCGTGACCCGCCCTTATACGCCCGTGTCTAGGCCCAGGTGCACTCACTTGCGCATGCCCACTCAGGCCTGCATGCAGGACCTCAGGTGTCTATCATCACACCAATGATGGCGGACAGGTCTGATACTCTTCTGTTTACACTACAGTATCTCTAACGCGCCTTTAATGCCGAATCAGGGACCAGACACACAGGCCGACCTAGCAGACAGGCAGCAGCTGAGCCCTGGAGCCTCGAGAATCCCCTTCAGCCCTCAGTTCTTGGCCCAGCTGTCCCTAATCACAGGTGCACATGCCCCGCGCTCTCGCGCCCAAGCGCTTTTTGCATTAACAAGATACCACGTGTGGGTAATGCAACCTGGGCAGACAACAAGGCCACGGGTGACTGTAGAGCCCGGGTGTAGGAGGCGCGGAAGAGCCCAAGAGTGCCGTGTTCCTTACGAGACGTCACCTCAGAGCAGGAGCCTCGGGTGCACTCAGAGAGGTGACACTCAAGGGGCCAGAGGAGGAGTCTGTGCAAGTGCCAGAAAGCAGTGGGGGAAGCAAAACAGGGAAAGCGACGCTGTGGCCAGGCCGAAGCGGGCAGGGCGGGGAGGGCGGGAAGGCTGCCCTTACACCCCGGGTCTCGAGGCAGTGGGGACAAAGGAGGCCCTGAACAAACCCTACAAATAGGGGTTTTTTTTTTTTAAGATTTATTTATGCAAACAAGAGCTGGGGTACAGGCCAGAGGTATGGAGGTGAGAGGATTCACCAGAGACAGAGTGGGGAGCAGAGCAGGCAGATCGACTGAAATCCACTGCTGAGGGGAGCAGCGGGGAGACAGGAGAGGTCTGCTGCATCATGTGGGTCCCCTCCCTGGCCGGGGATTGAACTCGTGCTGCAGTGGCTGTGGACAGCTTCATAGTGCTGAGACTCAACCCCATGCACCACCAGGGAGGCCCTCCCACAAATAGGTTTTATGGGCCCCAGACCAAAGAGAACTAAGCCCCCCAAGGCCCACATGTCTGGTTACAGACCAAACCTGGCTGCTTAACTCCACCCTCAGTTCCCAGTGAGCCTGCCTCCAGGTGTGCACGCTCGCACGCACCCATGCTCCAGGTGTGCACCATCAAGCACACATGCCCGGCACCCACACTCCCAAGTGCCATCAAGGTGGTCATGCCATCAAGGCCGCAGGGGAGTGTCACGGAGGCTAGTGGCGTAAAGTCTGATTCACTTACCATATGGGAGAGCACCCTACATATTATGTCCTGATGCGGGGTGTAGGGTCAGAGAGAAACCAGGTCTTTCCACCCTCCCACCACTGTGATGATGGACACCTGCGGTGCTGTGAGCATTCCAGGGTGGGCATGCGCAAGTGGGTGCACCTGAGTTGGACACGGGCTTAAATGGGCAGCATCATGAGCACGCCAGGACCGACAGTACTGACGAGCAGCAGAGAGAGAGAGAAGCAGCTGAGAGGGTGAGATGCACCGGGGGCTGGGAGGCCTATCAGCCTCCCGGCCCCCTCGCACCCATGCCTGCCATATACCTGGCCACCTCTACTAATAAAAGTATGAAAAGCCACCAAGGGCTCCAAGACTCCCTTTCCTTGACCCGTCTGCTAAGAACCATCCCAAACTTGCTCCGTACACTTTTCCTGCCACTACACGGGGGTACCTTTACGATGGAGAGACCTGATGTGACCGCTCTAACCCAGGGCTCAACATCACCAAGAGAAACATCACCAAGAGGGGAACAGAGAGGCATGAATGTGCACCCCAGACGATGCAGTGCCAACATGGCATCCCTTTGACAGACTCTTGCCAAAAAGGCGTCTCCTCAATCTCATCAGACCTCTGAAATGAACTTCCAGTTTACAAGAAGTTAAGGGAGGGAGAAACAAGTTGAACAGCACAAGGAGGAATCTTTACACACATCCCAATGTGGAACCTTCTGCCAGACATCCGGCCAAGGTTTTTCAAAAAGTCGATGCCTTATACGTCAATCTATCCAAAAAGAAGGGTTCAGTCGATATCATTTTGAAAGAGGACATTGTGATTTCATCAGGAAGATACCCGCAGGTCAGGAAAAGCACTAGATCACGTCCTCCATTTTTCTTTCAGAAAAGAAAATCTCAGCAGCTCTCCTGCCCACCTGTGACTACTCTTTCTTTCTCCTTTGCCTAATAAACCTGTCCTTTTAAAACATACAAAGAAAGAAAATCTCTGCACGCACAGATGTCCATCCATGCCCTCTGCGGCCAGCAGCCGAGACTCTGCGGCAACCACAACATAAATGTGGACTCGGAGGTCAGCCTCACACTCCAGAAAATGGAGCTCCGGGCGTGGATTCCTCCTGCCTTCTGGCCCTCGGATCGGGGCTGGGACCTGAGATTGCTGGTATCGTGCTCAGCTCTTTTAAATTAGTTTTCTCTCCCATATTTTTTCACTAATGCAAACTTTTGGAGCGCTGTGGCTTTGGGGGAGTTTATAACAGCTGTAAAGATCTCTATTAGCCATCCTTTATCAGTGAGATAAAAACCAGCTGTTTCACTAATTGCCCTTAACTGCTTGGGCTTGATTATTAATGAACGCCCTTGCCTTGAGTTCAAACAGCTTAATTAGCTAAAGTTAAGTGTTCCCAATAAATTTACTAACCTATGATAAGCTTTGCTTTAATAGGAAATGTGCAGTTCTTAATTAAATAGAATAATTTACAACTCCACGTCTATTCTAAGTAATGGTTGCCCAGTTACCACGTTACCTAATTAGGTGATATTGAAATTCCTCCAAAGGGGAGCTGAGGGCTTGGCTGGAACATGCCCTTGGACAAAGCAATTTGTTCGAGCCCATCAGCAACGTGAAGTCGGAGTCGTGGACAGTCCTGGCGTCAGCATTTGGGTCAGACTCTCCTCTCTGCTGCCTCACCTATCAAATGGGGACCTGACTCCCCTCAGAGTTCACTGGGGAGTAGATTAACTTGCATTAGCAATCGCTTAAGAAGAAAAGGACACGGTAATGCCCCCTTTAAGCTCCTATGGGTCACATCTTCACAGGCGAATAACAACAAAGGCAGAGGGCAAGCCCAAGTTGGGGAACTTTCTACAGGATATTTAGCCCCATAGACTGAAGGCCCTCAAGGTCATAAAAATAAACAGTAAAAAGATGTCACAGGCCAGAACTAGGAATTCACGACAATTAAATGTGGTACCCCGGCTTGGGTCCTGGAACAGAAAGAGAAACTTAATGCAGAAAATGGTAAATTTCAGATAAGGTCTAGACTGTATGAAAAATATTGTTTACCAAAAGGGATGAGGAGAAGGAGGGAGTAGGGCAGGGGAGGCTAGAGAGTTGTGGAGGGGTGAAGTTGTACCCGCAAAGTTATAGTTAGTTATGACAACTAATGGCAAACATATGCAACTTGAAAAACAAAAAAGTCTAGTGTTTAATAGCAATTTGCCACTGTCTGTTTCTGAATGTTAACAAAGGTCCTTTGGGGATGTCAGTTGTTAGCAATGGAAGAAACTGGGGTGAGGGTAGAGGGAGGACGGGAAGGTAGTTTATGGAAACTAGTATATTTAAACATTTCTATAAATCTAAAATTACTTAAAAGTAGATCTCTTTAAATACAGCTTAACAGTTGTACGAGCGAAGCTTAAACAGATTTGTCCAGCTGATGGATGGATAAATAAAATGTATTGTGATAATTTGATTTGGCATCAGAAATAGATGTCCTTCATCCTCCTGTCTGGCACAGACTCCGAAAACCGCTGGAGTCTCCTAAGTGTGCAGATGTTTCAAAGACTCTTTTGTTATGTTGTTGGGGTAACTTTTGGAGAAGAAAAGGACAAGTTAGTGCCCTCTGTAAGCTCCTACAGCGTCACTTCTTCATAGGTGAAATTATTCCCCATGGAAACCTGTCCAGATAACGTGCACAAAAAAACCAAACCACTCCAGTGGAATCGTGAGAAACGCAGGGGCAAGTCCGTGTGGGGAAGTCGCTGCAGGATGCAGCATGACTGCCAGGAGAAGCAACCTATAATTAGAGGGCTGGGATTTTCAATCGCACCCACCCCTCTAAGGGGAGTGGAGAGCTGCTGGAGAGCTGGTCTGCCACCAGTGGCCAGTGGATTCATCACATGTGCCTAGAAGCAAAGCCTTCTGGAATCCCAAAGGACAGGGCTGGATTGGTGGACTCGCAAAGATTTGGAGGAAGGGATCCCCTGGAGAGGGCATGAATCCTCTCACCCCCTACAGCTCTGGCCTGCACCCCAGTTCTTGTATGCATAAATAAATAAGTAAAATAGTTTAAAGGTGGGGAGTGGCCTTGAAGGTGTACTCTTCCCCAATCTCAGCAGACCTGACAATGTTGTTTTTTTTTTTTTAAAGATTTATTTATTTATGCATACAAGCACTGGGGTACAGGCCAGAGGTGTGGGGGGGTGAGAGGATTCACCACGGAGAGCGGGGAGCAGAACAGGCAGATCAACAGAAGTACACTGCTGAGAGGAGCAGTGGGCACAGCAGGAGAGGTCTGCTGCGCCATGTGGGTCCCCTCCCCGGCCGGCAGCAGGGATCGAACTCGTGCTGCAGCGGCTGTGATTTGCTTCATAATGCGTTGCTTAACCCACTGCGCCACCAGGGAAGCCCCTGACAATGTTGTTTTAACACGTTTGGAGGAAACACAAAAGAGAAGGATTCAGCAATCAGGCCTAATCAGATCTCAGCTAGAGGACTGATTTCAGTAACCTGGAGATCTAAAGGTCTCCAGGCTCCATGGTTTTAACAGTCCACCCAGAAGGACAGCAGTCACTAATGAACCACTGTCTAGCAGACCAAACCAGATTGCCCAGGTAAGCTGTTTTTCTTCTCATCTTGCTCACCTCCTCAGGCCTCTCTCCCTTCATATTGTTACAGGGCAATCCTAATATAAAATGGATTTGCCTGACTGGGTCCTCACCCGCGCACTCCACAGGCACTTATAATGCCCCCACTGCAGGCACATATGACAAAGGTTAGTAAAGGGTTTTATTTAGAAGAGAAGGGGAAATAGCATGGTGAAGAACACAAGGAGAAGAGAGGGACACAGATCCGTAAATGTCCTACCAGCTCCTGGGAGCTGGAACCCAACAGCATGCTGAGAGCTGGCTCCCAAGGGAAAAGAGACCCCCAAGACCCACATGTCTGCTTTTATACCCAGGCTGACTGCTCAACTCCACCCTCAGGTCCCAGTGATCTGCTCTTCGATCATGACCTTATGGGATTTGTAATTCTTGGATATTGTAGGTCTCGAATGGGGGTTGACGTCTATAACCTATTTGTGTAATCCATTCAGGAGGACCTTTCCCGCCTAACAGTATCACTCCACCCTCCTGCTCTCTGGTCATCCTTTTTAACAACCTAGATATATTCTAAGCTGGTCTCCATATTCATATAACCACACACAAATATGTGTGTTTACACACAGCACACCAGCTCTGGCACTGTCACCTGGTACACAGTCTCATCTGCAACACGCCATGGAAATCCCCCCACGGCATCTGTTATTACAATAACTCATGTTTTTTTAATGACTGCCCAAAATCCCATGTGTGGACATCCTGTCATTTATTCAGTCATGAATGAGCGTTCACGTGTCCCCTTTTCTGACTACAAACTACACAGCAATAGACATTCTTTCTACAAATGTCCTTACACCCGTGCCTTTCATTCCCATGAGTTGGGGCCCCAGGAATGGGATTGCTAGATCAGAAAGTATATGTATTTCTTGTTAATTTTTTTTTGTCTGCATAGCTCTAGGGTGTAGGTCAGAGGTGCCGGGAGTGAAAGGACCCATCAGAAACAGAGCGGGGAGCAGAACAGATGGATCTACTGAAATACACTGAGGGGAGCAGCGGGGAGACAGGAGAGGTCTGCTGCGCCATGTGGGCCAGATCCCTGGCCGGGGCTCAAACTCAGGCCTTGGCTATGATAGCGCTGAGCCTCCCCTACACCACCAGGGAGGCCCTTGTCAACTTGTATTTTTAATGGAAGAAAGCACGAGCCTAGGATTGTGCTTCTGGAGGCCCCCATGGCACTGGCAGAGGTCCAGTTCTTAGGCTGGCAGGAGGCTCACAAAAGCTCACTTGCCCGATTCTTTATACTTTGCATGTGTGTGGTTACCTGTGTTATTTGATGTGTATCCGGTATTATATGCTAATCTTAAATAATCTGCATATTTTAATTTGGATAAGTGTGGCCGAAATAACTCATTCTCATCTTCACCAATGAGGGCGACCCCTCCCTGTTCGCCTCCAGCAAAACGCGTGATTAATCTTTTCTGTTTTTTCTCCCAGTCTGAGAGATATATCTCATCGCTACCTTAATTTACATTTCTCTGACACTGGTAAGTTTAAGCATCCTTTCAGATGTTTGTCATCCATTTGAACGGTTGTAAATGGCACTTTAAATGATCTACAACCATTTTTTCATTAAGTAAAAAGGAAAAGCTGATACTCAACCCTCTTAATCTCATCCCTCCAAAAGAGAATGCTCAGAATTTTCAAATAATCAAATACAAAAATTAATCAACATGAAATAATTCTCACCTAAAGTCCCAGGAGTCATGATGACATCCGACAAGGAAACCCCCAAATGGGTCCCAGGGCCCCTAAAACACTAGACATTTCAAACATCACCTTCACACAGGAATTAGCAAGACTAACAGATCTAAACACTGTCCAGGTGTCATAAACTAAATGTTTGTGTCTCCCCAAAATTCTTATGCTAAGATCTTCACCAGAAATTTGATGGCATGGGGGCCTCCCTGGTGGCACAAGGGGTTAAGTCTCAGCACTCAAGCTATCAGCAGTCACTGCAGCATGAGTTCGATCCCCGGCCAGGGAGGTGACCCACATGGCACAGCAGATCCCTCATCCCCCACACCTCTGGCCTGTACCCTAATTTTTGCATGCATAAACAAATCTTTTAAAATATATACATATGTGAATTGAGTGCTGTCACCATGCCCTCTACCAGATGGTATTGACAAAACCTGAAGGGCCAGCAGGAAAAGGGAACCTCACCCCGGTTTCTTTTTTTTTTAAAGATTTATTTATTTATGCACACAAGAACTGGGGTACAGGCCAGAGGTGAGGGGGTGAGAAGATTCACCAGAGACAGAGTGGGGAGCAGGAAGAACAGGCAGACTGACTTGGCAGAAATACACTGCCAAGTGGAGCAGTGCAGGCGAGGCAGGAGAGGTCTGCTGCACCAAGTGGGTCCTCTCCCCAGCCGGCAGCAGGGATCGAACTCGTGCTGCAGCAATGGCTATAGTTTGCTTCATAGTGCACTGCCCAACCCATTGCACCACCAGGGAGGCCCATCACCCCGGATTCTATAGCCACCTTCCACACCAGTCGTTTTACAGCTAGAATTTAAACGTGATCATTTCCCAGTCCTTTTCCTCAAGTAACTTATTTGTTTTTATTTCCGCCTGGAATTTAGCTAAATTACAGTCAGAACTTCTTTTTTTTTTTTAATTTCCAATTCCCTTTGAACAATTGATTGCTTGTGACTTGTAGGCAAGACACCGTTCTGATATGAACCCTGCCTGCAATTAACATACAGTCCTATAGGAGCGTCGTGAATAGACAAGTAAGTACAATTAATAAAATGTAAATACCACAGTGTAAGTATAAACATAGCACTTGTGCGATTAGAAACAGGAAATTTTTCTCTCGACAGAAAGATAGAAAGGCAACCTGAAAGAAATGACATTGGAGTTAGGCCTTGAGGTGATGGTCCAAGTTTGATATATGGAAATGGGTGGAAGGAAAAGAACTGAGGAGAAGAGAACAACAGTGTAGCTCTCCTTTTCAAATCCCTGGCCAGGAATAAAACAAGTAACCTTGAATAGCAAATACGCATTGACTCTGGGTGACTGCTCGTGAAATACATGCATGGTTGCACATGCTCAACGAATGCATTGCACATCTTCATTATACGAGATATCAGTCAATTCATAATGGCAGAAAGCTGAGGCATTATGCGGCTTCTTGATACAGCTATATGACAACGTTACATGAAAGTAAATCTAGCAGCGGTATTGAAAGAGCAAAGTAAAAAGCTAAGCTGTGTTCCAATAAACTTCACCCATTCAACCAATAACAGCTATTTTAGGTACAGGGGATAATAGGGCAAGAAAGACAGAAAATCCACCATACAGCCTGAGGTTTATAGCCTAACGGGGAGCATGGAAAAGTTTAAAGAGCAATAAAAATAAAGTTTGTCACCTGCTTCCTAGTCTTGGTTTCTCAATATCTTTCTCCTATAAAAGGAACCAGAGTTCCTTGGGAGAAATGGCTGATTGTCTGGCTGGGGCAGGGAAAATACACGAGGAGACTGGAGGATCTGACTTTAACAAAAGGAAAGGAAGTGCTCAAAATGAAGGGGGGTATGTCGAAGGGACATGGAACGCAATCTGGAAGAGTCCCTACTGGCCATAGCTGGGGCAGTTTAAGCAACAAAACAAATGCAGCAATGTTAGATTATAACCCAAACGTGAACTATATATACCTATAAATCCAAACTTATTTATATAGAAAATGATTGAATAAATACATACACTGGGGGAAAGGGACAGATCTTCCATGCAGAATTCCAAATAATACACAAATAATACACAACCCCCCAACAATGACACTCCCTTTGCATGTGGGCTGGTCTTAGGAACTGGTCTCTTACAAATGTGGAGTGTAATAGTCCCATGGTGGAGAAGCCTGGCAGATATGACCTTACCTGTGTGCTCAAGGTCAAATTACTATTGATAAGTCATGTTGGCAGCATGAAGTTATGTGTGCTGATCCACTGTGCTATCTCCAAAATCCATGACACAGTCTATAAATTATGAGAAAAATAAACTTCAAAACCCAAATTAAGGGACAGTTTACGAAACACGTGACCTGACCTCCTCAAAGACATCAAGTTCATGAAAACCAAGGCAAGACTGAGAAACTATCAAAGGTCAGAGGAGACTAAGGAGATGTGCAGAATAAATGTCATGGGCTGGAGATCATGTTATGTGTCCATGGATGAATGGATAAAGAAATGTGATTGTATATTCTAGCACACACATACATACATATGTGCTGGAATATTATTCGATCATAAAAAAAAAAGAAGGAAATCCTGCCCTGTGTGACGATGTGGCTGGATCTTGAGGACATTACACTAAGTAAGATAAGTCAGATGACCTCATTTATAAAGTCACGCATCACTTAACGATAGGGATACCGTCTAAGAAACCGTCTAAGAATGCAGGTCATTAGAAGCTGCTCCATGACACAGCCCTTTCTAAAGTTCCATTGCTTTTAATGAAGCTTCTGTCACTTTGTGCCTGCTCCTCAAGCTCATGATGATGGTGTGACAGGATGTGATTGACTGGTGAGGAATAACCATCGCTGATTTTCCACTTTCCTGGTTCTTAATCACTTTTCATTTGGTTTCCAGGTTAGTCACTCCAAGTGGACTCTTGTTAGCAATTTTAGCAGTGGGTTTTGTATGCTTAGAGAGGCCACAATGAAGCAAACAATGTGAGATTATGTCAAGCACAGGGGCAATGATGCTATCAAGAGATGCTATAGACACAAGATGGTAGAGACTGCTAATAGTGTAAAACTCTACCACATTACAACAACGTTATGACATCACCAGGAATAAGAACTTGTAGACCACTGTCACAATGCAGCCCACTGCTGGCCAAGTTGCTGTCGTGCAAAGCATGACTGTGTGTGAATCTAACAGCATGGAGCTGGTAGAAACAGAGGGTAGAGGCCTGATTGTCCAGGGCTAAGAGGGGAGGGGAGAGGAGAGGTGGGGGAGGGATGCTGGTTCAAGGGTACAAACTTCCAGTTACAAGGTGAGGAATTTCCAGGAATCTGAGGCACTACACTTAGCAATACTATATTATATATTGAGGATAGCCCTTTAATGCGCTCACCAAATAATAAAGTGGCAATTATGTGAGGTGAAAGATGTGCAAACTAACCTTTTTATGGCAAATATTTTGCAAAATAAACATGTATCAAATATTCACACTGTATATCTTAAAGTTACACGTGGTTACAGGTTAATTACATTTCAATAATTCTGGGGGAAAAAATTTTAAATAAGGGCATTCTGGAACAGAAAAAGGACATTCATGAGGGAAAAAAAACACGGAAATCCAGATAAAGTCTGACGTTTCATATAAAAATAAAGTGGAGTATGTGCTTTTAAAAGTTTTGCAGTGCACTGAGAATACACACCTAGGAACTAATCAAGACACATATTTTAAAGCACAACACAAATCTGAATGTGTTTTGTTTGAAAGATTTTATTTTTATTTATTTATGCATATATAGAACTGGGGTGTAGGCCAGAGATTTGGGGGGTGAGAGGATTCACCAGAGACAGAGTGGGGAGCAGAGCAGGCAGATGGACTGAAACACACTGCTGAGGGAGCAGCGGGCGAGGCAGGAGAGGTCTGCTGCACCATGTGGGTCCCCTCCCTGGCCAGGGATCGAACTCGTGCTGAGATTTTAATCCTTGCACCATCAGGAAGGCCCTTGAATATGATGTTTTTAATGAAACATCTTGAGGGATCTGCCTAGGATCAGACAGATCAATTATCAGGGTTAATTGCCCTTCTCATTCCTGACTCTCATCATTCTGGTCTCTGTTCAAATCTTACCTCCTCGTAGAGGCTTCCTCATCCATCTACTCTAGAACTCATCCATTTCTGTGCAGCATCTGTCACTATTTGGAATTATCTTCCTTATTTTTTGTATTTGTTGTTTTGTTTGCTCATGTGTTTCTTTGTTTTCATGACATTGATTGTTTTTCAAAGTCCAGGCTAGTTGTTTTACCCAATGTTCCTCAATTTAGATTTATCAGATTATCTCCTCATGGTTATATTTTCAGCAAGAATACTGCACAGATATTTCTGAGACATGCTGTGAATTCCTATTAGAAAGTACAGGATAATTAGTATGATTACTCGGCTAAGGAAGTACCTTCCATTGCTCCACTGTGAAGGTAACTTTCCTGTGAATTAATAAATGATCTACAGGGAGATATTTTGAGACTGGTACCATGCTCTTCCTAATAATACTTTGTGTAATGGTTTTAGCCAAGGTTGATGATCCTTGCAAGCATTGAGTTTCCATGGTAATTATAAAATAGGAGTGTCTAAGTTTATATTCCTTCTACATTTGTTAAGTAGATATTATTCTGTTATAAACGCTTTCTCTCCTGTCTTTTTTCTTAATATCAGTGTGGACTCATGGATTCTCCTTTAATGTCATGTGTTATAATTCATTATAGTCCTTGTGAATTTTGATGATCAGATAATTCCAGGTTTGGCCAGTGAGACTCCCTTCAAGCTGACTCCTATATTGTTATGGCATCCCTCCATTGTCATTTAGTTGTTGTTTAGTGCTCCATACTTTCCGAGGAAAGAAAGATGTTTCAGGTATAATTTGTACCTTTCCTGTCCCAGTCAGCTATTTCTCCAAGGACTTCTGGCAATAATTATTGAAAATGGTAATTAGGAACCAAGATCTGGTATTAGGAGTGCTCATTACTTCTAAGATGTCATTCTCAATAGAAAAAATACACATTTAATGAGTCTGGCACAGGAAGTAAGGTCCAGGGTCGTCTACACAGCTGTGTCTTCAACAGAGGTTGAGTTCAAAACTGGAGCCAATGATCCAAGGACAGGAGGTCTTTGTGGTTTTGGTTGACCAGCATCCACCCTTCATTCTTTAGGCAACAGCATCTCTTTTCCTTTTGAGGCATTACCTCTGCACTCTGACAGTCATGGCAGGACTGTAAACAAAGATCCTAAACCTCTCCCTATACCCTAGAGGTGGGGGTTAAATCCCTAAATCAAACAGGTGCCTCTGGACCCAGGGAGGAAGGTGAATTCTGAGATAGGCATAGGCATAAAAGGATTTGATCAAAAATCCAGAGAAGACAAAGTCACATGTTCTACAAGGTGAAACTGAAAACCCCTTTCCAAGGTCTGTTGGTTTCTCATTTAGCAAGAGCCTTTATCCCTGAAAATGTCCCTGCCTTTGTAGAAAAATACTGACACAATAGAGGCCATTTCAAACTTTTCCCTAATATTGGTTCTCTTGTTCATTCTTTCCACTTCATAGAATTCAGTTGTTTTGACAAATGTCTAGATGGTTAGTGATGCAGCTTCATGTCCTTCCAAATCCTCACAGCAGATTCCCTGCTTGTAAATCAACATGGTTTTATTTCTGAGGAAAAGCTTCTAAAATTTTGCTCATCCAGTGTCAGGGTCTCTTTATTTGCCTGCTTGCTTATTCTGTGGGAGTAAAATAAAAGCCTGAAATATATGCACACCTTCAAAAATTACAAAATCTCCTTACCTTCCATCTCCTTGGCTTCCATTTTCCTTTCTTTGCGTCCTTTTTCCCATTCCCTTCCTTGTTATCTTCTGTTTTCCAACATATGGGTGTTACATAACATGGTAGATATAGGTGACCAGAAGGGAGGAAAGAAGAAGAGAGGGAGAGAGGGAAGAAAGAAAGGGAGAATCAAAGTGATGAAGGCTCTTACTCTCCCAATGCATCACCAGGTAAAAACAAAATGAGCTACTTTATATCTTTCTGGGCACAGGTCTTCTGAGTCACCCAAAGCTTTGACACTGGATTTATTCATGCCACAGCCTTGGTCCCATCCCCTGGGGACAGAGGAAGTAGACGTGCTAAGCTATGGGTGTCACTTGTCTTCTCTAAATAAGTATCAGGAGGTTGGATTTTAATACAAGTCTTCGAGATAAAGCCACGGAGCTGTATAGTTCAAAGTAGCAGGTGTTCCAAACTGTCATCGCCTAAGGCTTCTGTCTCTGGCCTGAACTTCTAGGACAAGAGGGGTGGAAACTCAGTGTTGGATGATGAGTTCAGCAACATGTGGAAAGGAATAAGCATGGGGGAAGAGGTTCTGTAGAAGTTATAATCCATTTTCCTCAAGTTTGGAGGCTTCCTATGGGAGAGGAGGGCGTGGCTTAATTTCCAGCTCACCATTGAGGGTCAGCACTACCTGGAGAGGTGGATGTGAGCAAGCGCTTGAGACTTCAGTACGAACAAGCAGGGGACACGGCCCTCTGCTCCCACCAGTGTGATGTTCTCACGTGCGGTCGGCCATGTTTACAGCCCGCGGGATGGGCGACCCTTCCTGCTGCACCAGAAGTTGTGGTCCTCGTGCAAATGTCCTGATTTGTTCCCCACAGCCGGGCACTTACTGACTCGGTGATTCTGTTGAGCAGAATGGGTCAGACGAGACTGTGGTAGGTGGGGACCAACGAGTAACGGTGTAGTGTAACCTCTAGCGAACACTAAGACGGACATCGAGTTCCCAGATGCTTGCTGCTCAGTTTGTGATCTCCACACCAGCTGATCTGGGAGCTTGTTGGAAATGCAGCGTCTCTGCCCTCACCTCAGACCTACTGAGTCAGAATCTGCATTTGAACCACATCCCTGGTGACTGATGTGGATGGAAAAGTTTGAGAGGCAGTGTCCTCGGCCATGGGAGACCATTCTCACGTGGAAGTAGGAGAGCTCGCTCGGGGCATTAAACAGATGGACTAACATCAGGGCGCAACCAAAGGTTTAGTAGGTAAATGGAGAGCCGTATCCGAAGGTCACCGGCTACCGCGCACCGCCACGGCCCAGTGTGAGAGAACAGGCGGAAGCGCAACAGCTTGGGGGACCGTGTGCCCCGCACTTGGGTGCTCGCCAAGCCCCGTGAGCTAAGCCGTGCGGGCTCGTGAGGTTCCTGGGGGTGAAGGGACTTTCCCAAGGTCATTCCCTGACTCTGGGGAGGTCCAGCTGAGAAGAGGGGGTCCTGAAGCTGCTCTGAGCCAGTGTGATAAGCTCCAGAGGGTGGTGTGACTGAATTGACATGGCGGGGCTTTGGCTTGTAAGAAACCAGGGTTTCTCCCCCGGGAGTTGGGAGTAGATAAACTGGCACGGGGCTGGGAGCTCCAGTGTCAGGTCCTGAGGGTCCAGCCCGGTGGAGAGTCCACCTTACCACTCACACCCTGTGCTGGCCCACCAGGCAGAAGTGATGTCAACAGACCATCCCACAGATCTAGAAACCACTCAGGCAACGTGGCCCTCAAATCTAGGACAGGTGCCTTCTTTGGGCAAAAACAGCCTATTTTTCTCCTCAGCAGGGGATCAAACTCTTTCCTCATCTCCAAGTGAGGCTGCAAAAAACCAGATTTAGGGCTTCTTGCTGATATGAACTTGAGTAGAAAACCCACTGTTCGGCCTTGTTCCCTCAGCCACCTGCCTAGCCTGATTGTCGCCACTTAGAGAGAAGTTCCCCATGGAGAAACCGAACAGCTTTGCTTAAAGTAATCAACAGAGACCTCAGGGCGCTTGCAGACCTCAGGAGATGTTTTTTAGCAACTCTGCCTGGGGACCTTTTACTCCTGTCCTAATTCCTCTCCTGACACCGCCTATACAACTCCGGACCCCGGTGGGCTTCAATAAAATGGTACATGCGGCTTCTCAGAAACAGTGAGCTGAGGCAAGGCCTGGTGGGCAGTGCAGCTTAGCACTGAGCTTGCCTGCCTCTTGGACCCACTAGCTTCAAGTGGGAGGCCAGGTCAGCAGAGAAAGAAATAGAATTCCTAGAATGATGCTCATTTTAATAACTCAGAATATCACTAATAGCAGCTAATCTTCAGAACACGCAAGAAAGCAGAAGTCCCCAAAGAAGTCTTAGCATTGAGTGTCCACTTGGTGACTACATCTATGCATCATGATACAAACAGTAAGAACAAGAAGAGTCAATAAACCTAACCTGGAAGCTCTCCTGAGCCTGTGGAGTGAAGGATGGCCAATGACTTTCTCACACATGCATGCGGATGACTTCTCATCCTGCCCCTCTTCTCACCCACACCAAAATCAAAGTTTTCCTCTGTTCCTGTTTCAGAAAGCAGTAATATCCACAGAGCAGAAACACTCCAGGAACGCAAATAAAAAAACTGATTCTAAGAGTTTGGGGGTAGATGGAAACACAACTGGAAAAGAAGGTCTGAGAAGCAAGAATGGGCAAAAACCGGAGAGCAGAAGCTGTGAACACCCCTAGGCTGGAGCTGTGAGCCTGCACATGATGTTGCTGCTGCATTTATCAGAAAGGAGCCACCACACCCAAGGCTGGAGCTGCCTCTGTCTAGAACATGGACTCTGGGATGTCCCTCCTTCGGGGCACTCTAAGAGGAGACCAAATGACCAAGGAGTTCAGCAATCATAATCATATGCAAATTCCCAGCTCCAGGATTACATACAGATTATATAGAATGGCAGGTGTTCACTGCCAGCACAGCAACCAAGCTGTCCCAATTAGACAGTGCCACCCAGTGGCCATTGCTGGAAACAACATAATGTATACGACACAGATGATGTCTCTATAGCACCTACCTTCCTTCCTCCCTCCCTCCCTTCCTCCCTTCCCTTGTATGGTGAGATTAAATGAGAAATTAACACCCCCTCAGCACAGATCTGGAACACAGTGGTCCTCCATAAACTGTAGCTATATAATTTAACTACCTAAATCCTTCCTTATGAAAGAACTTAAAACTCACACAGCAGTGTTAATAAAATTAACATAACTACTTCCATCATTAATCATAATTATTAATCTGCTTTGCACCATCCAGTTCCAAGTCCTAGGACCATTCATTTGGAGTACTAGAATGTATACACAATACATACACATATATATGATCATATTTAATATTGTCTGCCATAGTTTATATAATAAATATAATTTATAATATACATCTGTAGATGTTCTACACATGTAGGTATTATAGAGATGTCATCTGTGTAGATTATATATTGTAGATTTTATACATATGTATGTATATATGCACATCCAATACCTGGCCATATATGTGACCAGGTAATATGTGGTAATGGACAGACCAAGATGTTGTTCTAGGATGATCAGGAAAGTCCACCCTGATGAAGTGACATTTGAACAGAGTCTTGAGTGCGGTTATCTGACGAAAGGGTATTCCAAGTAATAGGAACAGCATGTGCAAAGGCCCTGCAGCAGAATCAAGCATAGTACATGTGGGAGTTGAACAGTCATCAGTGTGCAGGAGGTGCATGAACAAAGGTGGGAGGAGAGGGGTAATACAAGACAAATCAAAATATCAGAAGCCAGCACTTGCCCAGCCTCCTACTCCACACTGAAGAATTGATTTCATTCTAAATGTGATGAGAATGCCAATGAAGCGTCTTCAGCTGGGAAGTAACATGATCTACTTTACTCCCTTAAAGGCCGAGGGTCCAGGCTACCGTGGGATGGGTGGATTACAGAGACAAAGAGGAAGCTGGGAAGATTAGTCTACACAGTGTATATTATATATACTATAAATTGAAGTTGTTATAGTACATATTACATAGTAAATATATTATACATAGTACATATACAACAGTTTATAGTGTTATAATACATCTCTATTATATAGACCTATAATATATACTATATGGAATATTAACTAGCATAATTATACTAGCATAGGCAATATGATATATAGTATCTGTGTTTATAATACATATGTGTATTTTATGCTATATATATCTTATATATATCTATATATATCTTATATATATCTATATATATCTTAAGTTATATCCCAATATATTGTTTGACATATATCATACACTATAATACACACTATATTGTATGATATATGAGCTACTCATATAGTATAAATTATAGAGTATATATCATACCCTTAGTGCATAATGCTATATAATTATGGTACCTAGTATACTATAGTGTATCATGTATATGATATACTTTATAGTATCTAGTATATTGTAGTATATACGCTAAATAATGTACTACATATAATATAGCATACTTGAGAGTTTCATGTATATTACATAGTATATTATACATATACTAGATTCACCATATCTAGATTATTATTTACTTAATTTGGAGGCCTTAAAAGTTTCCCAACCTTTACCCTAGTTTCTCTCCTACTCCAAGTTAGGGGGAAAGAGAGTTAGAGAGGAAAATCACTTTCCCCAATTTCCAGAAGTGGCTGGACAAGGAATGGAGCCAAGTCTAGAGACTTCTACTTCCTACACTGCTGTGTGAGCTCCAGGTATCTTCACAGGAAAGTTTTCATAGACATTTTTGCTTTTATTATAGAATATAAACACGCTGCAGATACCATACTAAGAATTTCTACATTGTGATTTCCTCTAATCCTCTCCAATAAAACTACACCAGAGTATACATTTTTTTCACAGTTGCCTCTCCACAGATAAGAAAACTGAGGCTACCATAGATGTTGACCAAGGTCACAAAGTTGACGCGGAATGAAAACTGAGCTATCATCCCACCTCCAGGGAGCACGGGAGACCGCCCCTTCCATTACTAGAATGCAGGCATCACTCCCACTAAGTCTATGGGAAAAAATGTAGGATTTTCTTTTGACGTTTCCCTTCTGAGCTATTTTGTCTGTAGTGAGAGAGCACTCCAGTTTGGGCTTCAGTGCACTGATTACGTTCTAGACTTAAACCCTCTTCCTGGGGAAAAAAAGGAGATTGTTAAAACTGAGCCTGAAAAAGAAATGACTAGCACACAAGCAGCAAAGAAGGAAATGTGAAGTCTGCAAAGAAGGAAATTCCACAAATAGCAGCCCAGATTCCAAAAATGCAGATTTCTCCCATCCAGGTTCTTCAAACTCTCCAGATGTTTCATGAAAAATACCCTTAAGAAGGACCTAGAGGGTGTTATGTTAAGCGAAATAAGTGAGATGGGTTTTGAAGTGAGAAAAATGAGGTGGAAGCAAGACTTGTGGAGAATGGGTGTCTTCCCCCAGCAAACTATAGCCGGTTTTACAAGAGAGAAACCAGAAAACCATGTTGCTCAGCCAACCAAGAAATAATGAACAGCTATTGTGTGCCATGTGTTGTGCTAAGTGCCAGGGAAACCGCAGGCAACAGGACATGGACTCCAGCTCTCCAGAACCGCATGCTGGGCGCCAAAGACCACGTTTCACGCTCATCAAACAAGCAGAGCTGGAAAGTCTTAAAAAAAGCAAATGTTGAAGAATCAGGAAGTTTTATGTGCTGCGGATTCCCCAGCCCCACCTTGTTCTCAGGACTTTTCTTGGTGCCCAAAGTGGCTGCTGGTCAAGTAAAATGTAGAGGCAGGTAGGGGGCCTCTCACCAGGGCAAAAGTCTTGGTAGGAGGCCATCTGCTGGAAACAGCAGGCAGGCTGCATGGCCAGATTCACAGAACCAGCTAGACCAAGCAGACAGGACCTTGAGTGTCCACAGGGACCACAGATAGGGCGCTTTGATCAGCAGAACAGTGGGGCCCCCAGGGAACAGCCCCTATTCACGCCCCCTAGACTGTGCCAGACTATTATGCGTCCTCCCCAGTACACGTCCCCACCACGCACCTTCCTCCACACATTCCTCCATGGACTTGCCCATTTTCCCTGACTCTGACACGAAGTAAATGTGAGACTGGCCGCGGGGAAGGCACTGCATCTCCAGAGATGTGAGCCCTCTGGGTCACTCTCTCTCACTGCGTGGACTTTGAGTTGTCTTTCCTCCGTCCCATGCTGAGCCCAACGCTGCCACCCCACGAGGCGACAGTGTGTCAACGGTGAGAGTGCAAATGCTACAACTTCTCTGCGGAACTACGTGGTATAATGACAGCGAAGGTGTGTAGGGCCTCACAATTCCATCCCTAGGTATATATCCCAGGCCTGGATGAGCTCCATCAGTTTTCACCAAGAGAAATGTTCTGGAATATTTATTCCAGCACTGTTTGGGAAAACAGAAACAACCTAAATGGTCATTTACAAGAGAACGGATAAATAATTCATGACAGAGCTGTGCAGCAGAATGCTACCATAACAAATTAACACTTAGCAGCATTAGGAACTAAATGAAACGCAGCCTTGATGAATTGAAAAAAATCATAACCATGAGCAAAAAGACGCAAGTCTTGAAATGACAGGGACAGCGGGATTCTATTTAAAGTTTTGAAATACACAACATAATACCCTATGCTGATAACAGATAAAATATATGTAATGAAAGCATGAAATATGCATGGAATAAAACACACAAGAGGACGACGGGGACCGCCACTGGGAAGGGAGGCAGAGAGAAGAGAGCGCAGATTGGGATGCTCCTTGATGGGGTTAGGTTGTGTTTTTTAAGTTACATTTCTTTAAAAAAAATGTAGAAGAACTGAGGTATAAGCCAGAGATGCAGGGGGTGAGAGGATTCACCAGAGACAGAGTGGGGAGCAGAACAGGCAGATCAATCAAAATACACCGCTGAGGGGAGCAGCGGGCGAGGCAGGAGAGGTCTGCTGCGCCATGTGGGGCCCCTCCCTGGCTGGGGATCCAACTTGCACTGCGGTGGCTGCGGAAGCCCCACGGTGCAGCGCTCAACCCCTTGCACCACAAGGAAGGCCTTTAGTTACATTTCTTAAGCTGAGTGCTGAGCAAATGGTTGTTCGCTATATGAGTCTTTATAGTTTTTTATGTGCCTCAATCACTTCATAATAAAATAATTTTACCTAGAACATTGCAAGTAATGAAGAATTATAAACGCACAGAGCACTACAAGGAAGGCCCGCAAGGTGTCATCATCCTGACAAGTGACTATTTCTTTGTCTTGTCATTCCTGTCCTTAACCTGCCTCCTTAAAAGACTCACCTTAATCCCAGCCAATGTAAACTTTGTTTTTGCTTATCCATAGTCTTTAATTTTTATAACAAGAAATATACCACTTGAATTTCAAAATACCTAATTTCAAAACCCGTTTACAAAACTTTACATAGGCTCCTCCAATGATGTGTATGTCTAAAATAGGGATGTGGGTAGGAAAAAGGGAGTGGGAAGTTCCAGAAGGATTTACAATGAGAAGCCAATAGTCATCTTTCCCAGATGACAGGGTATTAAACTTCTTATAGTAACACCACTGTTTCCATCAACTCATCTTCTCCTTTTCCTTCTGAAGCAGAATCCCTTCTGGTGGGAAACCTCTATTTTATAATTCAAGTGAGACTAGAATTGATTCCATCTCCCCAGGTTGCTGGCCACTAGTCTGACCCTGGCTGCGGGGATTGGCCCAAGGATACTCCTTAGATACACACACGCACGCACTCAAGTCACCCCTGAGACTTTTCTCCCTGAGCACTGAGAAGACCTCCTCTCTAGCAGGTTGTTCGATTAGTAGGAATTAGTCTAGGGCTAGGACTAACCACTCCTGGGCTTTCCCCCCAGTCTAGACACAACCTATTAGGCGAGTGAATACCGAGAAAGAGCAAGATGGCATTCTGTCAGCTCAGTTTGCGCCCTGGAGCCAGCCACACCTGTTGCATCCTAGAACATTCTGGCGAGTCACCCATCCCAGCTTGAGACTGATGTCTGACGCTGCTGCAAAACTCTGATTTTCACTTTTCCATTCCGTTCCCCTCTAGTTCCTATTTTCCACAGCAAGCATGTGTCCGGTCTAGAACATGCTTCGGACTTTTTTTAAACACAAAAAAGAAAACTACAGACCAGCATCTGTGTGCAGGAGGCAGGTTCATGGACAATTGTCCTCTAAGTACGGGCCAAGCCTGCATGATCTGGGGGAGGCCGTGGTTTGCCTCTAGCTCCGCAATTCTGCTGGTCGCTGTGAGGCCTGACTCACTGTTTCCAGACTAAAGACTTTACTCCCCCAAATCAAGAGCACTGCCAAATCCACCTTTTCTAGCACCCCCCGTTGGTCCCTGCTTTAAAGTGATAATTAGTATAAAGTTGGGTGTCTTTTTCCCTCTGGGAGAAAAACTCTTTAACAGCATTCTTTAACAGCGTGAAGTAGAAGAGAGTGTGGGTGGATTTAACAAGGAGGTAAGGAAGCTTATGTAAGTGGCATTATTATATATGATTATATCACCAGGATAAGAGAAACTCATTCCTCCTTGGGGTTATACTGATCACTAAGTTTTAGGCTCACGTGAAATAAAATGATGACAATGTGTCACCTTCTCTCCCCTACCCAGCCCCGGGGTAGCATCAACAGAATAGCTCCAGGCTATTCTGAGCTTCTTCCATGTGCTCAGTCCTCAACAAGGGAAGCATGGTTTTCATCCCCATTTTACAGATGGGAAGACTGAGTAACAGAGGGATTGAATGACTTACCCAGTATCCTCTGGCTGGAAAATGAGAGACCCAAGATCCCAACCCATGCTGTTTGGTTCGGTCCAAACCTCCCAGAGAAACCGAGACCCAAAGATCAACCAGTCAGATTGCTCAGTTTGGTCAAACACACTGAAAATTAGTCAGCCAGTGCAGAGAACTCACCCAATCATTTGTGTTTTCTTTTCCTTTGATTAAACTGACCTCCTAACTTATGTAAGCCCAGAATATCAGACAGGGCATACGTGCAAGATGCCAGGCAGGGGTTTCAGACCAGAGAAGGGACTATAGCCAGGTCCAGCCCACACATGTTCGGTGGGGTTGGATCAGGTTATTTGTCCAACATTTTAGGTGTGGCATGTGCTCTCTAGTTTACCAGCGTCCCCACCACTCCCTAAACTTTCATCCCCCACCACTTCGCTCCTTTGCAGGGAATCTGAAGTAGCAGCCTCTGATATAAGGAATGCTTGGTAACAAAAGGGAAAAGGAAACTCTCCTGTGTTGGGTCATAAAATTAGTTAAAATGTATTGAGTGTTTATACAGATCATGTTCAAGCTGCTTTATCTACTTGTCTCACTTGCTCTCAGCAACAGTTCTGTAAGAGGATAAATGGTCTGTGACCATTAGGATGTACCTGCTGGATCTGAAATCCATCATACCCCATCAGCGGTAGGGAAACCAAGGCAGGTCCCTTCTAGAAAACACAGGACTCCTCTGACCGCTGACTTTGCATGCCCCAACCTTCCTCCAATCTTCTCTCCTTCTCTCCATCACTCGGGGTCTGGCAGCTCACACAGCATTTCCTCAGTGCAGTCACTGCACGTTCCTTCTCAGAGGACCTCGATGCCTGCTTATTCAAAGGGCCCAGATTGTTACAGGGAGCTTCCTGAGGCCACACAGCGAGCAAGCGGCAGAGCCAGCTGCCTTCCATTCGTACCTCCATGTAGAAGGACCTTCAGCTCTGGTCCACCTGTCTCCACAAGCCAAAGCTCTGAACCTCATACCTTTCTACTTGGTCTCTTATTTCTTCAAATAAGGAAGTTTCTGGCTGGCCTGAGCAGCCAGAAATCATGATCTGGAGCCAAGAGTGTGCCAAGAGCAAAAGGGAAGTTTCAGACCCCTAAGGCCAGGCATGATGTGCACACCTGGAACCAAGCAGTTGCCATGGTGACCAGGAACGCGTGGGCTACCAGAGCCCAGGAAGGGAAACACAGGAGCTTTATATCTACGTTGTTCTTTTCCCATAGCCCGGAGGGAGAGTCAGCGCCTCCCCCAGGACAGTGGGAAACACAAGGCGACACAGTACAAGAGCGAGCAGGTGATGGAGAGTCTGGGGTGCACCCAGACTACCCCACAGAGACGCAGCAGCAAACAAGATGAGCCACCCAGGGCTTTGAAGCCCATGAAGTATTTTCTACTATCATCACCTGGGATCCTTTCATGAGTCACCACCTGTAGAAGGACAGTGAGCTGTGTTAAGATATTTGCATGTTTAATTTCCCCCTTGTGAGTAACACACCACCTCACACCTATGAAAATGACTAGAAAGAACACGTGTTGGTGAAAACGGTGCCATCAAACACTGTTGGTGGGAATGTAGCCTGGCCCGGCCCCCATGGAAAACAGTATAAGGATTCTCAAAACAGTTAAGATATCTACCACACGATCCAGCATTTCCACTTCTCAGTATCTACCCGGCAACTACTCGAAAAATATGAAAACACTAATTTGAAGAGCTAAGTTGCAGCACTATTTACAATCGTCAAGCTATGAAGATGACTGAAGTGTCCAACGACAGATGAGTGGATATGAGACGATGTGGGACATCTACACGATGGAATACTACTCAGCTGAAACAAAGGATGGCCCCTGCTGTTGGCAACAACATGGCTGGAACTGGAGGGGATCATGCTAAGCAAAATAAGTCAGAAGGAGAAAGACAAATGCCAGATGGCTTCACACATATGTGGAATACAGAGAAACAAAGCAAAGGGTCAGACAAAAACAAGCCAGAATCAAACCCCACAAATCAGACTGTAGAATTGAAGCTACCAGAGGAGGGCGAGGCCTTGCCCTCCTGCACTGCCACCTTAGCTTCATCCCAGCTGGCTCAGGGCGGTGCCCATTCTAAAGCTGAAGTCCATGTGCCAGGCACCCCCATGGCCCCCAAACTGGAGTGGTTGATCTCCCTACAATCCCCATCACTGCCTGCCACAGAACCCTGCTTTGTTCTTCTTCATCATGTTATATGTTCACATCTTTGCTTTTTTTTTTTTTTTTCGTGCTCTCACAATAGATTATGAGAGCAGAGGGTCTGGAATACTTTGTCATGGCTAGAGCAGCGCCTGGCACTCCGCTGGCATTTAATTAATATTTTTGATGAAGATACTGAAGGCATGACCCTCGTGGCCTATATAATCCATTGCTCACAGTTCACTTGTGTTTGACTGCAAGGAATAAAGCTCTCCCACATGTAGAACTATGTCCTCAGGCTAGGTAACCAGAAATGGATCTTAGGGGTCAACAAGAACTCCCATGTTTAAGATTTTGAGTTAAATCATTTTCCAAAAGGCTTAGACCCCAATTCTCACCACGCCCAGGGATCCCATACCTACCCAACTCTGCCCCTGCCAAAGCCAAGAGCACCGTTGTTAAAACCTTACTTGGTGGGACCTCCCTGCTGGCACAGGGGTTAGAGTCTCAGCACTGTCAAGCTATCTGCAGCCACTACAGTGTGAGTTCGATCCCCGGCCAGGGAGCTGACCCACATGGCGCAGCAGACCTCTCCTGTCTCCCGCTGCTCCCCTCAGCAGTGTATTTCAGTTGATCTGCCTGTTCTGCTCCCTACTCTGTCTCTAGTGAATCCTCTCACCACCAGCATCTCTGGCCTGCACCCCAGTTCTTGTATGCATAAATAAAAATAAATCTTTAAATACATATATTTAAAAAGACAGTCTTTAAATAACATACATTTAAAATAAATACACATTAGGGCCCTCCCTGGTGGCGCAGTGGCTTGAGCGCTGCACTGTGAGGCATGTGCCGTACAGCAGCGTAAGTTCGATCCCTGGTCAGGGAGGGGACCCACATGGTGCGGCAGACCTCTCCTGCCTCGCCCGCTGCTGCCTTTGGCAATATGTTTCAGTCTATCTGCCTGTGCTGTTCCTCACTCTCTCTGGTGGATTCGCTCACCCCACCCTCTGCACTTCTGGCCTGTACCTCAGTGCTTGTATGCATAAATAAACAAATCTTCTAAAAAATAAATAAATAAATAAATGCACATTATAAAAATAAACAGACAAAACCTTACTCGGGGAAAGGAGCTGTTTGTTGTGTGCATGTGAATTTCTTTGGCTGTCAGTGCAGCTGATGGTTCCCTATGTGCCTAGATCACTGCATTTCATCTGTTGCTGGCTGTCTGTTCACACCCCTTCGCTTGTTTTTCTACCCAGCTTCAGGACTTGTCTTAATGATTTGTGTGCGCTCTTTGAAAAATAAAGGTATTAGCCCTTTGCCCTTATACAGTAAAGGCTTGATTCCTTGCATTTTCTGAATCCTGCACCCGATGGCATCCCTTTCATTCTTCCTTATTCCCTTTTCACATGTTCACACCCCATTTTGTGCTTCTCTTTTTAGTTGGTTTTGGATTTTTTTCATGGTTAATTATTGAATCTGCGATTAGAGAATGCCTCCAAAGTCTCCCCACCTCACTCAGAGCTTAAGACACGTTTCTTAAAATCATCACATGACCCTCCATGACCTGCCCCAAACCTTCCCCTCAATGCTACCATATCACCTCATTCCAACCTTTTTGCCCTGATGTCTGTGCTCCAGCCATTCCAGCTTCTCTGGTCATCAAACACAGCAGTCACCCTCCCACCTCAGGACCTTTGCACAAACTGTTTCCTCTCCTGGAAGTTTCTCTCCCCAGGTATCTGCAGGACTCCCTCCCTCGTTGCCTTCAGGTCTCTACTCAAATGGCAGCTCATAAAGCCTTCCCTGGCCACCTTAGCTGATGCAGACCCTGGAGCAGACAGAATGATGGCCCCTCCAAGAGGTCCTCATCCCTATTCCCAGAATCACAGACTCTGTTACCTTACCCAGCAAAAGAAAAAAAAAAGGGGGGGGGGTTATGTTACAGGTATTGTGGGTGTGGCGATATGAAGGGTCTTGCACTTGCACTGATGGGGATGAGCCTATGGCATCTGAGTGGGCCCAAAGGAATCGCAAGGGTTCTCAGAAGGGGGGAGCTGCAGGGCCAGCATCGGGAGGGCAAGCAGAGGAGGAGTGACACAGGCTGGGAACTGGGCGGCTTTTAGAAGCCAGACAAGGCAAAGGACGTGGATTCTCCCCGGAAGCTCCTGAAGGAACTCGGCCCTGCAGACCCACCTTAGGCCTCTGAGCTTGGACTGACCTGCGGGTGGTTCTCAGCCCCATCACTGGGTGACGTGTTCCAGCTGCCCTGCTCGGCCTCCCATCCACACCTGCTCTCTTGTGTGCCCTGGCATTCGTCACTGTCTAAATTCTTGACATTTTCTATATCCTTTTCTTTATTTTTGCTCCCCCAATAGAAGGTAGGCCTGAGGACAGGAGCTGTTTTGCTCACTGGTGCACCCAGTACCCAGGACAGTGCCCGGCATACCTGTGTCTGCCCTGCACGTGTTGAATGATGGCCCAGAAATGAGAAGCTCGGGGGCCTCCCTGGTGGCGCGAGGGGTTAGATCGCGGCACTGTGAAGCATCCACAACCACTGAGCACAAGTTCGGTCCCCAGCCAGGGAGGAGACCCCCATGGCACAGCTGACCTCTCCTGCCTCGCCTGTTGCTCCCCTCAGCGGTGTATTTCAGTAGATCTGCCTGTTCTGCTCCTCACTCTGTCTCTGGTGAATCCTCACCCCCACTCCTCTGGTCCATTCCCCAATTCTTATATGCGTAAATAAATAAATCATTTAAAAAAGAAGAAGAAATGAGAAGCTCTTGGTTGGCTGAGGTTGCTGGGAGGTCCTTACCCCAGAGGGCTATGGTGGGGGTACTAGGTCTTGGAGAAGATACAAGGGAACTGGGGGAGAATGAGCACAATACTCCGGGAAATCCTGGAGGTCACATCGCCCTCACCCTCTAGACAGGGGTGCATGAGACACCCCATGGTCAAGGGGCAGGCAGTGTGTGTGGGCGAGCAGAGGGGCTCAGGCACAGACACCCTGGGTGCATGTCTGTGTCAGCTCCGCCCGCCGGAACGACATCAGAAATTCTTCATTTTCCGGTTACCACATAGTAGATGTTTTGTTAGCAGGTGAAATGAATTCCAGTTTTTATTTGATTGAATATGTCTGAGATGTTCTAATGCCAACCCGTAATCAAAATAGAAGGTGACTAGTGAGATATTTCCTATTCTTTTTTATGGACTGGGGCTTTCGAACGCCCGGGTATATTCTACAGCAGTTTCCATATGAACATTAAATTTTTCAATGGTTTCAAGAAAAATGAATTCCCACTAAAACAATCAAGTTGTTGTCACAGAAAAACACACTGCTTTGCCTTTTTAATTAAATGTAAATTACTTAAAGTTAAATAAAATTTAGAATTCACTCCCTTCTTCACATCTTGGGTGCTGGGAGGCCACCCGTGCCCAGCAGCCACTGGGCCCTGGACACACTGGGGGGAGGTGACCTGTACACGTAATTCTCCCCGTCCCTCAGAACAGCCATGAAAGAAGCAGCAACATTGGGGGGCCTCGATGCAGCCATGGATGAAAGGTAACGGGGTGGAGCACAGTAAATGCTATTTAACCTGCAGTTCCTGTTACTGGGGCAGCTTCTTCTCTCCAAGGGAGGAGCCCTGCTTGGAAAGAAGGGGTGCATAGATCCTGCCCAGGCAGCTCTGAACTCCTCGCTTCACAGCCAGCCCCGGAGGTGGAAGCTGCACCAGGCCTGACCCAGGCCCCTGAGCTGCCTCTCCCAGGCTGACCCAGGAAGCCCTGTTGGGGTGGGGACACCGAACTCACAGAAACCCTGCAGGAGGCACAGCTCTGCCTTCCTTACAGCCCCCTGGGGGGGCTGATGGGCTGCCTGCTCCCAGTCCACTCTTCTGCCTTCCCCTCTCCCAGACTCTGTCCCTTCCCCTCTCTCCTCCCCTCCCCCCACCCCACCCCTGCTGGAAGATCCAGGAGCAGCTTTCCAGCCTGTTTAGATGACAGCCTCATCTCAGAGGTTTTCTCAACGCAGTGTTTTTCTCCCCACGCAGCGGCTGACAGCAGATGGCTGCTCCAACCCACTCTTAGAGGGGGTGGGCCACCTCCCACAGCCCCTCCTAGTCTAGACACGAGCTTCCTGAAACACGGACAATCAGAGCAACCCAGCAAGGGGACGCCCAGAGAAGTCCACCTGACTTCTTCTGCACCCAAGATGTTGTGGCAAGAAGGTGGAAACAGAGCTCCAGCCTCACCCCAAAAATCAGATTGGAGGCTGAAAGACTGGGCTCCCCTTCCCCTGAACTTCCTGGCCTTGGACCATGGTGAATTGATCTAAGTCAATATGTATGTGTATCTTTACTAAATAAAATAATAAAACAAAAATTTGCTAAAAAAATAATATTTGATCTAAGTCCAGTTTCTTCATGCGAAAAAGGAATATGATGATCCACTGCCGAGAGGTCACTGCAAGGGTTAATGAAAGCGCCAGTGGGGGAGCCTCCCTGGTGGTGCAGTGGGTTAAGCAAAGCACTATGAAGCACACCGCCACTGCAGCACACCGCAGCCACTGCAGCACGAGTTCGATACCTGCTGCCGGCCAGGGAGCTGACCCACATGGCGCAACAGACCTCTCCTGCCTCGCCCGCTGCTCCCCTCAGCAGTGTGCTTCCGTTGATCTGCCTGTTCTGCTCCACGCTCTCTGTGGTGAATCCTCTCACACACACCCCACACCTCTGGCCTGTACCCCAGTGCTTGTATGCATAAATAAATAAATCTTTAAACAAATAAACAAACAAATAAATAAAATAAAAAGCCAGTACTGTCAGCTCCTCCTCTGCCTCCAGCTTCACACAGCACTGCGTGAGCGAGCCCAGCCCCGCGCCAGGGCGGAAACGGCGCCAGCCAATAACTGTGTAAAGTCTTCCCGGGTGACCGGGGGCAGGGGAGGGGGGGTGACCCCCAGGAGCCGGAGGGAAGGCGTGACTTGGGGAGGGTTCCGCGGCCGGATGATCTGGCCCTAGACTGCACCGGGGTGTGCTCTGGGACTACGCTCACTCCCTACACCTTAGTGCTCTCTCTGCTTGCTTCTCTGTGAGCGCTGGAGTCTCTGCCTTTACCGTGGGGAGTTTTAAGCGAACACCAAGTAAGCAGACCTGTGTAAAGCATCTCCACATGCCGCACCCAGGTCCCCAGACACCGACCCACGGCCAGTCCGCCCAGCCTCACTCCGGGTCTCCACCTGCGTCAGTATTTTGAAACAAACACCACACAAGAAACAGTTGCAGCCGTGAGTATTTCCATGTGTAACTATGTGATAGATCTTTTTAACGCGAGCACACTGCCATTATCACACCTAAAATATTATTAATCTCTTATTGCCCTCAGTGCGCGAACTGTCTCATTAGCATCTAGTTTTTGAACTTTTCTCCGGGACCTGGCACAGGCCCGCGCACCGGCCACGCGCGGGTTTGCCGTCCGGGCTCACTCTCGGCTCTTCTCGCCCCTCTGCGTCTCCTGGGCGTCTGGTTGAAACGCAGATTCTAACTGAGAAGGTCTGGAGCGGGGTCTGAGCGTCCACTGCTGACGCGCGCCCGCAGGCGGTGCAGCTGCCCCATACGGTCCGCACCTGGAGGCCCCGGCTCTGTCTCCTAAGGAAAGGAAACTTATTCTTGGAATGGAGGTGCGGACAGAGCGGTGCCTGGGAGCCAAACCGCTGCTGGCCAGAAGCGGTCCTCACCTCCGCCAGCAGTGCAGCTGGTCATCACACCTGCCGGCAGGTGAATGCTAGAGGTGGCACTGGAGCCTCCAGAATCGGTACCTGCCCCCCTGGCCATCCAAGTGTTAATCCTGGCAGGGTCTGGCCCGCCCCCAGTCGGCAGCCACCTCGTGGGGCCCTCCGGAAGTGCATTGACTTGTTCCACCTCTGGCAGGCAGAGAGGTGAGCGGCAGAGAAGGCAGCTCCCTTCCCTCGCAGTCATAGCTTTAATTAAAAAGCCCCGTGCTGCCAGATTCCAAGCACCCTCCGCTGATCTGAAGCCCTGTTGATTGCTCCGCACGCCCGGCAAGACACAGCGGAGAGGAGACTTTATCTTCCTTTAATCAGACCTGCTTGCCTCGATCGGGTTCTGACAGGGCTGCCGCCTTCCCCCCCCCCCCCCCCCCCCCCCCCCCCCCCCCCCGGCTATTTCCACGGTGGGCAGAGCCAGCATCAGTCACTGCAAGCGGACCGGGAGTAGGCCTGTGCCCGGGACCGCCAGGCTACCAGGAGAGGCGGCTGCCGGGCTCCGCCACGGCCCACGAACCCCGAACCTACGTGGCGGGCCAGGCGCTGTGCCAAGTACTTCAGATACCTTCTTTTCTAATACGTCAGCATAATTAATTTGTCTGTGTTGCTATTCCCCGGTGACCCGATCTAATGTGGCCGCACACACCTGTTCGCTGTGACATTGCTGCTCTGGTTTCTTCAAGCCCTGGAGTGAGACTTCTCCGCCTGCTCGTTCGGGGTCTGTGCCCTGGACAGTGAGCGCACGCGGGTAGGGGTTTCACCTCTTGTTCATCACGGAGTTCCTGGATCATGGGCCCGAGAACCGCCCCCACCAGGGGAGTTCTCAGAAAAGGTCACCCGTCGCCCTGCTGCCCGGGCTGCAGAATTTCCTTCTTCTTGAGGCTGAATAAACTCCATGGCCACGCCGACCGCCTCTGCCTCCGGCGTCAGCAGGCCCTAAGGGGGCCTCCAACCTTGGCTAGTGTGGTGATGCCGCAGAGCACGTGCGGGCACTGGGACTCTGAGATCCTGATTCTGAAGCTTTTGGATGAACACCAAGAAGGGGGACGGCTGGGCACCTGGTAGCTCAGTTCTGCTTTTCTGAGGAGCTGGCTCCTGCTTTCCACAGAGGTGGCATCACTATGTATCCCCACCAGGGGCCCCAGCGTCTCCTCCTCTTCTCCAGCCTTTGTTGTCTTCTAGTTAACTAAGCCGGCAGATCTCATGTTACATATTCTTTTTTTTTTTTAATTAATTTCTTTTTTTAAGGCTTATTTATTCACACAAGAGCTGGGGTACAGGCCAGAGTCACGGGAGGTGAGAGGACTCACCAGAGACAGAGCGGGGAGCAGAACAGGCAGATCGACCGAAATCCACTGCTGAGGGGAGGGGGCAGCGGGGAGACAAGAGACGTCTGCTGCGCCATGTGGGCCAGCTCCCTGGACGGGGATCGAACTTGTGCTGCAGTGGCTGGCGACAGTTTAACAGTGCTGAGACTTTAACCTCTGTGCCCCAAGGGAGGCCCTCCTGTTAAAATCCTCATCCCAATCAAGTACAAGTTTAAATAAGTAAGTACGTGTGTGCTGCATTTGATTGGCGGCGTTCACTCCAGCGGGCAGCTCACAGCTCAGTCATATGCCGGTTTAGAGATGAAACAGAAACTGGGAGAGCAAAAGTAATTCGCCCCCACATCCTGTACGGGACCCAAACCTAAGTCTCCCTTACTCCCACAAACTTCTTATCCTGCCACCCATGAGCTCATAACCTGGACGTGGTGAACTTGAGTGGAAGAAAAACAACTCTTAAATGCCCACACTGACCGAAATGCAGATTCTGTCCCGTTCGGCATCCAGGCGGCCAGCCACCGTCGTTCTGGCAGCGCCCACACCCTTGTCCCTGACCAGGAGCCGAGACGCGCCCGCATCCTGTGACGAAAGCGGCGGAGAGCTTCGCCTGCCAGCGCGCTCATCGCTCATCGCTCATCGCTCATCACTCATCGCGGCCTGGGGTTCAGTGGTAACGGGCGGCGCCAACAGACCCTGCCGGGCGTCAACAGACCCTGCCGCGGCATGAGAGTGAAGAGGTACCACGCTGCTGCATCGCAATAGGCTTCGGGATAGTGGGATGACTGTTTCAGTGTGACTGGTTGCCTGAATAAGCTAGACAGAGAAGGACAATGCTGTGTGGGGTCACTTAGGTCTGGAATCCTAAGCAAAGGTCAAACTCACGGAGAAATTAGAAAAGTGATTGCCGTGGCTGGGGCTGGGGCTGGGGCTGGGGCTGGGGGAGCCTGTGACAGGCACTAACTGCAGCCACGAGCTGATCAGGGCCCGAGGACCTGGTGATGCACAAGCTGGTGACTGCGCAGACACCTGGCCGTGTCATCCAGGTGTGCTAAAGGAGTAGAACTTCAACGTTCTCATCAAAAGCAGAGTTTTAAAAACAAAGAGGAAAACAGCGAGGCAACTATTAACCCAGTAAGGTGAATCTCTTCTCAGCGCACATCTTATCAAGGCACCACGCTGTGCACGTCACATGCGTTGTCCATCAAGCCTCATAAAGTTCCGGGTGCACAGAGCCGGCCCCTCTGTGCCCCGTGGATTTCCCATGTGAGCACAGGACAGCGAGGGGCCCACAGGCAGGACCAGAGAGTAACCAGCTGCTGAGACCCCCGACCTGGAACAGCAAGGAGACCTGCAGCCCATGGCACATGCCACCCTACACCGTGTCGGGCTCCCCTCCCTGGAGGTGGGGACCCCTAGGTCCAGCAGGGGAGGTGACCCAGCAGACACTGGGGCGGCGAGGTCTGTTCTGAGCCAGAATCTGCAGGTTTCCGTGGCCAGCCCAGCGGCTTCTCGGTGGTGCCACACTGCCACCTACGGACGCTGAGCTCGCCGGGCGGAGCTAAGGGAACCGCAGAGTTCAAGGGCAGCAGCCGGATCCACCAGGGAGCAGCCCTGGTCCCCTGCCTGGACTCCTACTCAGCCTTTCACAGAACAGTACTGATTTCCGGCTCACACACTGCACGTGGGGATGCAAATTACCCCTCTCCCTTGAAAAGCCATAGGGCAATGACTTATCAACAGGGGTGCACCCCGCCTTAGTACCCACTGATTAAGAACCCTGCTCTTCATACCACCACAGCCACCCAATGTACATCCTGAAACAGTAGGCTTCAACCCTGGCTGCACATTCAAGCCCCCTAGGCATTTCTGAAACCACTGAGGCTTACCTCCAGACCACTCAAGTCAGGGTCTTTGGGGGTAGGGCGTTGGTGTGACTGTAAAAGCTTCCAGATGATTCTGTCTGCATAAGGAGGCCCATATGGTACTCACACAAGTGCTGTTGCAGTAGCAAGGGAGATTCAAGGTAGATGCCCATCAGTTCAGGAATCTCTTGAAAACAGGAAAGAGAGGATGAGACACTAAGACACAAGCTAAGAGGAGTTACTCTACATGTATCAGCAAGAACTGGCTTCACAAATACAGTGAAGGGAAAAAAAAATCATGTTGCAAAACAAGATGAAACATGGTACGCCCGTGGGGTAAATGGTGCTAAACACGCCCACAGACGAGTGTGCCCGGGCTGCCGCTGGACACCGGAGTAGGTTCTTGGAGACGTCGACTTCATGCTAGACAAAGCAGGTCCTCGGAAAACATAGTCTCATTCAATACTGGGGTTTTTCTTCTCAACAGTGTGATAAAGCAACATGAATGAGCAATGTTATTTTAAAGTCCTTCAAGACACACAGTTCATGGCGGTGAGAGGCAGGACGGGAAGGGGTTGGCAAAAGGGACTTCAGTTTCTTGCATTCTTTAAGGAGAGGGTATTTCCATTTCACATAAGCCATTCAAATTGATTTTTAAACTGACGAATTTTTAAATTTCCCAGTTCTTTCTACCACTGTATTCAGTACAGGGAAATGAACACAAATAAAGGGCAAGGCAACTAGAATATAGTGTTTTCAACCCTGGGATGGGGAAGATGCGAGCAGGGGCCCCTCACTGTCCTTCTGTGTAAGAAACTGACACACTCTCAGTAGTGAAAACAGCCACGTCATTGCACCCATGGAGTCTAGACCGGAATTCCCACTGGACACAGGGGCTCTTCCGTGATGTCTGGAGTTTTAAGTGAACGGTCTAAAGGGTCAGGGGTGAGATGTATCTCTACGATGTATAGTTTTAAAACCATGGTAAATGGTAAAATTGCATTAAATTTTAAAATAGCCAAAAGAACAAGTCATGTAAAGGAGGAAGAGAAAGAAGGGGAGGAGAGGAGATGGAGGGTAGAGGGAGGAGAGGGAAGGATAAGATGGGAGGAGAGAGCAGAGGAGGGAAGGGAAAAGAGGAGAAGGGAGAGGAAGGCAGGGGAGGAGAGGAGGGAGGGCAGGGGAGTGAAAGGCAGGGAAGAGGAAGGGAGGAAGGGCAGGAGAAAGATGGAATGGGAGGTGGGAGAGGGAAGGGAAGGAAGGGCAGGGGAGGAGAGGAAGGTGATGAAGGGGAGGAGAGGGGAAGGCAGGGGCAGGAGCGTGCATGGAAGCACTGTGGCCTTCATCTTTGGAAAACGCCATCTTCTGTACCAGCCTCCACCCCACGGGCAGAAGGGACAGTGTTATAGTCGGCTCCCCGGACAAAGCGATGTCTAAGCTGGGACTTAAAAGGTGACTAGGGATGGCCTGGAAAAGGAAAGATTGTCTACGCAAAGGACACAGGACTGAAGCCCAAGAGTGGAAAATGAGGGTGAGCCCGTGGCACAGGTGGGAAGCTGGTCATGCGCTGCGCTGGGGTTTCGGTCTTGATGCTCAAGGCGGGCGCCATCGCAGGGTGTGGGGACAGCAGAGCCACATTTGTACGCTCTCGGGAAGACAACCAAGGAGAGCCATAAGAGGAAGCAGAAGTGGCTAGGCGTGTGGCCGAGGCAGTGGCGCAAAGTACACAGGCCCCAGAGACGCTTTGCGGGCAAGTCTGGGTTTGTGACAGACCCTCTGTGAGGAGTACACGCACATGCCCTTTAACTCCTGGCCCTCTGGGTCCAGGCCCACGCGCTTGTCCACGTCTGCCTCGCTCCACGTTTTCCCTGATCTGGCCCCTCTGGATCAATCCAACTGGCCAAAGAAGGAACCACCAAGCAAGAAAGAAGATCCTGAGGTCAGCGCATCTGAAACCGAAGACCGAGATGATTCTCTTTGAGTCTCACTGCCCGCCACGGCCCCGGCGGTTAGTGGGGATTCGTGTGCACGACTCCTGATCGGAAGGGGAGCGCTGGACCAGGCGCGTCACGAATCAATTACTCTCACTGACTCACCTTCAGCACCCCGACATCCACCCTGTGAAGTCGCCTCCTTCTTTTCACATCAACTTCTTTCTTCCCGATGAATGAATTGTGAGCAGGTGGTTCTCAGGGACCAGGAACTTTCCATTCGTGATTAAACAAGCAGGTCGGCTCACCCTGTTAATGGTGAGTCACAGGTAATCTTCACAGGGATGAGACTGCGCTGAAACTGAGGGTACCACCCTGAGTCCCCCAGCACTGACCCCACCCTGAGCCCCCAGGGCTGGCAGTGCCAGAACCTCCCATCACAGCTGCCAGCATCAGCCGTGCCACACAGACCCCCTCAGGCCGCAGCGCTGAAACAAGGAGCACCCAGAAACACTGTGGTCACATGCTGCCACCTACAGGGAGTCCTGGGGTACTGCAGAGAGGAGCCTTGGCTTGGCCTAGGTCCCAAGCTGCCAGATTCTCCCAGTATTCAAAAAGGCAACCTGAAGCTCAAGAGGCACTTCGCAAGGACTTGGTCAAGCACACGGTAAACTGAGCGCTGGTTTAGGCTTAGACTCTTCCTTCAATAGAGGAAAACAGTGCCGGGCTTGGTACTCTGAGCCAGAACATTTGGTAGTTATTCCAGCATTTTCTGTTCAGGAGTCACTCATTTCGCTGCAAAACAACCTGCCAGGTGGGTGTCCACTTCAGGTTACTACTTAAACAAGAAATGGGCATCTGTCAAGGCCATTGGGCAAGTCCCGCAACAAAAGAGCTGAACCAACAAGTCTTGGAAACAGGAACCTGGACAGCCTGGAAGACCCATCCAGAGTAGCCCAGGAGCTCTCCCCGTGCTCAGTCTCCTGCCCAGCAGCATCCCACACAGGAGGCAGAGCCCTGCGTAGAGAGTGGAACTGGGCAGTCTTGGGTTATGTGCCAACTGCTGATTAACAGCCAAGGGCTTCAAAGTGTCAGCTAAAGGACGTCTCCCACAAGAAAGGGGGCTGAACAGTTTACAATAGGTAAGCTATGGAAACAACCCAAATGCCCAAAAATAGATGGCTGGATCATTAAGATATGGTATTTTTACACAGTGGAATATTACTCAGCTATCAAAAAGGATAAGCTCATGCCATTTGCAGCAACACGGTTGGTGCTGGAAGGGATTATGCTCAGTGAAATAAGCCAGAATTAAAAAGAAAAATATCAAATGGTTTCACTTATAGGTGGAATGTAGAGGAACCAAGTAAGGGATTAGGGAGGAAAAAACGTAACTCTAATAAAGTGAAAATCAGGCAACTATAGATCAGAGACATTCTGTAGGGAAGGAGGAGGGAAAAGGATCAGGACGGGGTGGAAGGAGCACGAAGGACTGTGGTGGTGGTGCACGGGTGAATCGGTGTGGGAATTTCACGGGGAAACCATACATTGTACAAATGTGAAGGGTGATGTAATATACATTAAAAAAAAATAAAAGGGGGCTGAAAAGCCCAAAGCAACAGCTATTCCCATCTCACAGGTATGGAAACCAAGTCTCCAAGAAGTTTCTATATGGCTGGTGTTGTGGGTCAAGTTCTAGTGGGCTGCAAGCAAAACATTCTCAGCTTTTATTGGGAGACTGGGAAAACCAAAGTCCTAGCTGCCCTACAGGGGCTCCCAGAGGCTGGACAGCTTCTGGTTCTAACAGAGGCTCTGGTTACCACATAGCAACCCCACGGGGCCACCCTCCAATGTCCCGGGGGAGGGCTCCAGGCACGGTGACTCAGCACTGTGGGTCTTGGCTCTGCTGTCCCCTCTGTTTCTGCTGTGAACTTCCGGCTCCCACTCACCCCTCCTGTCCCTGCTTCTGTCCCCAGTACTGACACTAATCCTTTCTCCATGCCTCATCTTCAGGTTCTCCAAAAGAAAGGATCTGATCTTCTGGCTGGTTCCCACGCAGGAAGTCTTCACTTCATGGTGTCAGTAGATTCCTGGAAACTGACCCGAGGCAGAGGGTGCGCACTGAAAGCAGGTCCTCCGATTGCATTGACACCAGCCAGGGCTGTTGTTTTGTTTTGTTTTGAATCAATGTTATAATGAAATGACATTGAGGGACTGATGCACCCTGTGGTTGGATTGCTCCCCTGGGGCCACCTCACAGTGCTCTGAGCAGCCCAGACGCTGTCCGCCATTAGGGTGTGCGTCTACTTCCAACCAGCAGTACCCTGGTCCGGGACAGCTGACTCCAAGTAAAGAAGCCCAAGGCGCTGTGGGCGTGGCGGGTGTGCCATGTCCCTGACCCCTCTACAGGCCAGCTAGGGGATTTGAACCCCGGGCCCACGCCTACCCCCTGAGCACCCAGGCTGCCCTGCCCTGAGGGGCCAAGAGCATGACTGAAACACGACATGTCAAACGCCACCCAAACCCTACTCCAACCAGACCGCCATCCGTTTTCAACTGGGCCCATTTTACAGAAAGGAAAAGTCATCTAGAAAGATTAAATGGCAGGCTCAGCTGTGTACCCCGTAGGCGCAGGAAGTCATCTAGGCACAGGCCTGCACGAGCTTGCAGAGGAGAGAGTGGAGTGAGACTTGTGCTGGTCGAAAGCTGTGACCTGCCCAGCTCTGCTCCTTCTCACACTGAAGCCACTGCCACTGACCGATACAGCTGCTGAGCTCGGCGGGTGCAAATCCCCTCTGGTGTGAGTATAAATCAACACCAGAAGCCAAGGATTTGCACCCCCAAAAAGAATGCCAAGCACCTCGTGAATAATGTACATTGATTGCACCTTAAAATGATACCATTGTGGAGAATTTGAGTCAAATCAAACATAATGGTAATTAATTTTACCTGTTTCCTTTTTTAAAAGTTTTGTTGAAGTATTCCTACGTCACGCAGTCACCGTTTAAAGTGTTCCACTCACTGTTTTTTGCCAGTATATTCACAAAGACTGCAATCCATATGGCGATAAATTTGAGATTTTATCACCCCAAAAAGAAATCCAGTACCTACCAGCAGTCACTCCCCAACTTCCTTTTCCCTTCAGCCCTTGGCAACTGTTAACTACTTTCTGTCCCTATAGATTCGCTTATTCTGGGTATTCCATAGAGATGGAGTTGCACATGTGGTCTTTAATGTCTGGCTTCTTTCACTTAATATCATGTTTTCAAGATCCATCCATTTTTTGTAGCATGTGTCAGTACATCATTCCTTTTTACTGCCCATCATCCACCCCCTGTCACAGCAAGATGGGGAAGCTCAAGTTCAGAAGGCTCAGCTTTCCACCAGCAGTCCCATTCCCCCGTCAGGTTCACTGTCAGGCCCTCGCCCTCCCCCTTGCTCCCCCACTCACACATCTCTGGGGTGCACTCACCATTTCTTGCCCTAAAATCTCTAAACAAAATGCAACTGTACACGAACATCGGAAAGGTTTGTGGGTATGGCCTCCGTCAGCGTTGCAGACAATCGTCGGAGTCTGTGAAGGATGTGAGTGTGGAAAACACTTAAGTGAGACAAAGGACAAATGAATTAAATCTTAATCAAATTCCACGCAAGTAGTATGAGCCTAACAGATACTAACATAACAAGAATCCTTTTGCAGTAGCTCTGAGCATCCATTTTCTCTTCGTGTTCTTTCTTGTAGCTGAGGAACATTCTGCAATTTAAACAATTTATATCACTGTTTAATTTGTATAAATGAGATCTGCACACAAAATGTCTGAGGTGAAACCAATTCTTTACATGAACAATTGTATTGAGAATGAACATTAGAACTGCAGAGACATTAAAAAGTATTACCAAAAAATAAGGTTTTCAAAATATTAATTTAAAATTTTCAACTCAACAAAACTTGTAAATCTTTTGGATTGAGATACTATAACACATACAACATCGGCTTCCCGAGTACAACATGTTGATATTTGGAGACACTGCAAGACGACCAACACAGTAAGTCAACACCCATCACCTTACATGATTACAAAAAATTTTTTCCTTGTGATGAGGAATTTAAAAATCTACTTTCACATATGTAGTACAGTATTAACCATAGTCACCATACTACAGATATACCCCTCTTTTTTTATAACTGGAAGTCTTGCTCATTTCTCCCATTCCCAGCTCCTACCTCTGACCACCATCAATCAGTTCTCTGTAGCTTTAGGCTTTTTTGGTTTTGTTTTTTTTTTTTAAGATTCTTCATATAAGTATGATCATAGGGTATTTTTGTTTCATTTTAGTTAGTATAATGCCCTAAGGTCCACATGTCACAAATGGTAAGATTTCACTTTTTCATGCATATACAATGTTCGTGCACGTGTACTTATGTACACACACAATGCAGCATGGACAGTGGCCACCGGCTGCCTCTGCCGCACACTATGGTTTTAGTCATAAAAACCAATGAACTCTTGGGGCCTCCCTGGTGGCACAAGGGGTTAGGTCTCAACACTATGAAGCTATCACCAGCCTCTGCAGCACAAGTTCAATCCCAGCCAGGGAGCTGACCCACAGGGCGCAGCAGACCTCTCCTGTCTTGCCCACTGCTCCCCTCAGCAGTGTATTTCAGTAGACCTGTCTGTTCTGTTCCCCACTCTGTCTCTGGTGAATCTTCTCACCCCCTGCATCTCTGGCCTACACCCCAGCTCTTATATGCATAATCTTTTTTTTAAAAAAATGAACTCTTGCCATTGCAGCAACATGTATACCCATCAAATTCCTTTATCCATCCATCTATTGCTGAACACTTAGCTTGTTTCTGTGTCTTGGCTACTGTCAACAGCACTGCAATTCTGGTCATAGGGGTGGATGCACCTTTTCAAGTTAGAGTTATTTTCTTTGAATAAGCACCCAGAGCTGGAATAGCTGGATCACATGGTAACTCTATTTTTAATGTTTTAAGGTCCCTCCATGCTGTTTTCCACAGTGGATGCACCAATTTATACTCACACCAACAGTGCACAAGGGTTCGCTTTCCTCCACATCCTCACAGCATTTGTTGTCTTTTTGATAACAGTGACTGTGTAACCAGTTTGAGATGGTTACCATTTCCACAACTAGTAATGTTGAGGCCCTTTTCATGTACCTACCTGCTTACCATTTTTTATCTTTGGAGGAAATGTCTGTCGATAGTCTGCTCATTTAGAAATCAGATTTCTTTTGCTATTGGGTTATGGGTTCCTTATATATTTCAGTATATGGTTCACAAATACCTTCTCCATTCTGTAGATGGTTTTTCATTTTGTTGATGGGTTTCTTTCCTGTGTAGAAGTGCAGAAGTTCTTATAATAGTCTTTTTGTTGTTGTTTTTTTGTTTTTGTTACTTGTGCTTTTGATGTTGTATCCCAAAATGCCCAGTGTCAAGAACTTTTTCCATCTATTTTCTTCTAGAAGTTTTAGAGTTGCAGGTCTTAGATGTAAGTCTTTTGTGTATTTCAACTTGACTTTTGTGAGTGGTACAAGACAGGTGTCCAATTTTACTCATCTGCATGTGGGTATTTAGTTCCTTTTCCCATTGTATCTTCTTGCGTCCTATGCCATAAATTAATTGGCTATATATACCTGGGTTTATTTCTGGGCTCTCTATTATGATGTTCCATTGACCCACGTGTTTTCATGGCAATACCATACTACTATTTGGGTACTGTAGGTTTGCAAAGGTGTAAAATCAGGGAGTGTGACATCTCCAGCTTTGTTCTTTCTCCAGATTACTTTGACTATTAAGGGTCTTGTGTGACTTCATACAAATTTTAGGATTCTTTGGTCTATTTTGTGAAAAATGCCACTGATATGCATTGCATTGGATCTTTTGATCAATTTAGGTAGTATGCACATTTTAATGAACTCTTCCAACCTACGAACACAGGGTATCTTTCCATTTGCATCTTAATTTCTTTCACTGATGTCTTGTACTTCTATGTTGACCTTTCACCTCCTTCTTTGATTCCTGAGTATTTTATTACTTTTGCTGCACCTTTAAACAATCTTGATTTTATTTATTTTTTAAAGATTTATTTATGCATATAAGGACTGGGGTACAGGGCCTCCCTGGTAGCGCAGTGGGTTAAGCAATGTACTATGAAGCAGACCGCAGCTACTGCAGCATGACTTCTATACCTGCCGCCAGCCAGGGAGGGGACCCACATGGTGCGGCAGACCTTTCCTGCCTCACTCACTGCTCCCCTCAGCAGTGTGTTTCAGTCAGTCTGCCAGTTCTGTTCCCAGCTCTGTCTCTAGTGAATCATCTCACCTCCCTGGACTCTGGCCTGTACCCCAGCTCTTATGTGCATAAATAAAATCTTTTTAAAAAAAAAGAACTGGGGCACAGGTCAGAGGTGTGGGAGAGGTGAGAGGATTCACCAGAGATAGAGTGTAGAGTGGGGAGCAGAGAAGAACAGGCAGACTGACTGAAACACACTGCCGAGGGGAGCAGCGGACAAGGCAGGAGAGGTCTGCTGTGCCATGTGGGCCACCTCCCTGGCCGGGGGCAGGAATCAAGCTCGTGCTGCAGTGACTGCAGTTTGCTTCAGTGCGCTGCTTAACCCACTGCGCCACCAGGGAGGCCCCACAATCTTATTTTTTTACTGACTCCTTTGGTTATTCTTATGTGGCCTTTAGCACTTGTGTGCCCATTAGACCACCTAAAACATAAAAAGGGGGGACCTGGATACCAGAACAGACTTTGAACTGAATCCTGCTCACATCCCATTCTACTCTGTATACTGCCCTGAAACTCACTTTGGGGTTCGCGGAGTTCTGTGGACTCAATACTGTAGCGAAGGCACTGGGTAGGATTCCACTTTGAAGTGTGCTCTCCCACCATCAGAAGGGTGAGAGTAAGACGCGAACTCTCACCGCTCACTTTGATAGGCTAGATGCTGGGGGATTCCTGCCGTGGAGAGACTAACAAGACGGGCACAGACTGGATGTTTGTTGATACTTGTCCCACACATGCCTGGAGCTAGACACCAGCTCCACCGAAGACAAGAACGCACACCACCGCAGGGGAAGGCCAGAAAACGGGCAGGATGTGGTTTTGCCACTTTCTAACATCATGAACAAATGACTTCATAGTTTTGTGCTTTTTCACCTAAAAAGTCGGAGCCAGTGATACTAGCAATGAGGTAGAATTTAAGATTGTATGAAACAGTTTTTAGCTCCACTCCTGGTCTACAGCAAACATCTAAGAGACATTATGCTCCTTTTGTGGAAAGACCTGCGACGAGTGACACGGCTCCAGGTGGGGTGAGCTCTGAGCACAGGCTCAAAGGGAAGGCATATTTGGGGTTGACATAGTGGCTGTATTGAGTCAGGTATGGGGGTCCCTCAGCGCTTGTTTTCTTGGAGGTCAGGAACAGAAAGCAATTCTAGGAAGGGGTGAAGTCACCTCTCAGATGCTGACCTATGCAGGTAAGAGTAATTCTGGGAAGCCCAGAGAACCACATGATCCTGTTACCTGGAGATAAGGCAGGAGAGCCGCTACGGTGGGAAACAAGCACCGAAACCAGACATACCCTCCACATTCTGGAGGGGTCTTTGGCATTGGTTCATTAACTTTTTTCCTCTTCTTTCAGCCTCTCATCAAAGGTTCTATGAAATGTCTTTCCAGAAAAGTGCATGGCTATCAACTTTGCAGAAACTTTCAAGAAGCTGGAAGCCAGGTGCTATGACCTGCTCCCTTTAGCATGACTCCGAAGCACATCTGGTGAGCCCAGGTCCTGATGCGCTCATTTCTCCCAGCCCAACCCCGGTTTCTGCTTGTCTGCCGCAGCAGCCTGCAGCAGGAAGCTGGAAAATGCTAACCCTAACCTAGGATCACCGCCACCCAGTCCCAGGTCATCTTAAAACTCTCCAAAGGTTAAGTGTAAGGTCATCTGTTTCCTCAGAATCCTGAATAAGGGCTTCTAAACCTAATTTGTCACCAATATTCCCACCCTTGACCACTGCAAAGGCTATTGATAGGTTCTCAGTAAATGGTGACAGCAAATAGGGCCCTTTTTTGGCCCACCTAGTACTAGTGCCTGAGCTGACATGCACTAGGCATCCCCTCTGTGCTAGGCATCAGGTTTGCAACCAAGGACACACCGGGAAACAAGCATGGCCCCACCCTCCAACACTTACATCATGGCCTAGCAATGGCTCTCTGCAGATTTCTTCTGGACGCACTTCTTTGTGCCTAATTGTGTGACTGGCCAATGCTTTATTTCTAGATCTTTCCCTCAGCAACTTTTGTGTCTCCCATTAAGTAAATCAAGGATATAAGCAGGAAAGCAGACCTTAATTTGGGTCTGTTGAACTTCAAAACCCATTTCCTTAACTCACAGCCTTCTAAACACAAAGCCCGCCCTGAACACCGTTCTCAACTCACTTTCCTGAAACACTCCAGTGGGCTGCCATTACTTGACATTTCTCCAGGGCCAGTCTTGGGCCTTCTTACAGTAGCCCCACCTTTGAAAGTCACTAAGTTACTAAAGGCTGCTCATGCTCCAGGACCCGGGCTGTTTAGAAAACGTGAGGTAGGTTCTCCATTTGACAGAACAGGGATGCTCACAGGAATTGCACTTGCCTAAGATCACCTTACTTCAGGTCACTGATTCATACCCAGGCTGGTACTCAGGGTGCTTCCTGAGATCAGCTCTAACCACAAGGAAGAACAAAATAATCAAAAAGGGAAAATGGTGAGGGAAAAAAAAAAAAAGATCAAACTTATGCAACATAAGCCACCTCTTGGCACAAACTACCCTACCACAATCAGGCCAGCTCAGCAGCTGTAGCCGTGCCTTACAAGCAAGCCTGTTATTCACCCCACCCCACTGCAGCAAACACACTGGGTTACGTGCAGGATACCTGGGCTCTTCCAAACCATTTCTTTGGCTAGACCCACAAGATCTCCTAGGAATCAAGGGTCTAGCCCGTGCTGTCCAGTGTGCACCACCAGCCACTGAAAGTGCTAACTCCAAATAAGAGTTACTCTAAGTGTCAATGTAGGAATACCTGACCTCAGACTTACTAGAAAGCAAAACCCAATGTGTTCTCATTACATGTATACAATGTAACATTTTAGACAGTTAAAATTTAATCCCAAATGTGTCTTAATGTGGCTACCAAAAAGTTGAACTGAGTGGTTCAACGTGTCTGGACAGCACGTTCTCAGGTGGAGTGGGGCCTGGTATTCCACAGGGCCCACCTGCCTTTTCTGGAGGCTGAGCCCTTCGTTAGCATCTCTTAGGTGAGGTGCACAACAAATTAACTCTCCCCAGCTCCAGAAATATACTTGTGAGTTTTATATACAAACGGTCACTTTTAAAAAGCTGTTTCTTCTTTTAGAAATGACATTTCTACACATACATTGCTAAATGCCACCTTAGTTTACTTGGAGGAGTGTCTGGGTGACCTGTGGGCTCTGCCTGCTTCTGTAATATCAGCCGCAGCCATCCACAGCAGGTACAGCGCCTCTGGGTGCTGTCACGCTAAAATGGGGAAGGCACCACCCCCTCCAAGGTTGATATAAAACTCCAAAAAAGGACAGGTTCACCACCTGGACCCCAATCCAGAATCCATCAAGACCAGACACACTTCACTGATGAGCCAGGCAGGTGATGGTGCGTTATCAGATATTCTTGTTCACTTCGGGAAAAAAGAGCATTCACCAAATTAACACCAAGATTGTGGAATGACACAGACGCTCTTGCTACTCTGCTGTAAAGTTCAAAACGACTGAGTGAAGCACCAGAGTCCATTGAGGCATTTTATTTGCACATTATGTTTTACATCCCTAGAAAAAGAATCCCAGGATTTTCCCTCCTGTGTGTTTTCGTCTTGCTTCTTCATGGTCCATGATGCCAGCTGAGGTTGTCAGTACAATGAAACTATGGAAAGTTAAAAAAAAATGGTGAGTTTTTCCCAGTAGTTCAACACAAAGCCATTTCCTGGTACAGAGAAACACCAACACTCATCATGTTTAAGATGCCTTCCCATTAAGGAGAGATTTTTGCAGCCCCGCAGGCTGGCACAGGCACGACTCTTGAATCAGTCACACACACTCAGTACAGCCCTACGACCTGGCCACTCATGGGTAACTGTGACCTATTTGCTATCTTCACACCACAGCAGAGCATTCCTTGACTACCGACAGAGAATACCCCGTATCACAGAGAATACCCCGTATCACAGAGAATACCCCGTATCACGAGGCAGGCCTGGGATCGCCCACGGCCACCAATGCCCTGGTTTGATTACATGACTATCCCCGTGGTAGTCATAACTCTGCCTGTGACAACATTAGCACATATACTTTGCTGACACAAATGCTTCCTGATACATGGTCACAATGTCCCCGTCTCTAGTCCTCATAAACCTTCAGCCATCTTGTCTCCCCAGACCTTATTCCTCATACCACTGTCCCATGATCAGCTTGTACTAGCCTGTGTGCTTCTTCTTCATCCAGTTCCCACCACAAAGCGGCAACAAAGTTCCTGTCACCAACAGCCCTACCCTCTGGTAACACTGAGAAACAAAGCTACCAATCTTAATTGAAAACAAAGACTGGGAACTCCTTTAACTTCAAAAATGTCACACTCTGCTTATAGGTATAAAGTATAAAGGTATTAAGCATAAACATGACTGAGGGGCCTCCCTGTGGCACAAGGGGTTAAGGCGCAGTGCTATCCCTGGCCAAGGAGGGGACCCACATGGTGCAGCAGACCTCTCCTGCCTCGCCCGCTGCTCCCCTCAGCAGTGTATTTCAGTCAATCTGCCTGCTCTGCTCCCCACTGTCTCTGGTGACTCCTCTCACCTCTGCACTCTGGCCTGTACCTCAGTTCTCGTATGCCTAAACAAATCTTTTTTTAAAAGAAAATAAGCAAACGTGACTGAACTGTTATTTGCCACTAACTTTATGACCACAGGCAAGCTTCTAGACAGTCATCTGGGTAGTGGAGGTGCCAACAGGCCTAGGCGCCCCGGTTACTGCGAGAATGAAGGCACAACAAATAAGGCAACTGTCAGCCATGGGGTATTCAAGTTAGCATCATTAATTACAATGAAAAAAATCACTCTCCTTACATCACACTTCAAACACAGTGACCAAGTGGAACTAACTCAACCACGTCGCCGAACAGGACTGCGGTCTTAAGTTCTTAACAAGAAACATATATACTATGTCAAAACCTAAGTGGTTTACCAAAATTAAATCAGATAAAATATACCTTATAAGACAAAAATTATTTCCAGATGAAGAAATCAGAGCTATCACTTGCCCAAGTCCTCCCAGGCTTAAATTAGGAACACAAATACTTGTCATTCTCTAAGGACAAAGCTTTGAGTCTTCCCAGGCGTCTAATAATTAGACGTGATTCCCAGAGGCTCACACTGAGCTTAAAACATGAACTATACTCAGTGAGCCAAAGAGCAGGTGTTGACGAGGACACAAATCTGCTCTCAGTTAGCTTCTGTTCCCACATCTCCCAGAACCTGAAATCTAACCATGAAATGTGGCAACAGAGCTAATGTTAATCCCTAAGCCAAAGTGGTTGGGAATATAGACAAACACTGTGCGGGCAACACATGGGGGGAAAAAATCCCTCAGCGCAAGTCAAACTGCATGACAGTAGACCATATCGTTTTCCTTTAATTACTGAAAATCAACTCACCCAAACTGACGGGATGGAAGCAGATTATTCTGCCATTTTTCTAGATCTTTGAGTTGCACATCAAATCTGGGGCTGATCACTCCACACTGTAAAAGCAGAACAAAAACAGTGTTTACATTTCATCAATAAAAGAAAACCTGGGTGGGGGGAAAACTGATAAGCCAACCAACCATGTCATTGGTAACCTGTCTAATTCTCTAACATACACGCCAGTTGAAAAAATCTATTCAATCTATGCAGGCTTAGGCAGAAAAAGCGCAGTATTCAAAAGGTCCCTGAAAGACTCAGTCAGGTCATCAGCGTGCACCCTGCAGCATGAGTGCTTTCCCGGGACACAGGCCCAGACCTTAAAAAGTTAAGACCCCAAGTCTTAAACAAATAAAACGGCAAGCTTTTTACACAAACCTAAGAATGCACAGGGTCGCAAATCCTTCACCCATAAACTGAAAATATAAGGTACTAAACTTTCTAAGGAGCAAATCCCGTAGACACAAAACTGAAACTAAGGACTGACACTCCACACCAATGGCCTATACTACCATTTCCAAGCCTGCTCTTCTGCCATGCCTGTCAACTTTTTGCTAGGGGTACACAGCTGTCCTCCAAAGTGAGCATTCTCCAAGAGTCAAAGCACAATACTTCAATAATTGAATCAAAACAAATCCCAAAACTTAATCATTCTTCAAACACCACTAACAGACTACATGAGTTTACATGTGGGTTCTGACTTAAAGCAACTAGGTTGAGGAAGTAGAAACTGATGGTTCAAAAGCCTCTATAAATACAACTTAACTTACACCCTCTGCCCACATCCCTGTTCTATAAATCATTAGTACACTTAAAAACAGATTTTCACTATTTCTTTTTCCTAAGTAAAAACCCAAGGCCTCCACTCTACAAGCACCCATACTTTTCTTTATTCCAGCAGCAATACCCCTCCCATTCAAATAGAACTAAACCAGCATCAATCTTAAGATGTGATCAAGGCTGTAATTCTCTCAATCTAGTCTTTAAACACTCATTTCCCAGTCCTATTACATTTGCACAGTAAGAGTACATCCCAGCTACTGCATCAAAACTAAGACAACATGTCTTATAAAAGGAGGCTAACTGACCATCAAAAGGAGGAAAAGGAAAAGTGGAAATAAATGTTTTGCCTAGTATCACATAACTGACCTGGATTTCAACTATCTCGAGTTAAGAATTTCTCAAACTAGTAGACCACAGAACAAAGCTGCCACAAACTTGTTCCATTTAAGAAATCCTCTACTCAGTGGCCTCCCTGATGGCACAGAAGGTTAAGTGCCACGCTGTGAAGTATCTGCTGCACAGCAGTGTGAGTTCAATCCCCAGCCAGGGAGGGGACCCACATGGCACAGCAGACCTCTCATGCCTTGCCCATTTCTCCCAGTAGTGTATTTCTGTAGATCCGCCTGTTCTGCTCCCCACTGTCCCTGGTGAATTTTCTCACCTCCCACACCTCTGGCCTGTACCCCAGCTCTTGTATGCACAAATAAACCTTAAAAGAAATCCTCTACTCAAACTCTCATTTCTCTAGCTATTACATACAATGAATAACCATGAGGAATTTGGCAGACTTTCTCCAATTTAAAAACTTGGTTTGTGGGTTTCCCTCCTGAACATGCCACCAATCTTCTGCAGGACTGTTTTTAAAGATATGCTTTGTACTATATACGGCACCAGCTCTCCCACTGGTTACTAACTAGCTGTAAGACCTGGAGGACAACTCAGACCTCTGATTCCTAATTCCTAGGAAAAAATTCACTGACAGGTTTTCTTTTCAAGAAAAGAGTAAAGATCAGCAAGAAAGTGAATCCAAATCCTGCCATGGGGATAGGGTCTAATGGCTACAACTACAATCAAACAAGTGAATTACCTTGGAAACCCTTCAAATCTCTCATAAAGAGTTCATATCCAGTTTTTGTCTAACATTAAAAATCAAGCAAATTCACTATCTAGGGAAGCAATTTTGTGAAACAAATTGTTAAGCCAGAAAATAGCCTTACCAATCTGGCCAGTGCCTCCACCACGACTCACTTTCTGGGCCTGCTCTCTCATCTGTGTTGAAATATAGGACCTCAGACTCCTTGTTAGTCACAAAATAGAGTAGCAACTCAAGCAACCTCAGTTATAGATACCTACCCCCGAAATACATGCAATCGGCTAAACCACAAATTCAAGCAAAACAGTCCCACTAGGCTGTGCTGTCAAGTTCAACTTAGAGGGCGCACAGACGACGCCAGCAAAAACAGGAGGATTACTAGTAGTTGAAAACCCCATTCCATTTAGAGTAAAACCAAATCAAAACAATCACCAAAAGAGCAAAAGCTATTTACAAGAAGATGATTAGTGGCCTGAGCCACCGAAGTTCAAGTCAATGAGGTGGGCAGTACCATATAATTTTCAAGTACCAGCACCACCAGTTGTTAGTTTCACCAAGTCTCCCTTCAAAAAGCTCATAATCCACAAACCCAAGGTCAATTCTAGAGCAAACACAACCCTGGAAAACAAACTAAAAAGACTAAAAAAAACTAAAAGTTGATATAAATTTGGTAAGTTGATCGATTTCTAAAGTAATTTAGCCTAACCAGAGAAAGCAAACATGGCACCACCATTCAGTTTTTTGACAAGGGCAATTAAAACATACAACACCATGCTAGTAATTAAGTTAGTGCCTAAATCTGGAAAACACTCAACCCTTACCTTGTTTAACCTCCCTGTAAGGTTCACAACAATTTTCCCAGCTCTGTGATCATCAATGATTTCAAATTCGCCAATGTAACCTACAAAACATAACATTTTAAATAGCAGCTCCCAATTTAACAAACCTAAATATTTTTGCTCCTCATGATTCCTTTTTCCTACTAAATTTCTTCCCATCCTATCACCTGAGTGACTGTTTCTCTAACTAGTTTAAAGGAAGGACTTTAGATCAAAACCAATCTTTTTCAGACTTCTAACATAAAATTTATGGCAGCATCCAAAGAAAAATTTATCCTATACTGCTAATTTCTCCTTTCAGTTCCCCACTCCCACAGGTACCTGATCCCCCAAGTCCTGCGACAATTCTACTTTGCACCCCAAGCAGCTCTTCTTAGACAAGCTCAGGAGACATGCTGCAGCTGCACTTACACAAAAGCAGCAGGCAAGTCACAAACCCCTCAGTGGTCCTTCGACAGCACCATCTGTGTGTTCTAAACTATCCCCTGGACTATCTGCACTGCTTCTTGGGTATGACGGACGCCTTGCCAATGCCCACCTCCCCCCTCCAATTTCTTGACTCCATTTAATACATAAAGTAGCAATGCACTTACCATGCTTCATCATCACAGTTAGAAACCGGACGATAACTTTGGAGCACGGTCTAATAAGAACCTGGCGTTTGCCTCTCTTTTCGGCATTGTTGATGCTCTTGAGAGCATCAGCCAGGACATTCATGCGCACCATTATGGCTGTTCAGGGAAAATAAAACAAGGGTTTTACCAGCATTGCCAACATCAACACATACTCATCAGGCCAGAGCGAACACAATCTTTCTACCTCTAAGCAGGCTGTTTCCCCAGTGGAAGGAACGTCAGCTGCCAAAACTAAAGTATTAGGTAATGTCGGTCGGTGATTCAGAACGCAGATGAGAATCTCGGTAACGATTCCCCAAATTCTCAAATCCAGCAATATCTGCGCTATTACCTTTCCTTTTAACATTAGTTCAGCTTTGTCCAGATATCCAAAAGATACTACTTACCTCTTATCTAATATAACTACTAAACCAAAACGTCTGTGAGCCACCTAAAGCTGTGTCCAGTAGCAAGCGTACCGGTGGCAAACACTTCACATGCCACCAGACCAAACCCTCTGCAGTGTGCAACGAAGTGCCTGCCACCCTAGCAAAGTTCTGAAAGCTGAGGGTGGAGGCCAACGCATTCTTCAAGCGCCAACCGGGATCTAACCTTCCCCCTCAAACTCAAAGTCTGAGGGGAAACCATGGAGCCCAAAAGATATTTACCAGCAAAATGCCACCCTAGACTGGGTACGGTGACCCCTACTAAGTGGCTTTGGACCCCAAGCTCCCAGCGCGGTCGCGGCAATGAGAGGCTCCACTGCCCACCACGGCCACGGTTCCCCATCGTTCCCATGCTTCCCGCCGCCCGGAGTCAAAGCGCTGCCTCAGCAGCTACGAGGAGGTCCGGGCGCCGAAGCCCAGGTGGTCGAAAGCTCTGGCTCCGATTAGCACCGAAGCCTGGACCCCATGGCAGGGCTTCCCAGAGTGCAGAGCGTGGAGGCCAGGCATGACTCTTCCCTATGCCACCCCAAGTCCCCAAAAGGCCAGGATCCACGGCCGAGGCGGGCTCCGACATCCTCGCAGAGCAACGAAGTCGAGCCTTGGAGTGCAGGATGGCCTCGATAGCCGACGGATGGTGTTGGAGCGCCAGACAGAGATACTCACCGGCACAGAAAGATGGCGGAAAAGGGACGGGGAGGGCGAGAGCACGGAGTTATGGGAAGTGGACGGCCTATCGCGAGACTTTTAAAGGACCGCCAAAAAAAAAAAAAAAAAGAGCCTAAAGGAAAGAAGACGATGAAGGGGCGGGGCCTCTTCAGGGGTGAGAAGTAGAGCGTCGATGGACTCGATCTCCGCGTTTGATTGCGGAGAGGGAATATTGGGTAAGGCTTTATTTAGTTTGAAGTTCCACTCTTTTCTAACACTTAATCTGTAAAACTTTAAAAACCGACAAGGGCCTAGATATTTGCTAAATTTTATTGTAATAACTGGTCACCACCTAGAATAAATATTGACACTTGCGTATTTATAGTATCTCTGGATGGACCCACAGCAACTAATAATTGCCTCCCGGCACTCGGAACTCAGATAAAAGACTTGCATTTCTCCCGATACAATTTTGTTTTGTTATTTCAAATGGGCGTATGTATTACATAGTCAAAGCAGTCAAAAAATACTTCTTAATCAGTAGTTGATCACTTTTTGACGCTCCCTGAATCTTGGAAATTAATTTTACTGAGGCTCCAGAACTTTCTTTGGAGTTGTGGGATAGTTTGGAAGAAAGCCACAAATGTTTCAAAATGAACAGTGAGAATTCTGAGCTGGTGCTGTTATCTGCTCTTCTGCACCTGGACAAGAACCAGTTTGGATAAATTTTATCCTCTCTGAAGGTTAGTAGATTCTCAATATATTTTGCCCATGGAAAAAGCAAGTAGCTGAAGCTTGAACCCTAGGACCTACCTAATCACCTTGTAGAGCAGGAATTCTGCCTCCCCCCTCTCTGGAACTGAGTGACCTGGGATAAATTACCTAAAGTCTGTTTTCACCCTTCCCCTCCCCTCTCCCTGCTCCCACTTGGCTGCCAAAATGACCTCTTCCCAACTAAGTCAGATCCTGCACTCTCCAGTGGCTCCCACGACCCCCAATAACATCCAAATTCCTTACAAAACCTTCTAAGGTTCTGCCTTCTGTGCACACTTCCTCCTCGCATGAATACACCATACCTCTATCCCCAAATTCTCCCTGGCTTGCTCATCTGTCAGCCCTCTAAGCATGCCCAGCCTCAGGGCCTCTGCATTTGCTTTTCCCTCAAACTTGGAACATTCCTCCCCCACTCTGACAGCCTCATTACCTTTCCTCTGCTCTCTATTCAACCACACACACACAAACAGCCTCCTGTCCCTCCCCTCCAGTCCCACTGCCCTATTCATTTTACTCCAACACACTTACCACCTAAAATATTGGGAATATATTTACTTTTCTGTCTCCATTTAAGTTCCCTGCAAGTAGGGATTTGGTCAGTATTTTTCATTGCCATAATTTTCTACAGCTTATAGAGAAGTTATGTGGCATATCCTAGGCCCTTGATACATATTTTTTTAATATTTATTTATTTATGCATACAAGAACTGGGGTACAGGCCAGAGGTGCCGGGGAGGGGGGGTGAGAGTGTTACAGGGCAGGAAGAGGGGCACTCCAGAACCCCCAAACCTGCTCTCTCTAAATGGGTTCTGCCATCCACTGCATTAAAACAAACCTATAAGGCCTTTAATGGAAAGGAACTTTAAGACAATTGGGGAACAATACAGAAAGGACAAAGAATATAGTTACTAAGTCAAACATCCAAAGTCACCCATCTCCTTGAGGGTAAAAGTCCAGCCAAATAGGATTGGCCCAAAGCAAGGCCCAAAAGCCTGCCACAGTCTAAAGGACCTTTCAGTGGAGACCCATAGAAAAGGGTCAAAAAGAGTAAGACAAATCTGGGAGGAAAAGAGCAAAATCAAAACCAAGATGAAAGCTGCCATTGTTAAGCTCCCCACGGTCTCACCCACATCTATTCCAACCAGTCCAAGACCAAGAAACAAGAGCAGTTTCTTCACATGTCCCTCTGCCCCACGTGCCTCCTCCAGGTATCCTTGCTGCTCTCCATCCTACTTCCTTCTTCCTCGATTCCTTCTGTCCTCCTTTCTCCTCTCTCCAGCATCTTCTTATCCCTGCTCAGCTCCACCCTACTAAGGACAGGACTGGGATCCTGGAATTTCCTCTTTTCCTGGGGACCACCCTGTTACAAGAGGATTCACCAGAGACAAAGTTGGTAACAGAACAGGCAGATGGACTGAAACACACTGCTGAAGGGAGCAGTGGGCGAGGCAGGAGAGGTCTGCTGTGCCATGTAGGTCCCCTCTCTGACTGAGGATTGAACTTGCGCTGCTTTGCAGTGGATGCTTCATAGTGCTGTATCTTAACCCCTTGTGCCACCAGGGAGGCCCCACATTTTTTAAAATTTATTTTATTTATGCATGTAAAAGCTGGGGTGTAGGCCAGAGGTATACGAGGAGGCCAGAGGTGAGAGGATTCACCAGAGACAGAGGAACAGAACAGGCAGATGTATTGAGATACACTGCTTAGGAGAGCAGTGCTTGAGGCAGGAGAGGTGTGCTTCGCCTTGTGGCTCAGCTCCCTGGCCAGAGATCATAGTGCTGAGACTTAACCCCTTGTGCCATTAGGGAGGCCCCCTTGATACATATTTAATGAATAAATGAATGAGCAAATCAATTTTCCCATCTGTAAAATGGGAGTGTAATACAACCGCTTGATGTTGCTCTAAGGACAAATGAAATAATCCATATGAAGGATCACAGACCTGGGCAGGTCAGTGCTCCATCAGCATTAGGTAGGACTCATACAGTCTCAGCCCACCACACCTACCCCTCCACTTCTCAAATCCTAAATGACGAAAAAACAAAGATCCGACTTGAACTTCTCAGGGATATAGAATTCTCTGGTTACATCTGTTTTTTAAATGAAAATTCTCTTGAAACTGGTTTTCCATACACTTACCTGTTCTGTTTATTAAAATAGGGAGCTTACCTTGAAGACATGAACAAGAGTAGGGAGTGGTGAATAAACTCACTTGCCTTCAAGAGCTTTACTGTCATTAGAAAAACAGCACTGTCTCTATACACTTCACTCACTCACTCATCCTTCCATCCATCCCTTCATGTGTGCTTACCATGTGCCAGATAGCAAGGGAAAATAACAGTTCCTGTTTTTATGAAAGATTCAGATCTCAGTGGGGACCTCTAAATACTGCCAGTGCCCAGCCAACGTGCCATATAGGATTGCCAGTATGAAGTGGGAATGCAGAGGTGGCCGGGGATGATGCTAAACCCTTCAGAGGCAGTGTCATTTGATCTGTCATTTACCAACTCATGGCTGTCACTAAGGGTTTACTGTAGATTAATTCAATGATGCCTCAAAATAAATGTGATTATATAGTGCCTGTGGCTAGAGCCCTATTATCCCAATTTCACAAATGAGAAAACTAAATTCAGTCTTCAGCTGACTTAAAACTCTTTCTTGTTTGAAAAGGCAAGCAAAGTGGTTACTTGTCAAAGCTAATAGACAGACTATGGGATGGGGTTTGGATCTAAGTCTATACCTGATCCCAAAATGTGAGAAAAGATGAGTGGAGATGGACTGATGACAGCTCCTGAAGATAAGAGGGTGTGTGACTACTGAGAAGCTAACTGGAACCTGGAAATGAGCTAAGTTAAAATAAATGGCAACATGGACCTCCCTAGTGGGGCACAGCCTGGGAAGGAACCCACATTGGCGCAGCAGACCTCTCCTGCCTCGCCCACTGCTCCCCTCAGCAGTGTGTTTCGATCGATCTGCCTGCTCTGCTCCGCTCCCCACTCTGTCTCTGGTGAATCCTCTCACCTCCTGCGACTCTGGCCTGTACCCCACCTCTTGTATGCATAAATATTTTAAAAAATGGCAACATGTAGATGACCTGGTGGCAATAAATCACCACTCCTAAAAACTCCCCAATTCCTTCACTCTTTTTGGCACAACTCACTCATCCTGTACACCCTGAGGTGAAAGGACCTCTCTACTGAACGTGGTGCCAGACCAAGTGTCCAAAAAGGCAGTATAGCAGTGGCTAGAGCAGCTGGCGTAGGGGTAGCTGAGTTGCACTGGGAAGTCAGCCCAGTGAGACTGACCTGAGAAGTAGCCTGTCATTTGGTGGAAGATGGGCACTTCATAGCCTCAAGCAACGGAGGTGTGACCCCGGTGACTGCTAGTCACACTCTCCTTTTCTAGACATCCCCAAAACCCCAGGAGGCTCCAAAGGATCCACACTCTTTTGAGTGGCTCAGGATTTGACACTAAATCTGTTCCCAGGGCCACAAAGTATAGACAGTGATGCCCAATAAAAAATAAAATATCCAAAATCAATTTGAGCTAATTTTTTAAAATCTCAGATGCAAATAAAAATTACCCACCAGTTACTTAGCAAATACCTTGTATACCAAACCCCAAGTCAGGCCCTGGGGTACAGAGCTGCCCACAGCCAGCTTCTTTCTCCTGAGCCTGCCTTATGCCCTGTTCTTCCAGCATCACCATCGCAATTCATTCACTCTTTTTCCTTTTCCGTCTAGCATGGTGCAAGGATGTTTGTTAAATAAATTTAAACCTTTATTTCATTTTATTCTTAGAGTATCTTACAGACCTGTAATGATCAACAGGGTAGTTCATTAATGAGATTAATACACACAGTCATGTGAACATTGTATTGGCTAAGCTATTAAGTAAGAAAGACACAAAGAAGGATTCCAGCTTTTTATTTTTCCCCTTTTACACAAAACAAAGTGGAAGAAATAATACAGGATTAAAACTGCAAAAGTAGTTAATTGGTAGAACAAGTACACACAAAAAAATCCAAGTAGGAAGACAGTTATTTACAAGGCGGAAACACATGTAAATTAAGGTAGCTTGTAGTTTTCATATGAAACATAAGGAAAAAACTCAAACATGCTACATGGATGCCACTGTTTACAGCAATATTGAAGGGGAGAAAACAACACTTAATTAGGAAGAGATAAACCACAAGGTCCAGGTCTTACAACATCAGTGCAATAAATTCACAAAACTATATTACAGCTAATCAGTTAAAGAATGTTCAAAAAAATTCACATTTTTACCACTCAGGTTCATTCCTACTAATTTCCTCTACTCTAAATTTCTAGCTGCTGAGAGGGAGACTAACTCTAAGCAGCTTGTCAAGGAGTTAGAATCTCTGTAGAGCAAAGCCAACTATCATCACCCCAAGTATGTTTTCACCACCAGCCCTTATATTCTTCAGAGAATAAACTACATGGACACCTGCCCAGTCACCACTTCTATGCCCAATCTATAGGGACCAAAGCAGCCAGAATTACCATTTAATGAGAATCCTGAGGCTTACCTTTAAAGGCTTATTTAAGTCTTGAGAAATTAGTAAGATTATTGTCTACTGAAGTGAATCTTGACTAAATGCACAAAGACTATTGTTCTTTAATGGTTGGTCTTAGAGTAAAGGTCAAAGACAGTGAGTCTCAACCTATTATGTACTTCATTCAGCTTCAGTCAGCTGAAAATTTGAAATTAAAAGTAGGCTAAAAATCCTAAATATGATCTTTTGGAAGTCTGCTATTAAAAAGCCTTTAAGGATTTACTAACTTGAAGTTAAGTACAAGAGGACAAAAGCTCAAAGCCTGTCAAAGATTCCCATTCGGGAGAAAATGAACATCACTATTTCTTAAAACTTGCCAAGTTTTGCACAGGGAGAAACGAGTACTTACTGGCACATGGAATTTGTTTCATTTGATTCCATGAGGCGTCTTCAGCCATAATATAGAAACAGAATGAGGAATGAATCTTAATTGGTCTCTTATGTGGTTTCTATATTCATGAAGAGCCAGACAGTTTTTTTAAGCAGACTGTGGAAGCAGACAGTAGAACCAGCTTCCTGTAGCCACAGACCACTACATTAATTCTCTCTAGCTAAAACAAAAATTAACTTGTCGGACAACTACAAAATCACAGTTAACTGTACCAAAGGGTGAAGGTCACCAGTAGGTTATTTTACAGGAAGTTGTTTAAATGTAAGAATTCAATCAACCCTGGGTAAGAAAAATCAAAACAAGTCATACAAATGAGTTACCCATGTAAGGCCAACTGAGAGAGTGCACCCAGCCACGCCTGACATGAAGACACTAGGGAGGAAGCTGAGTTGGCAAGTCTGAATTTCTATTAACTAAGGGCAGAAAGAGGGAGCCAAGAGCTGCTTCTGTAACATTTAGTATCCAGACAGCATAATAGAAACTGTTTCCATGGACAATGTATATGCCATCAGTCACACTGAATGAGGCAGATTCACTATTCATTTTTCTTTTCCTTTTGTTTGAGAAGCTTATTTATCTCCCTTTTGGCCATTCCAATGTACTTCGAAATGATTCCATGTTGGTTCAGTCCAGGAAGCAACAGTAAGAAAGTCACTTAAAAATAAAGAAACAAAGAGGTAGCAATTAATTTTCTAAAGGTTATTACATTTTACAGAAGGTAGTTTCCCAGACTATTTGACATTCTGATGGGAGGAACCAATGTGAAATCTATTACTTCCAGTAGTATTTAGCCCCAGAAACTTCTGCTGTCATACCTCAGATAACATCTATCTTCACATCTAACATTTTACTTCCCATCTTGGTATTTATGTTTTCTGTCTTAACTTCCTATAACACAAGCTCCCTGAAAACAAGGAACTGTTTTTCAGTTAAATTTCTGTACTCCCATAGTTCTTTGAGCAGTGGCCAAACTTGTCAAGCAAGCACACACGCTTCTTTACTAAGTTCCAATGGAAGACACCATGGGCCGGGCCAGGCCTACAGCTGTTCCTCACAGACTTACCTATCAGGTAGGTGAGAAGGAGGTTATGGACTTGCTGTCCCACCCAAGCAACCGCAGCAAGAGAAACGATCATGGTCATGAAGTACTAACAATGAAAATAACAAGAATTACCAATTCTTGGAACAAACTAAAAAGTATAGATTTAGGAGGTCATTTCAAAGGATGGAAAATTCAGTCTTTATGACCACTTTAAAAATACTATGTATAAAACCCATAAAATTGATACATCTCTTCTTAGTAGTAGCTTTACATATTAATTAGCTTATAATATAAATAAAATTACTTATACAGTTGATAATTTCACTTAGCAATCTCATGTGAACCTGAGAAAAGCTCAAGTGCCAAGTACGTCTTTTATTTCCTAATTAAAAAAAACAGAGAATTTTTGTCCTACTAGAATGAAAAACTAAATGCAAAATGTAACTTTAATTTCAAATGATTCAGTGTAACAAGATAAACATTTATGAGTGTATTCAAAAAATTAAACCAATGGATAATGAAAGATCAAACTATAGCCATTAAAACAAAAAGGCTATCATATACTATAATGAAAGCAAAATTAATTCAATCGGAAATTTTTGCTTTACTTAAATAACTCGAAAAAAGAAAGTACCATTTTAGGCTTTTCCTCCTTTAGAGTGAAGAGGCGTTTCCACCAACCCACAGTTCTGCGACGAGATTTTACTACATTGCTGCAGATTTCATGGAATCTTTGCTGTTGCTCAGTGGTCCTAAGAAGAGAATTTTTCCTTTTGCTATAAGCAACTCTTTAAACAAAAACAGACCATCCTCTTAAATTTAAAAAATTATCTTCAAAAAAAAGTTTAAGTAAATAATGATCTGTTATTATAAAAGTGAAAAAGTCCTTATACCACTAAGACACCTTTTATAGCACAAGAGTAAGTTTATACATAAAAACATGGGTGAGGCAGGCACATGCGCTTGTCTGTGGGGGCGTGTAGAGGTCTGTGTGTGTGTGTGCATGTGCGTGCATGTGTATAGAAACACGTGTATTTTAATACACTAAAGCAACTGTAAAGATGATCATAAAGCTTGCTTTATGATAGTAACAAGAAAGTCACAGCCACTATGAGCCATGTAGAAATTGGTATAATTTCTCTATTCCTGTATTATTTTTCAGACCCTAATGAATCATGGGTTGTAGCCCATCAGAGTCCCACTGTTTTGAGAAAGATGTTAAGTTTCCACTGAACAGTTATATTGGAGCACTCATCGTTAAAAAAATACTAGTATTCAAAGCATAACACCCTCAAACTAAGCTTCATACATTTGATCCAAGGCAGAAACAAAACCTCAAATCCAAATTCTTTATAAAATGCCAGTGAGGGGAAATGTAATCATAAATAAAAGTAGTACAAATACAAAAGGTCTTTATAATGGGGAGAGAGGGGCTGATAAAACTCAAGTGATAGAAACAGTAGAAGGGTTTCTGCTGAGCCTGGAACTTCTTGTAAACAATCAGACCTTATAATGCTGCCCATGGTCAAGGCTAGGTTGTGGCTGTGCAACTGTGTTCTTCCCCTTAACAGAAAAACCTAAAACGGCTGTGTCATTAAGAGTGAGCCACATACTGATAACTAGAAGAAACTATCAGCATTTATTTCTAAAAACTTTCCTCCAGGAGTTATGATTTAGCAGTTTAGAATGTAATCTGACTAACACAATCAAGGTCAGAGTTTGATTTCTTTTGTTGAACTGTTACACTGCCTGGTTACAAACTTGCCCACTAATCAGCAGCATAATTCATCACTTCAGAAAAACAACTCAAAGGACATTTCCTAACACTATTCTGCTATGGGAAAGCATTTAAATAAACAAGATTAATTATCCCATAATTTAAGCAAACTCTCCCAAAATGTGTCCATTTATCCTCAAAGCTCCATAAATAAGTGCATATGTAAATTTCTAATTTTTATAGAATTACAAATTGCTATTATCACAGCAACAAAAAAACTAAAGTAGAAAATACACTATCAAAGTAAAGTAACTAAGGAAAAGAGCAGCTAAGAGAAAAAAATATTCCAATATCTACTTTTGTTCATTTATTCTGATCTAAAGTGAGAAATCCAACATTCTGGAGGGAAGTTAAAATACTTTAACTTGGTGCTATCACCACCACAGCTGAGTTTCTTCCCTGGCCAGGGAGATACCCACATATGGCAAAGCAGATCTCTCCTACCCCGCTGTTCCCTTCAGCAGTGTATTTCAGTAAAATCCACCATTCTGTTTCCCACTGTCTGTCTCTGGTGAACCCTCTAGCCTCCCCAGTCCTATACCCTACCCTATACCCTAGTTCCTCTAGGAAAAGAAAAAAAAAAAAAAACATAAAGAAACACTTTAATATGACCTATAGCCACTTAACTCATAAGTAACCAATCAAAGACTGGTAAAATTGAAATTAATAACCCATTTGTGAACAGCCCTTGAATCTACTCTGAAGCACTCACTATGCAGTTAGCCATTACTGCATGGCCTTGGCTCAACCGTAAATACAAACTTTAGAAGTCAAAATATTTCATAGTACCTAACATATCAGTAAAGATTCAATAAATAGCTGCTGACTGAACAAAAATCTACCAGTTACTGTTTTTGTATTCATTTAAAAGTAACTTGTGAAACTAATGTTATACACATTAAGTATCAGTGGAAATATAAAATGAAAACATACTACTTGTAAAGAAAGCTCACTATGAGTTCTGCAATCCTTGATAAACTGTTACTGTAAAAAAACTTACTTCCACTGAAAAGCCTAAAAAAGAAAACAATTTCAAAATAAAAGCTTGACCCTGAAAGAACTATGGTGATGTAAGTACTGGAAATTCATAATTTATACTGAATCAGCTAAGAGTCTTCACATAAAAGCAATAAATCTAACCCCTTGGTGTCTAGTAATTACAACCACCAGATCATCCAGTAACTTTTCAGAAGTTAGGCTGCTAAATCATTATGCCACCTACCATTTATTGGAGCCAAAAATTCTAGGTGCAAGAATGGGAACAAGGTAATCAGCCAAGCACAGAAACATAACAAAACAGGAAACACCGGACAGAACAGATGGATCTAGATAGTAGATAGTCCTGTTCAAAAAAAAAAATTAAAGAAAGTCATTATTATTCGTAGTTGAAGTGTTTGACTATTTACCACTTAGTCCACTAGTTCCCAAATAAGTCACTTGCCCTTTCATTCTAATTTTCTCAGAGTGGTTTTCCAAAGCCTTCATGACATGGTGACATCAAGCTTTAGTGGTTAATGTAACTATCAAGAGATAAAAGCTCTTTGGGGTCCTTAGTATTTGCTAGGAGTTTATTATAAAGTGTGTTAAGGGCAAAAAGTTTTGAGTCATTTCTTAATTCAAATGCATTAGATTACAAGTTTATGTAAGTACTACAAATTCTGAAAACTGAGAAAACTGCTCTAAGAAAAGGCATTCTTTCCAGATTATACATTACAAAAGGCTTAAGGCACTTTCATAAATGGAGGCCGGGTTTTGCCTGAGCCCTTACAACTAATAAGCACAATCCACAGTAATTTAATAGCTCACTTACAGAAACACCAAAGACACCACACCCATAATGGCAGGTGGAAACCAGGCTCTTTCCCATCGGAGGACTTTATCAGCCATCAGCATCACTTCTCCCCATCCTTGCAGCTGCTCTTCCAGACTTGCAGTCTCTGCAGCCTGCACATGATCAACATTTAAAGTGATCGTTTAATTACTCTCCACATTTCTGTGGTTCCTAGAGAGTTAAAATTCTTCTAAGGCATCAAGTATGCAAAATAGCTCTTTACCAAATCATTGTCTTATTAAACAAGTTAATTTCTGAAGAAGCCTGCACGGTTCCTACCAGAGACAGAAACTAGTGGGGGCACTATCTACTCTTTTAGATACTTGATGTCACATAATCCTTATAGAAGACCCACTTTACAATTAAAGAAAGTGAACTCAGAATACTTAACTACCTTTCCCATAGTCATGCACCACTAAGTGGCAGTGCCCAGTCTTCATAAAATTACATCACTTGAAGTTCATTTCAGGTAGTTAAAATTGATCTGTTGTTTTGTCATTTCATTGATTTGAACCCCTATTCTAAATCCATTAGCCTCTTTCTGAACAGCATTCAATTTCTAAAATAGCTCTTTGTGTAATGGAATCATTTAGATGTTTGCCTCATTTGCAAATTAAGGCAAACTACTTTCATCAAATTACTTGATGCTTTAAAGTAAGTATCTTAAAACTGCTTCTTACACTTACATTTTGGTCAGACTAAGTTTCTTTGAAAATCTGACAATCAGCTGAAAGTGGACTTTCCGGATGTGTTAATGCTGGCAAAAACGCCCTTCAGACAATTTTGGTAGAGAGAAAAAAAAATTGGGACAAGAATACCAAGTGCCCCTAGAAATGTCTTCACAGAGGTCAGTGCAGCTTAATATTAACAAAGATTCTATCAGTCATGCTGATCACTCTGGTTACATCAATATTTCTCCCTTTATCCATCATGCTTAATATAGAGTTAACTGAGTTTACTTTGTACTAGAAACTCTACCAAATATTTAATACACTTAATCAGTCTTCCCAACATGCTAAAGGTGTTGTTATCCCCATTTTACAAGTGAGGAGACTGAGAAACACGTAGGTTAGCAGACTGGAATCCAGGAAATCCAAGACCAAAGGCCTCCCCTTAACGTTATATTGCTCTGCTGGAGACAGTAGTTGAGCTCTAGGCCAGGACCTGTCATTTCAATAGAGGTGTCAACACCAACTTCTTGGTGCCTCAACCTATCCTCTTAAAAGGAACCTGGCAGGACTAATTACACTCACGAAATTGGCATTTCTAAAAACCAATGCAAAAAATGAAAATCCCGCACAATCAAAACTGCCCAGCAACGTCATTTAATTCGTTAACACCTGTACTCTTGGAAAATCAAGTCAAAATTAAAATTTTTCATTGTGGCTGTGGTGTGAGGCCTAACATCCTCGGGGGAGGCAACGGAGACAAAAACACGATTTCGCTTTCATCTTTGCCTAGATAGTGCCTTCAAATTCGTTCAATTTGTCAGCCTGTGATAAGACCGCACCGCAGTTCCTTCGGATCTCCGCTTAATCAAAACCCGTCCGGTGGCCGCCCCTCGACTTCCAAATTCCGGATATAAGCCAGAACCCACCCAACCCGTGGTCTTTCCACCTGTGCCCCACTCCCGGTTCCAAGCGGAGGGCTTTTCGCAGCCTCCCTGCCATTTTAAGCTGTGACAACTATGAACAGGAATTCTCCAGCCCAGATACTGGGGAAAAGCAAGACGGGACACCCTGGCTAAGATCAAAGAGGGGCAAACTGGATAGGGCTGGGGCCTGGGCCCCAAAAGCGCCGGGCCGACTTCGCCCGGCCCTCTGCCCCCGGTTCCCGTCACAGTCCCCCTTCTACTTCCTCTTCAAGCCCTATTCGCCGTGACTAGTCACGCGCCCTCCTCACCCAGTGCCCAACCTTCCTCAGGGGTGTCAGGGGTCCCCCACAATTGCCCGCGGGGTGGGCGTCGTCGCCCGGGCACCAGCGGGCCACGGCGGGTGACAGGAACGAGCCCACCCAGGTCCGAGGCCCCGCTCGATTCCCTCTCGAGAAGGAGCCGACACTCACCAGCAGGTTAGCGCTGCGATTATCTCCCTCCGCCATCGTCCCAGAGGTGCCGCCTCAGCGAGCCAAAGACGCCCTCCAAACAAAACACCCCAAACACCGTACCAAGACCCCAGCGACAGGGTACGCCCCGCAGGCCTACTTATATAGCCCGGTCGCCTTTCCCGACAACCAGCGCGAAGCGCGCTCCTCATTGGACAAATCAAACTCAAGCTCAAGAAGAGCGGACCAACCGCTGCCCAGCGCATGGCTTGAAATCGAGGTCAAAGGAGAGCGAGGACGCGCCGGTCGGGGGCGGGGTCACGGAATGACCAATCAGCGCCCAGGATATGTGCTACGCCACACCCAGGCCTTTTGGAAGAGGTTCAACGGCCGCCTGGCGGGCGGTGGGCTGGCCTCGGCCTCCCAGCGTGGTCGCTTCGGCGCGGTCCACTGGACCTCAGAGCTGCTCGGGAGCCTCTCTGGAAAACTTAGTCGTCGAAGAAACATGCCACGCAATGTCAGGCGGAGAGCGGAAGTGCGCCGGTGATGCCACCCTCCCGGAGACCCAGGCGGCTGGCTGACCCCTGAACCGGCCTGGCTCCCGGCCTGGCGGGGCCCCCGGACGACCCTCTATGTTCTAATCCCTGCCCCGGACGCCCCAGCCCGGCCACTGGGCAGCTTAGCCTGGATTTGTGGCTCCGAGTCTCGTGCCCACCTGGAGGTTGCGGTCAAGTGAGAGGAGCCGTCCGTGTCGATTTCCTGCATGTTTTTCATACCTACCCATTTAGGACTAAAGCCTTGACTGGGCTGGGGCCGGGTGGCCTGGGCAGTCGGAACAGGCGAGAAGACACCGATTGGTAACGCTGGCTTTTCGCACGGGGTCTTTAAGGAGAAAGTGCCCTTCGTGGGGCACTTCAGTTACTTATGAACTTGAACTTCCCCCAAAGGGAGCTGGTTTTAACACGACCTTGCTTGTTACATTCGAGGTCATGCTGAGGTAAACCTCATAAGTAATGGAATTTTTAGCATTTTAGGAACTAGATGAACTATGTGGAGACACTGCTACATCTATCCCCGCAGGACTTCAAAAGGCATCAAGTGCTTCTAAATGACTCAGTATGAAGTAGTGTCAAATGTCCTTGGATGTTCCTTTTAGAGAAACTCATCAGTTTTTAACTTTCAGCCTTTTATCCTTTTAGAATGATTGATGTCATCGAACTTAAATGGACTTTTTTAAATACCCCTCAAATAACTACCACGTCCTAAAGAATTTAGAGAAGGCATAAAGAAATGTGAGAGCACAACTGTAGACCACATAATGTCCCCAAGCAAGCCTGTGGTTTCAGGAAAGGGGGAAATGTGCAAAACAAACTTGAAAATTCAACAGTGAAGCATCTGATCAGGTAGAAATACTTAATGGGGGGAGCCTTTGCTAGGGAAGATTTCCCTTTGGTAGCTAACATGCAGCCAGCTGATTAACAAAGACTCCAACTGGGAAATTTTAACGCTATCAAGTTAGAGATGCAGACCCTCTCTTACCTCTTTGCAAAATATATGTCCCAATCAGCTGCCAAGAGTATATCCAGTGAAGTGCTATTTATCAGTTTAAACATTGACTTTAGTGCTGTAGCTTTTTTGCTACAGAATGCTTCTGGTTTACACAAGTCCCCTACAACAATTTAAGGAAGACTTCAGCACCAGCATATGTAGAACTGAGATAGGTAGGAAAAACACTAGTGACTGTTAACACAGGTTCTCCAGGGAGTCTTTTGTTAGTCAAGGAATGTGTCCCCAAATCTCCAGGACTTTTTGACTTCATAGCCAGGGGCACTGCTGCTAAGTTCTTTTTGATTGGGAGGGGGGGGGGGTTGCAGAATTGAGGCATAGACCAGAGGGGTTGTGTGAGAGGGTTCACTACATGGAGTAGGAAACAAAACAGGCACATCTACTGAAACACACTGCTGAGGGGAACAGCAGACCAGACAGGAGACGTCTGTTGTGCCATGTGGGTCAGCTCCCTGGCAGAGGATCAAACTCAGGCCTCAGCGGTGACAGTGCTGAGACTTGACTCCTAAGCCACTAGGGAGGCCCAAGTTTTTAAATGTTCCCTAACATTTTCCCAGCTTAGTAAAATTTCTACTGCTGTTCAAAGACACTGGAACCCTGGAGACCAACAGGTTTAAGATTTTTAAAAATTTTCTAAGTTATTAGGGCTTTAAAAAAACACTACCCATATTCCAAAATTAAGTTTTCTGGATCCTACTTTGACCAAATAAGTCCAGAGCTTACATGCTATTTTACTTTGAGATGTTTATTTTTTGAAAAACAGGTATTTCATACAATCTTTGCCACATTAATGCAAATATGCACAAAGTTGGCATGTATTTTTGTTTTCCAAAAGATGCATCATGAACATTTTCAGGAAGCTGGTGTGATTTATTCAACTTTTAATTTTAAATACAATCACAAAATTATATCCATCAGGAGGCATTGCAACCTTTGTACAGAAGTCACTTTATTTATACAATGTTACTAGGACAAGGAAGATTCAGTTTCAACTTAATTTGCTCTTATAATAAAGGTAAAGTAAATCAACAGGTAAGTGAAGTATGACGTCACTGCCATGGACATTACAGGTGGAAAAATGCAAGGGAAATTTAAACTAAAAAAATAACTGACACAAGAACTTTAAGAAGGAGCTCAAACTTTGTCAGGAAAAGGGGGAAAAAAAGTTTTGAAAGAAAAACAAGTCTGCATTTCAGAACATGCAATTCCTTAAGCTTACCATCTTCAAAAGTCCTGCTAATTGTATGACATTTTTACATGAGCACAATAGCTTTTCCCCCAGGTTAAGTCCAGCCCAATTCCCACTGAAAGCAGGAGACCATCTTCAATCTCTGCCCTTGCAGATAAGGGATGGTGGAGACTATTACCCAGGCCTACAAAGCAGGAAAAGTGCAACAAACCCTTAGGGGTTCATAATACAGTAAATTTAATTTCCCCTCCCCCAGTGTTTGTAAAATTTTGTAATGCTAGTTTTTCCCCCATTGATGGAATCTTTTAGTACAACCCAAAAACATTGAAAACAAAGTATCTTCTTTTAGTGAAACTTACATTAACATATCCTGTCTACCCTTTTTGATTTAAGGAAGGGGGGTGTCTTAGCTCTAAATTACTGGCATTTTACAAGCTCCACAAGTTACAGAATGGAAGGCCATTGGCTTTCATAACTGATTTTATGTAAAATACTTAAACATGCTAACAAAACATTCACTTATTTTTGATGTATATGAATTGGACTAATAGGCTAATTGTAGGTGCTTTCTTTAATATGAAAAGAACTGGGAGAAAAAAGAACCAGCTCCCTTGATTTTAGTACTGCCAAAACAAGTAAGCCCCCAGTGTTAATTACAAATATGTGGAGGAAAATAGGCCAGGAAGACTTTTTGTTTCAAAGTACTGCCTATAATACCCCAGGTTTAAAAGTACCTAAGATTGCACATCAACTCTAATATTTGGCTGTACTTGCATTGCCCTGCTTGGCATTTTAAAATGGCTCTTTCCTTAAATTTCACACATCAGAAAAACCACAATTAAAAAAACAAACAAACAAACAAAAAAAAAAACAATGCAGGTAACACCAAACACTGGACAATATTAAGAAAGCTACATACTAAGCTTAGGTAATAGAGGCAAGTGTTAAGGGCAGAGTGATGGAAGTTTTTCTTTGTATTACAAACCCTCAGCCTAAACCTGGGGTCTGGGCACTAAAAAAGCAATTCAGGGAAACAGATCAAGAGCTTGATTATCAATTCTCACATATGTGAAAAACAACTACAAGTGTCAGACATAAAAGAACCTAATTATCTACCAAACTATAAAAGAACTCATGACCAGAGATACAAGACACACCAAAGAAATGGAAATACAAACAGTTCCATGAACTACTAAAATTCCACAGCTTCGTAGAGATAGCAACTAAAAGGCAATTCTAGCAAATTAAAGACAAGAACACTTAAGAGAAACCTCAGTTTCTAGGGGTACTTTGAAGAGGTGGTTTGTAGGTTATTCTGTACCCCCTGAATCTGAGAAAAGAGCAGATTCCCTGGTTTTCCACAGGTACTTTATATCGTCATCAATGACTTCCTAACTACAGCACTCTTAAGCTTTACATTATTTTACAGGATGATCCCTCAAAATATAGCGCCATCTTCAATCTGCTCTACCACTAAGGCCTTTTAGCAATAAAATTTCTAACTTTGGAGATCTCGTACAACAGTTCAAAATGACAAAGCGCCTTTTAGAATGACTTCCCAGAGAAAGCCAAACCCTACAGATGAGGGTCTCATTGTCCAGAGTGCAGCAAAGATTAAGCTTTGAAGTCATCAGTTATTCATATCTGCCCTGAACCAAACATGTATATGCCACACTATTCTCTGAGGGGCCATTTTAAAATAAAAGTGGTAGATAATTAACCCAGAGGCATATATTTTTTTTTTTTTTGCCAGGTACCTCTGAAGCCTAAAATTCACAGGAATAAAATCCACCTATTTATCTTCTTTACTAAAGAGGAATTAATCTCTGAATACCACCTAGAGAGGACAAACTAGTGTGAACTGGTTTTATTATTGTGACAAAAGCTTTTCCTGTGACAGTAAAGAATGTTGCTGAAAAACCTGTTCAATCTTAAGAGAGCAGAGGTAATCAAGTGATGAATGCAATGGCTCCCACAGTCTTTAGGAAATAAAGCAGAGTGCAAAATACAATATGGCATTATTATTCCAGCTAAGTTGTTTTGATTGTGAAAATGAGGCTCAAGATGAATGAAGAAAATAAAGTTTGATGCATGAGTTTCCTTAACTTGCAATATATTAGACACATGGGTATTTAAAAATACCACCACTCTTGCAATTCTTGTCAAAATAGTTTAAAAATAAATCACTGATACAGAAATGCATTCTGTTGTGGGTAAAGATTGATTAATGTGGTAATTAGAATACAGAAAAGGCCAGAGCTATGTGGAATTTATCCTCAATACCTTTTGTGTTTGTGAGACTGGTAACTAGAAAGCAATCACAGTTCTAATCTCAAAAATGCAGGAAAAATGTACTCAAGATTTTAACCATATTTTAGTTTGTGCTGATATATGATTTTAAGACTCCTAGTCTGGATTTTTATTTTGGACCAACAATTGAATTTACATGGTCAGTATTGAAATGCAGTGCTAATTTAAGGAAACCTTGATCGTGAACTCACTACAATGTATTACTTAACAGCAAACTACAGAAATTGTACAAAAAGTAAAGTAACTTCACAGACTAGTAACTGAACCTAATAAAAAATGGTGGTGGTTCTCATTTGTGCTGATGTTTCACGTACACGTCCTAAAATGCCAGGTAAATGAAAGCATTTTTAATTTACACTTTGTAAATCAAATGAGTAATTTATGCTTTGTAAATTAAAAGAATCACCTTGTAAATTAAGTATTCAAATGACAAAAATGAATTAAAAAACATTTCACTCTACCTCCACCAGAACATCACTTTATTGTTAATCTGTTATCAACAATGTAAAATTCTAATAGGTACTCTATCCTGGTTTTTAAAAAGGTAAAAGATTACACTGAATTAGCTATTTTCTATGAAAGAAACTACAGCAATCACAGAAGAGGGAAAATTTGAATGACCTCCAAAAAATGCACACTATAAGCAAAGGGAGTGTACAATAAATCAAATGTTTGTTAGATTCATTACTTTTGAATGCACAGTGACAATTCTAGAAACTGTACATGATAGAATCACAGAAATGACTTAAATAACCAGAATTACATTTTGTATGTGATCATCAGACCTTTAAACAATCCTTGAATTTTGCATGTTATTGATGGTTTTGGAGAAATTTCTGTTTATCACTCCAAAATTAAGTTGTTAACAGCACTGAGACCAAAGTATAAGAAATAAAAGGATCGAAACGAAAATGAGTTTGAAAGATGGCTAATCTATATCAGGTAAAAGGGCAATGGGTAGTGGTAGAGGATTGGGGAGGAGGATGTGGGTTGTTTTTTTTCCCTTCATTTCAGAAGTCCTTCCATAGTAGTGTTACAGTTACATAGCTCTCCGTTTTCAGTCCATTTCTGAAATTCATATTTCAGCCTGTTTGTACTTACTGGTCAACCCAACCAGTATTGTTGCCAAGCAACAAGTGTTACACTAGAATCTGAATGCATCAAATCTTCCTTGGCTGTGATTTCTTCTCGGCCCCAGTATTCTCTGTTTCTGAGCGGGGTTTTTTCCTGGATTGTACACACAGGGTCAGGTGGAATGGAGTTTCCAAATCACTCTGTGCTCCGCGGCATCCCGATTTCTTTCTGCAGCTAACCTCCTGACACGTTTGCAGCTGTTCTGTGGCAGAAAGACAATCTCCGTGTTCAGGCGGTGAGCTTTCTTTCTTTCACCCTTGACCCTGGGGTTGCAGGCCATGGTGTTGGGCGTATCCCTGAGTGCAGCTGTCCTGCAGGATTCACTTCGTAGCGCACCGAGATTTCCTAGGTTTCCTCAGAGTAAGCCCCCAGTTGCATCACCACCGACTGTGGTGTGGCTTTGGATGCCTGAGGCTGAGTTGATTCTGGTGGATGTCTGACCTCGCTTAACCAGACTCATCTACTGTCTTGCCATTCACACCCAGGCTGTCCAACCTTCATACAGCTGAGCCAAGTTATCTAGGTTAGTTGCTTCCTTAATGACATAGTCAACCTGTAAAAAGAGGATAGAAAAGCTACTTAAAATTTAGAAACACATGAGTTCTATGAATGATTTCACTTTCTAATCACCCAAATTAATTACCAAAAGGCAAAGTAGTTGCTATGATGGAAAAAGAATTGAGTAAGCTGGGCTTCCCTCCTAACTACAGAGCTGACAGATGTATGTCTTGGGAAATGCACAACCTTACATGATCTGAGTCCCACTGACCCATGGTACTCCTGGGGTTTAACAGTGAAATCACTGGGTGAACATTTAGGTTGTGTATAAAAACGTGCCTACCAGATTCTTAAAACACAGTTGGGTGATTAACAAATGTCCATAATTTTGACAGATCAGTCCTATTTTCTCTTGTAGTAAAAAGATAGCCAGAACATCATTCAGGGTCCAATTATCTGGCAAATGCTCAACATATGGCTGCTGAATTATAATCTATGCCCAAAGTTTTATGCAAAAAACTCATACTTACCCCTTAAATTTCTTTCATATAAAACTTAGTAACTATCTGAGTTAAAAGCACAATAGTGAAGCATCCTCTAAAAAGATGGACAAGAGCTAGACAGTGATGAAAGCACACAATCCGTTAACCTGTCAGAAAGTTTGTGAAGATATCCACGTCTCAGTAAATCATCCAAAGTGTTTGATAAACTACTTCTAAAGAATGACTCTTGGGGCCTCCCTGGTGGCACAAGGGGTTAAATCACAGCACTATGAAGCTATCTGCAGCCACTGCAACATGAGTTTGATCCCCAGCAAGGGAAGTGACCCATATGGCGCAGCAAACCTCTCCTGTCTCGCTTACTGCTCCTCTCAGCAATGTTTTTCAGTAAATCTGCCTGTACTGTTCCCCACTCTGTCTCTGGTGAATCCTCTCAACCCCTACACCTCTGACCTGCATCCCAGCTCTTGTATGCATAAAAAATAAATCTTAAAAAAAAAACTCTTACCCATGAACAGTTTAGCCTAGAGTGCTATACACTGGTGTGTTTAAAACAAAACAAAAAACTTTCCTTACTGATGTTAATACTGAATTGTGGATGCCGAAACATTAGAAATTAGAACAGTCAGGGCAGCCCAAGTCAAAAATGGCAGCAGTGGCTTGCGCCCCATATTTCTAGGCTGCCAGGTTAGTCTCAGTCTCAGCTAAGACAGCCTATGTGGAATGGCACCCATGGAGAGGAGCGTTCAGTTCTCATCCAGAAGGCCCTAAACTAGTGCATCCCACTCCATGTGTCGGAAGCAATCATGCTGAATGTCATCTAGAAGTCACAGCATGGAAAGCAAGAGTGTCCTCAACCTCAACTCATCCTCCAACCCCAAGACCAAATAAGCTGACCTGATAATACCAAAGATGGCACAAACTAATATGTATCCCTTGATGTAAATTCCTGAGAAAGATACGTTACTAATATGGTATTCCTGTCCACAACAGGTCATTCTGAACCTAATTATGAGGAAAATGTTAGACAAATGCAAACCAAGGTACATTCTATAAACAAAATGGTTTGGACACATTAAAAAAAGTCAACGCCAAAATAAAAAGAAATGTGTCAAGAACTATTCTAGATATTAAAGTCGACTAAAACAAGTAAATGAATTATAGGATAAATCTTAGGTACTGTACTGCAGGAGTGGGGAGAGGGGAGGGATGTAGCTTAAAGAGGATTAAGCAATGAAGGACATCTGGGGATAACTGAAGAAACTGAGTATGAACTGAATGTTAGCACTGTATAGTCAGCGTTGTTTCCTGAGTTGACAACTGAATAATATTAACTATATCACAATATTTTGAGATATGCTGAAGAATTTAGGCATGAAATAGTATAATGGCTACAACTAACTTTCAAATGGTTCTAAAAAACTGTGTATATGGATACACATACAGTAAGATAAAGCAAATTGAAAATTTTCAAAATATCAAGGGGAAGATTCACTCTCAAATTTATATATACAAGTTCAATTAGAAAATTTTAGAGTAATGACTTCAAATCAAAACCCAAGACCATTTTATATACTGTTCCTGCACCCAAATGTCCTCATTTCATTTTGAAACTTCCAGACGGTCCTCTTTAAAGTACAAATTAGCTGTTCATCTGGTAAAGAGAGTCAGTTTACACTTTAAATTTCTGAAAAGGGTTGGGGAAAAAGAAAAGTGGTAATAGGAAAGAGTTGGTGTAAAATGATGACTATGTGACAAAACTAGAGCTGTGTTACTCAAGTCTTCTGGATCCTAAAAACAGACTGAATTCCGTATTTCTTGATCAGTCATCTTGGACATGCTTAAGAGGGTCATATTTTAAAAAGTCACCTGTTCAGCAACTGACATCCTCCTATTTGGATCAACATCTCGGCCCTCTAACTTGGCTTTCACTCTCTTCCACACACTGACTGCATATGAATTTCTCTCTTGCACAGCTATGAGACAACAGAAACAAATGTGAGTCAAACCATCACTTTGTGTAAATATTTAAGGCATCCTTGTTCTAACCAACTTACCTTTCCCAGTTTTAGGGTCTCTGACGGCCTTTTTAGGACTACAAGCAACACTCTTGCCAGTTCCTGGAACAGTGCTTGGTGGAGTATCTGCTGATGTAGCAAGATTTTTCTGAATCAGCTTTCTAGCATTCTGTGACATGACATCAGGCTGCGTCTTCTGGCCAGTGTTGCTCCGGACTGCTACAGAAAAAGAGTAGCAGCAGCAGCAGCTCAATTTACATGTAATTAAAAAATGGCATGCGACAATGAGGAAGGAAAAAGCAGGGTGATACTCCGTCAATCCATCAACTACAAATGTACAGTCTTGAAAATGGGTGTGATTTTACAATTTTAAACTTTTCTTTCCATGAAAAAGAAACTGTCCTAAAAACAAGTCCAGACAGACATTCAGATGTGAATTTGTATAGTGATGTACTATCTCGTTGTGGCACTGAAACATGATAAATACCTGAAGTGCCCAATCACAGAAGATTAACATGGCAAAGTCACAGAATGTTACATTAAATTTGACCATTGTCATTTTTCAAAAGATTTATTTAGTGACAGGGAGATTATCAATTTAATATTAAGCAGAAAAAGCAATAAAAGTTGCATTCACAAAAGTGAACCAAAAATTCACAGTGGTTTTACACCTAGCTGGAATGCAACTATAATTTCCAATTATTTCTATAAATTCCCCTAACAAGCATATATCTCATAATCAAAAGATAAATTTTGGGCCTCCCTAGTGGCGCAGTGGGTTAAGCAACGCACTATGAAGCAAACAACAGTCACTGCAGCACGAGTTCGATCTCTGCCGCCAGCCACTGAAGGGACCCACATGGCATAGCAGACCTTTCCTGCCACGCCCGTTGCTTCCCTCAGCAGTGTGTTTCAGTCAGTCTGCCTATTCTATTTCCCCACTCTGTCTTTGGTGAATCCTCTCACTGCCCTGGACTCTGGCCTGTACCCCAGCTCTTGTATGTACAAATAAATGAATCGTAAAAAAAAAGATAAATTATGTAGGCCCTCCTTGGTGGCACAAGGTATTAAGTCATAGCGTTATGAAGCCATCATAGGCAGCCACTGCAGCACAGGTTTAATCCCCAGGTAGGGAGCTGACCTACATGCCTCACAGACCTCTCCTGTCTTGCCCTCAGCTCCCCTCAGCAATGTATTTCAGACAATCTGTCCCCAATCTGTCTCTGGTGAACCCTCACCCTAAAGTTAAAACTAAATTTATTCACTTTAAGATATGACAGACTTTAAGAAAAAGGTGATGACTATAAACATATCAAACATTCACAACAAAACTGCTAACATCTTTGTCTACAGGGATTATTAACAGATCAAGATTCAGGTCATTCTAAAGTAGGGAATTCCTACCTGCAGCAAAAGATGGCTGATAAGTAGTAGATGACGTTGGACTTGAACATTCATTTGTTGCATCGGTGACTAAGGGTGATGCAAAACTCACTAAATTATTATAGATACTGAAATACAAAATGAAATGGTTTATTTTACCAGATAACTAATAAATAGGAACAAAACTGAATAACTACATAAAACTTTCTATACCGACTGTTTTACTTAAATTTTGGCCAGAAAGCAATCTTACCTCTGACTTTGTGTTTTCAGTTCTTTCAAGGTGGGAGTTATTTCCTGAAGCATTTCAACATGTTCTTGACTTCGAACCTGACCCATAGCCTGAACTAATGTAAACAGCACTGTCTGAATATTGTCTTGCCATGATTTATATTCACCCAAGAACTGCCTAACACTGTTCTCATAGGGAACATCTTCACCATCTGCCAGAGCAGCTTCTTCATCCTAGAAGCCACATAACAATGATTATGAAAAATGATTTTGTTTCAGGAATTATTCTAAAGACTGTCACTTTTGACTAAGTGGTTTTCAAATATCAATGTATTTATTTAATTATTTTATTACAGTTTAATTCCTTTTCTTCTAGGAATCTTGTTTCAAAAATGTTATAAAAACTCCAAGTAAAAATAAATCCTAAAATTAAATGATTTACAGTTTTATAATGATGAAGTAATTCTTTTCTGAGGGCTCACTTTACTTACTAGCTAGACTAGTCAGCTACTAGAAGGATCAGTATTTCATTCATTTTGGAGGTACCCTATATAAGTCTGGGCATAAGAATGTGGAGAAGAGAAGCTGTTCTAAACACAATGAGACTAAGTTTAGGTCTTAGCTCTACTACAGAAGTTATGAAGTGACTGGTGAATAAATCTCTTCAAACCTCAGCTTCTCTATGCACAAAATCAGACTACTACCTACAAAAAATATAGTTGAGGAAAACACAAATTATTAATTCATTTACAAACAAACTGAAAGATGTGAGCTAAGAGAAATTACTTTGATTATAAAATTCTTACATTTTTCCAAAAATCACAAAAACTTATAATTTTATAAAAAGGGGGGGCATAAATGTGTCCTACCTTAGCCATTGCTTTAAGGAGATGTTTGACATCTGCAAGCTGCCGGTTATGACCTGTGAGCACAGTCTTTATATTATCAACAAGATTCTGGATTGTTTCACAGACTGTTTCTATCTGCTGCTCTTTCTCTGTCTGAATTGCCCTCTGTGTAGACATGTCTTGGGTCAGTTGTTTGTGTGCTGACAAAAGCCACTCAGAGCTGCCAATAGGATGTTCAAGACTGGTGTCCTAAACAGAACAAATATGTTTAGTTTTAAGAATCAGCTGGAAGAGTTTAAGATTCTTCATCACTGTCATCAAAAAGTACCAGTAACTTCAAGCTGACAAAGTGAACCTCAGTGGCCTAGTCATGATTTAATGACCTAAAAAACAGTACTTAATAATAAATCTGTGAAATACAAACTTTTAACTTTTCTGCATAATCATATAGGGAATAAGCACGTAAACGTTAAGACCTGAGAAATACATCTATAATAACAAAAGATGATCCATATGAAGGACTTAAACCCACTCAAAGTCATTGTTAAGATGAAACCAAAACTTCCTAACACACAGCCTAAATGTCCATAAAATGCAAATATCAAACTTATCAACTTGATGTTTCTGGACAAATCTGCCCACCATTCGTCTTCTACTTTTGTTTACCTTATTTTCAATATTCTGAGTCATTTTATAGTCTTTCTCTGCCCCTCTAAACCTTCAGTCCTTCCAAATGTGGCTCTGCAAATTCTTTCACTTTTTCATTAGTTGTATTGTTTGTATAAGTAATAAGAGCCTTGAGGGCTAAGAATGAGAACTACATCACTGTATCCCTCAGACCATTTTATATATGGTTACATGCTCAATAAATGTTTAGTAAACCAGTGATTAAGTTAATTTTGAGGGCATAATGAAGATTTTATCATTTTAATTACCAAATTACTTTACTCCCTCCAAGACTCAAGATTCCTGTCTGTTTCTCTCTCTGTCTCTGTCTCTCTCTTTCTCTCTCATGCGCACGAGCGAGGTCTTCTTGGTAGCACTAAGGGGTTAAAGGATCAGCACTGTGAAGCTATCCATAGCCACTGCAGCAAAGAGTTCCTGTACACTCCCTGGCCAGGGAGGTGGCCCACATGACACAGCAGACCTCTCTTGTCTCCCCCACCACTCCCTTCAGCAGTGGGTTTCAGTAGATATGCCTGTTCTGCTCCCCACTCTGTCTCTGGTGACTCCTCTCACCCCCTCATATCTCTGGCCTGTACCCTAGTTCTCATATGCATAAATAAATAAATCTTTAAAAATAAAAAGACTCACCACTCTCTGTAATAAACGAAGCTCCAACTCAGAGACCGAACTGTTAAACTGAGATGCAAATGAACACATTTGCTGACAGCGTTTGATTAGTTCAAATAATGCAGCATCCAGGTTTAAGGCTTCTGCAGTTCTAGTTCGTAAACTTTCAAAATGAATGATATTGCTGCAGAGGAAAGTGACCTGTGAAGAAGCAAAAGAGAAATGGAACCACCACAATGAGGAAAAAGAAATCAATTAATGACATTTTAAAAAAAAATACTACCTACTCTTTTTCAGAATTCAGAACCAAAATTGGTCCTAAAACTGTGAACATGTATGTGACTCTTTGGGCAACAGACCAAACCCTCAAACAGGTTGTAAGTAAGTGCATATTGTTATTGATGCTGGTGGGTTCAGGTCTGAGACAGTCAAAAGTACCTATGATATTTAAGTGTATCTTCTACATGACTTTTTTACACAAATCTTACCCCATAATAAAAGTTATTATATTCCACTGCAACTTGGTATGTCCAAAGTTCAATTTGGAATGTTATCCTTCTGCTTTCTACTTACCTAACTCTACAATAAAGATCAAGAGTACCTCCCTGGTGGCTCAAAGGGTTAAGTCAGAGCACTATGAAGCTATCCACAGGCAATTCCAACACCAGTTCGATCCCCAGTCAGGGAGGGGACCCACATGGCACACCAGACCTCTCCTGTCTCCCCACTGCTCCCCTCAGCAGTGTATTTCAGCCAATCTGCCTGTTCTGTTCCCCACACTGTCTCTGGCGAATCAGCTCACCACAACCACCACCCTGCACCTCTGGCCTATACCCCAATTCTTGTATGCATAAATAAATCTTTAAAAAAATAAAGATCATAAAATACTGACTTTCAAGATAGATAATAACATTGTGATTAAGTTCTTTAGGAGTTCTTCTACTGAAATATTTTATAGATAAAATGACATAATGCAGTAAATATGGAATTGGAACTACAAAGGAAATAAAATTTGAGGGATAGGTATATGATATGGGTATATTAGTCCATTTTGCACATGACTGAAAATTTTCTTAGGGGACTCCTGGTGCCCTACGTGGTTAAGTCTCAGTGCTATAAATGTGATGTCCTGAGTTTGACCCCTGGCCAGGGGGCTAACCCACAGGGCACGGACCTCTTCTGTCTCACCCACTGCTATCTCTGGTGAATCCTGCCTGTTTTGTTCCCTACTCTTGTCTCTGGTCAATCCTCTCACCACCCACACCTCTGGCCTACATTCCAGTTCTATGCATAAATTAAAGAAAAAATCTTAAAAAAAAAAAAATTTTTTTTTTACATATTTTATTTTTGCTTATTCGCCCCAATCACAACCAAGTTAATCCATAACCTTTGGCAGGACACAAAGCTATTTCATTGCGTGTGAGAAAAAAAATATTCAAATCTTGTGGGTGACCTTAAACAAATATGGAATTAAAATTGTATTTTCGGGCCTCCCTGGTGGCACAGTGGGTTAAGCAACGCACTATGAAGCAAACCGCAGCCACTGCAGCATGAGTTCAATCCCTGCTGCCGGCCAGGGAGGGGACCCACATGGCGCAGCAGACCTCTCCTGCTGTGCCCGCTGCTCCCCTCAGCAGTGTGCTTCAGTCAGTCTGCCTGTTCTGCTCCCCACTCTTGTCTGGTGAGTCCTCTCACCTCCCTCAATTCTGGCCTGTACCCCCAGCTCTTGTATGCATAAATAAATAAATATTAAAAAAATAAAACAAAACCTAAAATTGTATTTTCCAACAGAGGCTATAATCTACTTTATACTTATTTTCATATTTAACTGGGATGCAGTAAGGATCTAGGGAAAGAACTGTCTGTGAATTTAGACTTAAGGATAATCCCCGAAGGCCAATCAGTTCCTCTTCCCAGTTCTGTGGACTCCAGGTTGACCAGTCAAGCTGCTCCTAGACACATTACATGCAACTTCCATTCAGTTAATACAGTCCTGCAACTGGAAACCAAGAGGACACACAGAGATCGCAGTACCTGGCTTGCTCTTTGGCTCTCTTTAAGGACAAGATTTCGTCTTTCTGCTATTGTTGCTTCAAAATCTTGTAGCACAGGTGCCAGAGCAGGGTTGGCGCCACCAGCCCACTTGAGTCGCTGTTCAATGCTTGCTTCAAGAGCTGCTAGTTTCTCCTGTGAAAACCAGCAGAATTTCAGTGAATAACCAGACTTCATGTCTGTTTAGCATTTTACATAAAACAAGTCAAAAGATCATGATGGAGCATATGTAATTTAGAAAACAACTTTAACAAAGAGTAACCATTCGAAAGTAATCTTTCACTAATATTCACACTAAATATTTGAGAAATATAAAGTGGCATTTAGTATATTATTCCAAAATTGAAATTTCAGCTTCATTTTTAAATGAAATGGTCTTTAAGACACTGTATTTGCTACACCAAATTCCTACTCTGTTACATGTGCTATAGACAAGAAAGTCCATTTATACTTTTGATTGTGAAAAATGAAAAGCAAGTTCCCACTTTAGAAGTTTATGAATAAAGAAAAAAATTCATCCAGGTTGTCATGACAAAGAAGGTAAAGATGTGAGCTCCAGAAAATTTTCATTATAATTAAAAAAAATTACAATATGGCATTTTATTGCATTTTAATTTTTTTAAAAGAACACAAAAATGTCAGTTATTAAGTTCTGAGGTACAGAATACAGAATTTAAAGGTAAACATAACCATCATCGAGACCAATTTCTCTTATTTAAGAGGGCTGAGGAGATTATTTAGATGAACTGACCAAAAAAACAGTCAGTAATAAAGTTTGGAAAAAATGTTCTGCTGTCTTTGACACTACAAAAATTAAATATTCAATAGCAGTAAAAAAAAGAAAAAAGCATAGGTGTCAATTAACAGGATAGTCAAAATAAAATACAGAAATATAAAAAAAATTACTAAGTCAAATATAACTGCTTACAAACATTTCAGAAAACAAATTACGTATTCAAGGATCCCATTATATATGAAGGCATAGTATAAAATATTTAATATTAAAATATTAAAATAAATATAAAATCATCAAATGCATTAAAAACCTGAAATACTTAGTATGCCTCTAACTCCTCAAAAACATACTGCTACAATAGAGTTGGTTACCCTTGAAGGTTAAGGTTAAAAGATATAAAAGTATTTTATAAAAGTAGAAAGGGATGATGCTTCCCTTTAGCAGCCACGCACAGGCTCACCGAGCTAACAGTAACGGTGCTGGCTATTTCTGTGAGACGTGATGGAGGATCCAACAAAACACACCTGAACTGTGGCAATGGAAGTTTCAATCTGGCTCAGAGTATGGAGTTTCTTTTTCATGCTGGTTAGGATGGCAGACCGAGGGGGCGGTGTGACTGACATGGCCTGTGGTCTATTGATGAGAAGATCTTCATGCTGCCACTGTTCAAAGGAAAAGAAATGTAATTAAAATCAGCAGGAAAAAAAAAAAACTTTAGATTAACAAGGAAAGGGTGGTGTAAGTTAGATAGGACTGTGGGAAGAGAAATAATCCAGATGCAGCAAAGGCAGGCAGGCAGAAGAGAGTAACAGGAGAAACACTACAACCAGATGAAGAATGTGAGATAGAGAGTGGTCGACAAATTTCTTAGATCAATATGCAACCTTTAAGAATAACTCTGAAGATGTCTTCTAGTTAAAGTCTAGTATGCAAGTCCCCAGAAAATGATCTCCAGTTAAGAAGGGGAAGATCCTGATGGAGGGGAAGAAGACACAGAGCTGGGGGGGGGGGGGGGGGCGGGGGGAGCGCGGAGAAGTCATTTTGTATGTTCTATGGAGACCCCAGGAGGCATCTGTGGGAGGACTACAATCAAGAAGTTTTACATTGTGCAGCACTCACAATATATTCAGATGAACAAAATTGAAAAAATTTTTATAATGTTCTCCATACAACTGTTATCATTATTTAAGGAAATAAATCCCAAGCTGCACAAAATTTTTCAGCATTACATTTAAAACATACTGCAAAAATTCCAGTGTGCCAGAATTGGGACTATTAATATATAATAAATGCAATTTCAGAATTTGATTTCTCTCTCTAACCTAAGAACTAAAAACAACAGCCAATGGTGAAACTGTAGATAAGGAAGTTGGGTGGTTCCATGCACTGAGCTGACCCCACCAATTTCACTACTGGGAAGCCACTTCCATATATAAAAGACACAGAACCACCATTTGTGCCGAAACATCTCTGGAAAATGCAGTCTGCAAACATTAGACCACAGGTTACAACTTCCTTGAAGCTACTGACAATATTGAAGACTATATTTGAAAAAGAATAAATTTTTTTTAAATACCTAAATTTTTACTGTGCATAGACTTTAGCCTTGTTATCATGAACCCTTGAGAGATAATGGCCCCATTCTATAGAAAAGTAACTCAGGGCTTCCCTGGGGCACAAGGGGTTAAGTCTCAGGACTATGAAGCTATTCGCAGCCACTGCAGAAAGAGTTCAATCCCCAGCTAGGGAACTGACCCACATAGAGGGACAGACCTCTCCTGTCTTACCCAATGCTCCCCTCAGCAGTGTATTTCAGTCAGTCCATCTGTTCTGCTCCCCACTGTGTCTCTGGTGAATCCTCTCACCCCCTGCACCTCTGGCCTACCCCCCAGTTCTTCTATTAAAAATAAAAAATATGTATCTTTAATAAATAAAATAAAAAAGAAACAAGGAGTAATTAGAAAAAAGACACTAAAGTACAAATATGGACATGTTAAGCTGGCACAATTCAGGAAGTCTTAGAATTCTCTTTTCTGTATATTGTTGCATATTAATTTGCCCAGTTTTCCCAAATTCCTACAATGATAAAAAAATGCTGTGAGAAATACTTACTTGAAACATGGCAATATGTAGCTGAACACGCTGCAGGCTTGTCTTACAAGAGGAAATACTGGTCTCCAGCCTGCGCACCAAGTCATGCTTCTTCCAGGCAGTGTCATATGAACTTGCTAACACAGTTGCCCTGTTCATGACCAACTGAGAGAACTTTCCGATCTGGATGTTGTGCTCCACAGCTTTCTTACACAGATCGTCAACAGAAACTTTGCTTTCAGCACCAAAATCCTTTGCCTCTACTTGAGCGATGATGTCTACACCCAGAGCACTGATGAAACTGCACAGCGTGAGTCCTAGGGCTTGGTTTGGCAGTCCAATCAAGAGCTGCCTCACAAAGTCAGCTGTGAATGCCTTGATAGGTTTGGCCATTTGGTCTTCACTGAAACAAGAGTTTCTGAAAAGGGTTTTCACATTGACAATCTGTACAGGCCCATTTACGGTATTCTGATCTTCAAGTGAACTTGATCCTAAAAAAGGACAATTTTCTTCAGGTATTTCAAGCAAAACTAAAACAAAGTAATAATGCTACTTATTTAAAATACTTAAGCTCTTAGTTAATTCTACTCCATCCTGTCCCCTTCCAGAGCACTTACAACTAAACCACCAGCATGTTCAAATATGGAATAGTACCTGACAAAGTCTTAGAAAAGGTACCACAAAGCCTGAAGAACTCCTTAATTGTTTGCAGTCTTTTTAGAAAGAAAATCTCTTCCAGCACCTGCCGGTGATTATCATCATCAAAAAAATTGACTTGGGTACTCCTGGCTTCCCTTATGATGTCAATCTTTCTCCAAGCTACAGGAATTTCCATCTTGTTTAACTATGTAAATGAAAGGAAAAAGAAGTCCATTTCTCCACTTTGCACACTGAACAACTACTTTGCAACACTTGCATTATTCATAAAACCAAGTCAGTATTTACCTTTTCAACTAACAAGCCAAAAGCAGTTTCAACTTGGGCAAACATGCCATCAAATGCTACCAAGAGCATCTGCCCCGCTGACATTTTTGGAGTTTCATCAACTGAACCATTTCTTGGTTGGATTAATTCACCATATTGAGCATGAAGTATTCTAGAGGAAAAGAAAGAGAATTAAAATCCTCTGTGAAGAGCAATAACTTTGGGGAAACACAAAAAGTCAACAAGTCTCAAGAGCTGGCATGATGTCTAAAAAGATTTTGTATGTACAACTGGTGAAATCTTAGTGAACTCTGTGGACTCAATTACATGGTGCTGCTACTGTATTACAGAGACACAAGATGCTAATGCTGGATGTAGGGTGAAGTGTGCACAAGATCTTCCTGCACACGTTTTTGATGACTTCCTGTGACTCTGTAATTGAAATTTATTTTGAAATTGAAATTGTAATTGTGTTTTAAAAAAGGTATTTTACAAAGTATTTGTAAGTAATTATAACTGCTTTAAAAAATTAGAATTAAACTTAACAGTAAAACAAGAGCTCAGAAACCTTTCAGCTGGCTTACCCCATCTCTCACTAGAAAACAGCGCCGACCTAATGTTCACTTGCCTGGCAACATCGATGTAATGAGCATGTGTTTCTTCCTCAAGACCCATAGCTGCATTTCTTAAATAGGCTTGAAGAGATTCCACTAGCGTCTGCAGGGGAACGCCATCAGTTGTCTGTTCAATAAGATTGTCCAGTTCATGGAGCATACTTTCTAATGTATATTCTCCTTTCATTAAACATCTAAGTGCTTCTGGAAATATGATTTGCCGGAAATTTGAATTTAACTCCTATAAATATGCGAAAAACATGTTATTTTAATGTTTTCTGATTTAGGGAAATTACACATTTACAGACTTGAACTTACACAGCTGTTAACCAAGTTATAGCTACAAACCTCACAGTAATCTTTAACTGACTGTGTAAGCAACATTCAAAGGGGTTAGCGTGGTGGCGGGGAGTCTAACTGCTTCCCTGAATTAAATACATGAGAAATACAATATTCAAAATCTAAAACAAACTTAAAATTTTAAGCTAAACAGTGTTCACCTGAAGTGAGGTATATACTCCATTTGCTAAGTGAACAGCCTCAGACGCTTCCAAGGGGTTTGGGATGTCCAAGTCCTGTGGCACCAGGTGGCACTGCTTCAGTAACTGAACCAGGCAAGTGACATTTCCACTCATACTGCAGAGCTCCTCTAAGAACCAGGCTCCATCCCGAGAAGTCAGATCAACCAGCTGCTCTCCTGCACTTGAGGCTGCCCCTTCCATCATAAGGTTACGCCTAAATGCAACAAATACTTGCATAGTGAGATTTAGCTAAACTCACACACAAAAGAACACCTCAAAATCTGAAAGGAAATAAAGAAACTATAACACTGGTCAAGAATACAAAAATAAAATACCTTCAGTTTGGGATTAAAGAGACAAACCTCCCTGGTGGCACAGGGGTTAAATACACAGTGCTATCAAGCTATCGCCAGCTACTATTATTTCAATCCCCAGCCAGGAAGTTGACCCATATGGTGTAGCAGACCTCTCTTCTTGCTCGCTGCTCTCCTCAGCAATGTATTTCAGTAGATCTGCCAGTTCTGCTCCCCACTGTCTCTGGTGAATCCTCTCACCCCCTGCACCCCTGGCCTACACCCCAGTTCTTATATGCATAAATATTTTTTAAAAATAAACAAAATCCCAATGAGCATTAATATCTTCAAGACCAAAAAATGGTTTCAATTAGCAATTAGGTTAACTCACCTTGTAAGGGTACAAAGGGCAGAAATAATAACACTGGCAAGGCTCAAAGATCCTTCTTCTCCATTTTCATGAAGGAAAACTTTAATGCAACGTTCAATTTCTTTCAGTTGATCTTCACAAACAGGTACGGTGACAGCTTCCTGTTTCAAGCGTTCCACTTGTCTAATAAGTCTGCTATTTATGTCTGCTGCATACCGTTGGAGCGTCATTTCAGTGGCGGTGATGAACTGACACACTGTTGGGGGTGGCTGGGGAGCATACTGCATTTCATATCTGTAACAGCAGAAAGAGGTCCTTATTTATAACACAAGCACCCACTCCCTCACCCCCCATAAAGCTAACACTTCACAAAATATGCTATATAACAAAGAACATGCACTGCTATCATTGATCCCAAGACAAACTGCAAAGAATAGGCATAATTTCCATTTTACAGATGAAGTCTCAACAGTCAAAGTAACTTCCTATATGATGTATTAATGACTGGTAGGATCAAAGTTCAAGTTTAACACTCTCTATCCTGATCCCACCACTCTTTTTTTTTTTTTAAAGATTGATTTATTTATGCATACAAGCACTAGGGCACAGGCCAGAGGTGTGGGGGGGTGAGAGGATTCACCACAGAGAGCAGAACAGGCAGATCAACAGAAGTACACCGCTGAGGGCAGCAGCGGGCACAGCAGGAGAGGTCTGCTGCACCATGTGGGTCCCCACCCTGGCCGGCGGCAGGGATCGAATTCATGCTGCAGTGGCTGCGGTTTGCTTCATAGTGCATTGCTTAACCCACTGCGCCACCAGGGAGGCCCTGATCCCACCACTCTTACCCTGGGATACAATTTAATTAGGAAGACACAAGCTCAGTCCCTCTTTAAAGTGACTATTTAAAATCCTAATGATTAACCATTTCTTTCAGAAAAATAAATACCATGTAATTAAAAACAACTTTGGGACCTCCCTAGTGGCTCAGGGGTTCAAAGTCTCAGTGTTATCTGGCTGTAGCCAGCCACTGCAGCATGATTTCGATCCCCAGCCAGGGAGCTGACCCACATGGAAGAGCAGACCTCTTCTGTCTTGCTGATGCTCCCCTCAGCAGTGTATTTCAGTAGATCCACCTATTCTGCTACCCACTCTGTCTTTGGTGACTCCTCCCACTACCACCCAACCCTGGCAACTCTGGCCTGAACCCCATTTCTTGTACGCATAAAATAAAATCTTTAAAACAAACAAAAAAACCCACCAACTTTGCCAACCCTCATGGGAAATCAAGAAAAATCAAGTGCTGCCAGCTTACTTCCTGTAGAGTTCCTGACAGCGCTCTACTGTGGTGTTGCAGATGAGCTCTTCCATCCAGGTCTTCCATTGTTCAATTCGATGTTTCTGAAATATGGCCTTCGGATACTGCAGAGCTACCGTTGCATAGTGGTGCAGCTGCTCCAGGCAGCCCCGGAGCACCGAGCGCCTCTGCTGCAGAAGAGCACCGACCTCCCCCTCCAGCTGCTCGCACTGGCTGATCAAGTGCGCCTGGCCAGCATTCTGCAGGAAGGCTGTCGCTGGCACATAGCTCGGAGGACCTTTTGGTAGAAACCAATTATTAACAACCATGAAACCATCTCAAATCAGTAGTCATTAAAAGGGAGCACTAACTAGAATCCCCATGTAAACATACAACTACAAAACTCACAGGAATATGTAAAATAAGTCAACCCATACCAAGATCCATTTGTGTGCTAATCTCCTGAAGCAAACTTGCAAGCTGTGTTGCTTCCAGATTATTGAATGCAGCCTGATAATGTGTTATCCACTGTTCAAATTCATTCAGCTTCACCTGGACTGCTTCCTGAACAGTCCTTTGTTGAGTCTGCAGTTGAGTATGCTCAGAATACCTAATGGTGAAGAAAAAAATTTTTTTTAATCTCTTCTTTCTTTTATGTACTCTCATAATCCTGATTTTGCTCATACTTGGATTGCCTGCTAAGCACCTTTTTGATTTTAAGGGCACCACTCCAAGGCCCTTTCTTACTTCTCTGATCTTTCCTGATCCCGGAGTTTCCACCACTATATCACTACAATTTAAACAAAATTCCAACACATCCACCAAATCAAATCAGAAGTTTAAAAAAATATATTTTTTAAAGACTTATGTTTGTTGTTAGTCTCAGAGCTTCAATTAGTGCTTGGCACTTGCACGTTTAACTGCCTTTTCCTGAACACCTAGCTGTGTAAGGTTACCCACTTACAGTCTTCCATCCAGTAAGAATATGCCTAAAAAATTCAGCACAGTGGATGAACTTATAGCCATTGTACAAATGAATACTCAGAAACAACTAGAGAAAGAAATCCAAAGCCCAGGTTTTCTGAATTCCAGCTGTTTTCTAACTACTAAACTCGCCTATCTCCGATAATTACTCAAACATTTAGTCTCTGGAATAACTTTTATTACATCTGAGTTGTAATAATAACTATAATTCATGTCAATAGTATTTACATAAATATTAAAGTTCTCCCTAATGATATCTATTTAGAAAGAAGAGTACAACATTGTTTAGACCTGTGTTGCAGAGTATGAGAAGGATGGTCCACTCCTTCAGCTCCTTCCAGAAACTCTATTTCTTCCAGCAACTTGCCCTGCAGTTTCTCCACATCTGTGAGTTGCTCTTGCAAGGTTAGGTACTCATCTAAACTGCTGTCCAGCTTAGGAAGCACTACTAGCATCTCATCCCTATTCTTAAACCAGTTCACCTGTAAAAAAAACACAAGGAAGATACTGGCAAGTTAAACTATGAGATGTGTCTGTCAGGACATCTTACATACATCATTCTTTCAAATTTTAACATAACCCTGAAGGGGGAAACATCACCCATATTTTACAAGATAACTAATGTATTCAAGTTCACATACCCATAAACTGAGCTCAAACCCATACTACTATGTAGTTACCACCAGGACACACAAAATAAAGTGTTTATCACTGGCTACCATGGTATTTAAATGAAGACCAAAGGAGGTTATTCAATTAAAGGACACTTTCAACAATTAATGGGAAACACATTTCAATCTGCTTAAAATGTCTTAAATTTTTTCAAATCATTAAGGCATCCAATGATTATGAAGGGTGATTGCATCTTTGTATAGCAGCATCAAATAGTCCCATTTCACTATACATTAAGGTCTTGCAGAAAAAATTTGACGAAAATTATCTTACTCAACTTTTTAATGTTTTTTTTTTTTTTTTTTTTGTTAACTTAGTAAGATGACAATGACTTGTCATTAGCTTCACCTTAATTTCAGCGACTCTGGATGAAAACAGGCTGCGGGTGATCTCCCGTTCCATCTCTCTCTTGCTCTGTTTGCTCTCTGCCTGCTGGCCTCCTCCACCATAGACAGCACCAGCAAACCCAGCCTCACCCCCAGCCGTCCAGTCCACCAGAGGGTCATACACAAAGGCTTCCAACAATGTCAGCAGAGTCTCTCTGCCACGCCGCATAATATGCAGTACCTGTTTTCAAAAAAAAGTCTTAAGTTTTGTCACAAGTTTTCTCATTAAAATGTAGTTTTCCATTTCATGGGTTTTATTAACTTAATAGGTACACTAGGAAGTGTAAGAGAAAACAGCATACCTGCTCACACGAAAGCCTAAAAACACCTTCTACTCCAGTTACACCAAGAGCTGTTTCAATGTTCTGTGTCATTCGAAAAGGTACTTTCTCAGGAACTCTAAGGCTTTTACCTTGAAAAGACAAATTGTATTTTGGTCCTTTCAGCCACCACCCCCCAAACCAAAAATACTGACTCTCATCCTCATATAAATATAAAAGTCCACATAAATTTTACCTTTCTCAAAGCAAACATTGTAATCTATGTGAACAACCTCTCCAGTTGTCATATCTATGAGAACATTATCCAGATGTCTATCTCCAAGGCCAATGATGTATCCAACCATGGACATGACTGCAGTAGATCTGGCATAAGACTAAATAAAGAAGAAGGGGTGGGAGGAGTAAATTAAGTATCATAAGCTAATTTCCCTCCAAAATGAAGTTGCTACTCTAAAATTTACAAAACTCTATAATCTAAATAAACAGACAGCCGGTTCCTCAATCTACTAAGAATGGAACTTCCATATGATCCAGCAATCCCACTCCTAGGAATATACCCAAAAGACACAAATACACTGATTCAAAAGGATACCTGCACCCTTATGTTTATAGCAGCACTCTTTACAATAGGTAAGACCTGGAAACAACCTAAATGCCCAAAAACAGATGAGTGGATTGGGAAGCTATGGTACATGGACACGATGGAATACTACTCAGCAATAAAAAATGAAAAACTAGATGCATTCATAGGAACATGGATGGAACTGGAAGGGATGATGCTCAGCGAAGTAAACAGAAGGCAAAAGAAAAATACCAGATGGTTCCTCCCCCAGGAGGAATATAAGGGAACCAAATAAGGATCAAGGAGAAGAATAAGAATAACAAATCAATAATAATAGTAACAATAAAGACACAACAAAAGCCAAAAATGAAAAGACAAGGACAAATTGGGGACACCTGGTAGGGAAGGGGAAGGGGGAGGGTTGAGGGCAGATGGGAGCATGGGTGACTGAGGTGATGGTGCACTGGTGATATGGTGATGGGGAATACATGGGGATTACAATTGATGTCAAATATATATATAAAGGGGGGGGGAGAAAATTTTAAAAAATAAAAAAAAATAAATAAATAAATAGCCAGCCAGCCAGCACTCCTAGGGGCTGCTGCATGTGGTCAGAGAGATTCTGCACTGAACAGATGCATGTAACAATATGGTCTTTTTTGGGCCTATTTAGTTATTATCAGAATGCTGAACTTAAAAAACAACTATTTTTTGGTCTTACCAGTTTTCCCTATCTAAAGTTTTTATTCTCTTTTTCATTTCATCCGCAACCCCCTCCATTCTAATTTCTCACAGTCATAGTCATGCCTAATAAATATAAGAGTCAAATAAAAGTCTCAAACAAGGCAGGGGGCAGTAATGGAGGGTAAGCAAGACAAGACAAAGAAGCTAGGAAAAAAGACAATACGTTACTTACAATCCAAAACAAAATGCTTACCTGTGTGACTCTCCACCATTCATCAGGTGTGGTGCAAGATGACCAAAGTTCTTTAGCAAGGAGATTTGGGGGTGTGGCCTCCATTAATTCCTCTAACACTGCCTTCATTACATGAAGAGGCCAATCCCTTCGGGAAACATCCAGGCTAAGCCCAACTGCTTTCAAAGCAGGACCAATTTTACTATAATAAAGTTCACTAGGTCGGGGTACAATTCCAGGATTCTGAGGAGTTTGGTAGGAATCTTGAGCCTAAAAAGATGTTTTAAAGAATTTAAATTTTTAAAAGATCAACTTTATTTAAATAGGGAGAAAGATTATTCCAAATGTAGTATTTTAAAAACTGATTATTCAGTGGCATTCTCCACCTACGCAGCTAAATTTCATGTACCAAATATTTTAGACATTGTGTCTTTTCTTACAGTCTTTCTCCTAATATACTATTTACTGAAAAATTGGTCAACTCTTACACGTTCCTTTTTTTTTTTTTTAAAGATTTATTTATTTATACATACAAGAGCTAGGGTATAGGCCAGAGTCGCAGGAGGTGAGAGAGGTGGTTCTGCTCCCCACCAGAGAGAGTGGGGAGCAGAATAGGCAGACTGACTGAAACACACTGCCTAGGGCAGCAGCAGTCGAGGCAGGCGAGGTCTGCTACGCCATGTGGGTCTCCTCCCTGGCCGCTGGCAGGGATCAGACTCGTGCTGCAGTGGCTGCGGTTTGCCCCATAGTGCGTTGCTCAACCCACTGCGCCACCAGGGAGGCCCCAACTCTTACACTTTTCTTAAAGTCAAATTCAACACCAAAATGAAATTCTTCTTTGTAACTTAATTCTACTTAAACTTTATAATTCCTCTATACATATACTTTAAATTCCTCTATACATATATTTCATTCTTCACGATGACTTCATAAAATTAACAGTTATTTAGAAACACATTACACAGAAGTTTAAATAGTCCTTCTCTCATTCCTATCTCTAGGAATTATTCCTATCCCTTTAACAATTATTCTGCACTCACAGTCCCAATTTAAAAAATCCGACTCCTTTCTAACTCTTGCAACTTTCCATACCTACACTGATTAGAATAATTTCCTTTGGCTAAATGTGGAACCCTGAGGCCCAAACTGTATAAAATTGGTCTTATACAGACCAGATATAGCTGCATCACTCAGCACATATCTACTCTTAAAGAGACTTAGCTGAGATGTTTCTGAATGAAATTCTCATCTGAACCAAAGTTTCACAGGTATAAAATAAGATGTACTAAAGAGTAACTTAAAATTATTTCTTATTTACACACTTAATTTAAAAGAACCTGAGTTTTAACACAGTCTCTACAAACTTAAAAGGTCTCACTCAGTAAGCTCAACAAAAAGCATTAAGATGTGAAATATCATGCTAATTAGGTTTTAACCACAATGCCTCTGTATTCATCTGGAGTTAACTAAAGTCATCCTTTCTGCCTCTTAAAACTTCACTTTTATAAAATGTGTCTCAAGTTTTCCCTCTTTAACCCTATAACCTTACCGAAACACGTTAAGTGCAGTAAACCTATAAATAGTTGACTTAAAACAAGATAAGCTAACATATACTTATGAATAGTCAAATAAAAGTACAGTTATATTGTAATTTTAACTGGCCTTCTGTGCCTGTAAGGCAGCTTCCCGCTGTTGCCATCGTTTGTAAAGTCCAAACAAAGGTGTGGCTCCATCCACCCACTGGATAAGTCCTGATCGTGTTCCGAGTGGTGTTACAGAATAGTGTCGAGCATGGAAACGGGGTGTTTCCTGGCGATTGATTGTAGCAAACATGGTGTTCACAATTGACAGGAACTGCATTATTCTTTCATCTAGATGTAAGTCCTCCAGTCCTATGAAAACAAAATTAAAGCTGCTAGAGTACCTGGAGTGGGTTGGAAGCAGAGTACTTTTTGTGTACTCAACTAGCAATAGCAGCTAAGAGCTGATAGCCCAAGAGGCACAAAGAACATTCTGTTCAGTCACAAGCTATGAGATACCAGAGTTGTTAGTAGTACCTCAGTTGTTCTGTATTTAAGCTCACAAGTATAAATAGGTGAGAAATGAAATTTCTTGCTACAAAGCCTCCAAGCACTTCCATTCAAAATCACTTAAGAACAGGGTGTTTCAAGCTGCTTATGACAATCAGAACTTCACCTAAAACAATCCTCTCCTATCAGACACAAACAGAAAGCATTAATAATCAGGCTAACATTCTTTAAACGCCTACCTTTGAAAAGGTAAGGATAGCTCTTCCCATCTGATCCAAGAAAGAGGAGTTTCTTTGGCTTGGTTTTGGTAGGTAAGATTGTGATGGTTCCGCCTACACTGTGGATTGTGACAGTGTCTCTGGCTGAGACTTCTCCAGGGAGAGCAATTTCAGTGTTAGTCATGGCAGCCAGCCAAGGACTGATTTCTTCAAGACGCAAGATGTAACTTGCACGTTTCTGTGCTCTCTGCTGCAAACTCAGCATTATCTGTATTTATAAGATGGGGGTGAAAGTTTACAGAATTATTACAACACTTATTTTCTTCCATATTCAACCTGACATAAAATAGCAGTAAAATAGCTGCTGTTCTAATTTTTACAAATAATTTGGTAATACATATTTGGGTCATCCTCAAGGACAAACAATGATGTAATGACAAATCATAGACAATTTCTACTTTGATCAGTTTCCTCTCCTTCTACTCTGTCCGAACAAGCAACAAATGGAAGCAAATGGCAGGACAGTCACATTCAGAACTTTTAGAACACTAATTCCCCACTGTTACACTATGTTTGATCAAAGCCTAAATGCATCAATTCAGACCCTGCAGCAGAGCAAAAGATACAGTCAGCTGTTGGTTGTCAGGTAGACACACCCTTAGGAAACCACCTGAAAGGCTGTTAACAATTGAAAGCTTGGACTACCTGAAATATGGCTTTGGCTCCTAACAATTCAACAGAGAGTGACTGCATGTAAAGTTGTGTCCCTACAGGCACCTAAACTAATGAAATATCAGCTCTGCTTCAATATGAAAATAAACTCTTAATCCACACCAATATTTCTTCATAAAAAAGAAAATGACATCTGGAAACATTCCAATGATCCACTGACAAAAGAACGACTGAGTTGTGGTATCTGCATAAGATAGACATAAGCTACATACAAAATATGTATGATCATTAAAAGAAAAAAATGCTGGCCTAACAATTATGGAAGTAGTAAACACACATACATACAGTATCTTCTCATTAATATAAAATTCAAAAACATGCAGAAACTAAATACTGTATCATTTATAAAAATCTTCTTTAAAAAAAACTCAGTAAGGGGCCTCCCTGGTGGCGCAGTGGGTTAAGCAACGCACTATGAAGCAAACAGCAGCCACCGCAGCACGAGTTCGATCCCTGCTGCCGGCCAGGGAGG
>JAGFMF010011768.1:7760555-7787246 GCA_019455555.1 Galemys pyrenaicus
CCCAGCTCTCTGTGGTGAATCCTCTCACCCCCCCACACCTCTGGCCTGTACCCCAGTGCTTGTATGCATAAATAAATAAATCTTAAAAAAAAAAAAAAACTCAGTAAGGATTAATGCAAAATTCAGAGTCATACCTGTGGAGAGGGAGATAACTGTCAGGGAGAGACACCTGGGACTTCTAGTTTTGTTTAGTTCATTCCATTTTTTAAAGCTGCATTACAACCTACTTAACTTTTAAATTATTCTTTAAAGTATATACAATCAGGGGCCTCCCTGGTGGCGCAGTGGGTAAAGCAATGCACTATGAAGCAAACCACAGTCACTGCAGGACGAGTTCGATCCCTGCTGCCAGCCAGAGAGGGGACCCACATGGTGCAGCAGACCTCTCCTGCCTCGCCCACTGCTGCCCTTGGCAGTGTGTTTCAGTCAGTCTGCCTATTCTCACCTCCTGCGACTCTGGCCTGTACCCCAGTTCTTGTATGCATAAATAAATAAATCTTTTTTAAAAAAACAAAGTATATACAATCATCATAAAAATTTTCCATATGATTTACTTCTCTCTCTCTCTCACACACACACAAACACACACACACAGAGGTTTGCTTTTTTTTTAAAAAGCATTCCCCCAGTTTCTTCCTCTGGATTAGTGAGTCGATTACTGAAAAAAATAAAGAAGCAATAAACTACTGTGTAACACCAGGATATGAAGTCTTGGCTAAGCCACACATAATGACTTCATCCTTGAGGTTAGTGTTGTCTTATGCCTGGCTTTTTTCTTTTAATTTTTTTTTTTTTAAACTGAAGTTAACCATCCTTTTTGTTTCTACACTCTATCTCAATACTTTCCTCATTATTAAAGTGAAAGTAAGAAAGTCAGGAATGAAAAGGAGAAATAAGGGATCAAGACAAGAAAAAGCTGCAAAGTAAGAAATAGGCTCCCCTAACTACTGGTCCTTTTACTGTAACAGTTAAAAACCAAAGAAATACAGAATTAAAAGAACCAAAATGTAAAAGATAAAGATTCTCATATATTCAAATACAGCTATACAAAAGTGATTTCAAATAACTTATAAAAACTGACTGTTAATATGCTGATTTTTGTCTGTTAAAAATACCAAATACCATACTCAACAGAAAAACTAGATACATGGTTAAATTTCTTATCTTTTATGAGAACACAGTAAGCAATCACTAGCTTAAGACCAGAGCACCTTCCTTGATTTCTTACAATACATGCTTCCCTGTTGTGAGTCCTCTATAGATGAAAAGTTCGCCATCCTAAGGCAAACTCGTCCTCAAAATTTCAAATTGAAAACATCATTCTTTGTGCTGCTCATAAGCAACTGGTCACAGGCTGACTTTCATGGGCTTACAAAATCCTGTGTTTCAAGTAAGGAGAGTAGCCTTATTTAAATTTTGTATCCCATAGGGAACTTCTCATTTTAAGTTGCATTTTTGAGGTTTTTCTGTACCTCTTTGAATGGAATCCAGCTGCTTCCAGGCTTTGCAGGGTTTGATGGTGTCTTCAGTTTTTCCAGGGCATTTTCAATGGCATCACCATAGTTATCCTGAAACCACTTTTCATGAGGAGTTTCTGCAGGGGCTGCTGTGATGCTCCTTACATGCTCCAAAGCAAACACAATGGGTTTCATCAAAGCTGTGTGCTTCTCCCGCATAATTGCAATTTTCTCTTCTCTGACCAGGAAGATATAAAGAGTTTTACACAAACATGGAATTTAAATATATCAAGTGTGAGTAAACAGTGTCAAGTATAGAACAGCAACTCACTAACACAGGATGATTCAAAAAAACCCAGCACATAAAAGAGGTAACTTCTCTTTTCAACAAATGGCAATAAAGCTGGACCTTTACCTTTCCTTTAAGAGATACCTTACCTCACCCTTACCTTTTCAGAGATAGACTTTAAAAGTCTTAAGAAAAAAATATAAGGGAAAGGATTCTTAACAGTAATTTGACAAGGATTTCATGGATATGGCAGCAAAAACAAAGGCAACAACAAAAGAATAAAATGGGTTACACTAAAACAGTGCAAACCATGTTTGATAAGGGAATGATATCCAAAATCCAGAGACCTCTTAATACCTAATAACATCAAAAAGCAACCTAATCAAAAAACAGGCAAAACACTTGAAAAGATACTTCTCTAAATATACCACAGTCAAATACATACAAAAAAGATGTTTCACCTTACTAGTCTTTAGGAAAATGCTAATCAAAACCATGAGATACAATTTTATGCCCATTATGAAAGCAACTATCAAAACCAGAAAATAACAAACATAGGCAAAGATGTGGAGAAACTGGAACCTTTATGAAAAACTGGTGAGACTGTCATAGTACAGCCACTGATGAAAAAGTTGGTAGTTCCTTTCAACTTAAACACAGAATTATGTTTAATAATTGGTCCAGCAAATTCAGTGGCTCAGACCCAAAATTATTCAAAGCAGAGCACTGTTTATATGCTCATTGGTAGGAGCAACCCAAGTGTCCACTGACATGAGTTGTGTAACCTTAAAAAACGAAATTATGGCACATGCTACACAACACAGATGAATCCTCAAAACATTCTAAGCCAAAAGAGCCAGACACAAAAAGACAAATACTCTGACATTCACATGTGATACTTAGTCATATTCATAAAGACCAAAAGTAAAATAGCATTAAACATAGGCCTGGGTTAAGGGGGAATGGGAAGGTATTGTTTAATGGGTACAGAGCTTCTGTCTGGGAAGATGAGTAAGTTCTGGAAATGGATAGTAATGTTGGCTTCAAAACATTGAGTATATTTAATGCAGTTGACCTGTACACTTAAATGTGGCTAAAGAGGCAAATTTTATGTCTATTTTACATCTAAAAAAAGAGCTTTGTTTTCGGGTAAAAGTGTGTGTAAACATACTTGCGTAAAGTGTTGTTGTTCTGGACTCTTTTCACCTCATCTTCAAGCTGCTGAATTCGTCTCAGGACATACATGTGCTGCTGTAACAGAACTCCCAACCAGAGCTCGTCCCAGAGAACAGTGACTCTACGCAGCTCGGCCACGAGCATCTGAACCTGCAAACACATCACATTCAAATGTATTCGTCTACAAATCTACGCACAGCACAGCTCTGCAAACACTATGAATTGTTAAGTTAAACAGGTGCTTCGTTCATTACACAATTAGAAAACCCAAACAGATGATCTCATATAACGATACAGATTTGTAAAACCAGTTTTGATTACTCTAAATTGCTTCCCATCAAATATGTCCATAAGTTTATGAGTTCTGCTATCAGTTTGTTTGGAGGGGCAAAGGAGGAGGCTGGGTAAGGGAAAATAATAAAAATTGTTTTAAAATAGCTGTTTATTGTTGCTTTTTTACCTGTAAAACCATAGTTGGGTTTGCAGAAGACAGCTTATCTACAATCTTGCTGTAGCAGTCCTGCATCATAGCTTGGTCTTCATTTAATCCACTTTTAGGTTCATCCTTATTGCTGTCCTGAGAAGCAGGAGGACTGCCTCCCTCACATTCAGAAACTAGCAATTCTTCTCCTTGAATATTGCCAAGTAAAGTTGGAATTGCGGAGGAAAATTTATTTCCTATAATGAAACAAGAGAATAAGGTATTTGGATGTTTCTCCCATGTGCATCTGTTGAGGCCACAGGAAACACTGATTATCTATTTGACTCCAGAGCACTATTTTTTTTTTAAAGATTTATTTATTTATGCATATAAGAGCTGGGGTACAGTCCAGAGGCGTGGGGGTGAGAAAATCCACCAGAGTGGGGAGCAGAACAGGCAGATCAACAGAAGTACACTGCTGAGGGGAGCAGCGGGCACAGCAGGAGAGGTCTGCTGCACCATGTGGGTCCCCTCCCCAGCCGGCTGCAGGGTTCGAACTCATGCTGCAGTGGCTGAGGTCTGCCTCATAGTGCGTTGCTTAACCCACTGCGCCACCAGGGAGGGCCCAGACTCCAGAGCACTCTTAACAACTGCCTTCTGTACATTAAATTGACCACAGATCATAACTTGTCAATGACAAGTTATTTATGGTTTGATTATTTATCATTTATTTCATTACTTATTAATATTATAAGCAATGGGAGAATAAAGGATTCTCAACAAATACAGCATTTTTCCAGCTATAGTCTAACACTTGGTTTCAGTCTTTATCTGTCAATTACTCAACTCAGTGAACCCAGGAGAGCTACTCACTACTCAATTTCTCCAAGCCTTGGTGAGTTCTTTTCAAGTCTGAAGGCTAACATGTAAAGCACTTGTTTCAGGCCAATCATACAATACTTAACTCCCTCAATAAATAATAATAGAAAAAACTACATACCACCAATTCTGGCACATAAAATTCAAAAGAATTTACCTAACAACAATCTGCATAATAATTTGTACTTAAAGTAGTAATATTTTTATATTCCGTACCTGAAGCCTGTGACTCACTACTCAGTGATATGGTGCCTACTATCGCAGGGTACAATATGAGATGCGGGGAATCTTGAGCCACCCGGCAGAGGAGGTTACAAATACTCTGACGCACATATACTTCAGGATGGTTTAGGCGTGAGAAAAGCTGTGGAATAATTCCTTTAGGGTGAGAAGAAAAATACTTTAATGCCATCAAAAACTGTCAACATACTAAGTACAAAAGAATTAAAATCTCAGTACCAAAGGCCTCAAATTTCTGCCTGTGATAATAAAGAATCACATATAATAGTTCTTGATTTGCAAGTCTGGTTAGGGGGAATGGAGAGCTATAATCAACAAGTGGAACAATTCAAAAATATCGTAGTACAATATATTTCCTGTGAATGCCTGTAAAAGGCAGACATGGACAATTTTTACAAAGGGTATAAAATTTTTTAGACTTATTTTTACCACTCTCCCCAAAATTCATTTCATATATAAAAAATATCTGTCAGTTTCCACTTCTGAAAGGTAGAGGGAAATGCTGTAACAAGCAGTCCAGGGAGTCCTGTGAATTATGAACATAGTATAAGTGTTCTGGGTAACTCCCTCCACCACCAGCAAAGTCATCTGCATGGACTTGAAGTCAGAACAGACTGTCACCCTGTGTGGTGAAGCAGCTATGCAATAATCTACTGCTTTCAGGACCCTTAAAGAAGACTTAAACAATGGGTATCTCCCAGCCTTTCTGTCTGCACAGTGCATTCTTCAGAAATCTGGGAAGCAATTAAACCCCAGTAATTTACCCTCCTTCGCATACAGATATCATCAGCATATCCTTAGGTAAGGATAACTCAGGAAACTGAAAAGCCTAAAGCTACAGAAAACCAGAAGCCCCCTCAAGAATAATTACATTTTGACTCCACTCAATTGTTGCTACCCATATAAACAGAACTCAAACTTTGATTGCTGGAACAGTTCTCAGAATAAAATGGCACAGACTGCTTCCTAGTTTTGAAACCTCACTTTGATTATCTAACAAACTCATTGTCTAACTCTTGCTGAGACTTTTATTCCAACCATTCTGTACAGATTCAAATAAACACAAAGGAACAATTTCTTTTTAACCTTATAGATCCTACTGAGAAATAACTTTTCCTGTCAGATTTTTTAAAATTATCACCTCTCCATGGAGCGGTAGGCGTTGTTTCCAGGCCATGTTCCAGGTACTGCCGAAGTTCACCAGCGTGCTTCACCAGCAACCTGAGCAGTCTCAGTGTGGCCATCACAATTACATCATCAGTGCTCTGCTCTGCTCGAGGACTTAAATGTAACCTGGGGTCATCTTCATCTAAAGGAATCTAAGAATACAGGAATATTTTAAAAATTCAGAATGTAGTTTTCAACTACTAGAACAAAAAAAATTTAATAAATTTTCTAAGCAAACTGTACTACCTACCTGACCAGCATTGAGTTTAAGGAAAGTAAAATATGCACTGCAAGACAGTTTGTACAGGCTGAATATTCTATCTACAACTTTCCTCCACACTTTAATAACGCCTTCTGTTGCACTTTCATCAAGTTCTGAAAGCCATGGGCAGCTTGATATTAACTGACGCCAGATAACATCAACCATGTCATCTTCCTCATTATCTTCACTTTCTGTTATCTGAAGCGTTATATCCTCATCCTGAAGAAAAATTAAGAATAAAAGGCTATTTTTAAACACAAATTGTAATAAGACTTTTCTGCCAATTTCCCTGTAACATCATTTTTCTTATTTATGAAAGGCCCAACTTACCCCATTCCATTTTCATGTTCACTGCTACACATGCTAAATGAACGTCAATACACTACTCTTCATATTTACTAATATAGTTAATGAAAAAGGCTATAAGCATTAATAAAGGTTAATGACTATGGCTTTTTTTTAATGTTTTTAATGTTTCCAAGTAACAATATTATGCCTGCAGAAAAATAAAACATTATCTGTTCAAAAGCTTGAGGCTGAATGTATACCAAATATAGTCACAAGAGACCTATCCCCTACAGTACTGTGCATGTATTAAAAACAGCTTTGTAGACAATGGTACATGCTAAAGTCTAGAGCAAGAACTCAATCAATGCAATTTAAGTGTAAGTAAACAAAGTTCAAGCTCTTACAGTTTGTAACTGAATACTTAATAGTTACAGAATTGGCATAACTTTGAGATGGGAAGGAGCAAATCCGATTATCTAGTCCATCCATTTTTGAACTGTGGCCACAACTTACAATCACCTAGTAAGTTTACACTTACATGCGTGTGCGTGCACCATGCCATCCTATCCAAAATATCTAGGGTGGAGTTCAAACCTACCAATTTTTTTAAAGGCTCCCAAGCTAATGTTAAGAACCTAATTTCTAATCAGAAGAGCAATTAAAAGATAAATATAATTTACATAAAACAATTTCATCTCTCTTACAGAACCCTACAGAAATTATTTGTCAAGAGAGTATACTCTTAGAAAAACTTTCTAACTTGCTTTCATCTTATAATTCAAAGTTTTGATTTGAAAGGAAAACTGCCTGAACCCCATCCAACATTTTAATCAGTACAAGTGATCAATCTTTTCAAAATCAATGAATTGAAATAATAATCTGGACAGTATTTCCTCTAAACACTGTAACATGTTTTCCTTGCCTGAATCCCTGCTGGCCGACACACAGCCTGTCCAAGAATACTATATATTCTCTCCTTTTCTTCTTCAGTTATAGTGTCTGGAAGCAGATTTTGAACTTCAGATTTTTCTCTAGGCAGCAGGCGAACACCTTCTCCCTGGCTATAAAAATAAACAAGGCATCAGTATTTGAGCTACCAGAACTTTACCATGCCCACAGACAATTTTAGTCACTATTTTGCAGTGTACTGAATATAATAAATTACGTTTCAAACATACCTTGCATTGTCCACCACCTTTCTGCCCCACCTATAAGCCCAACTAGCCAACGCTGCCCAAGATTTGGCTACTTCAGGTGCCTGTACTGAAGACAGGTGATACAACTGTCCCAAAATGAAGTCAGGTTCTCCAACTCCAATATGCACTACCATGAGGAAGGGAAAAATAATGAAAGACAACTCAGCAATGTTATATTCACAAACTTCTGAGGGCATACTTTAGTATTTTATTCTAATCGTTAAGTTCCATAAAGTCACAATACATAGTTTGATGAAGCATACATTTAAATTATGCTTTTCTAAAAGGCTAGGACATCAAAATCAAATACCTTCCCAAATAAGCTTATCATCCTGTAAAACACAACAAAGCCTTTCATGACACATCTGTCAAATGTGTCATAGAATGTCTTACATAATGAATTTGGCTATTTCATCATGATTAAATTCAACTTAAGCATCCTGGTAAAAAAAATAGTATGTAGGTGATTTGTTGTATGAACTCATTTGATCGAAATTAATGAGGTAGATCTTTATTCCATATTTAACAGTGAAGAAACAACCTATGGAAGTACTACTTGCTAATATGAAGATTTATAATGACAGTAAAACATAGCTCCCGTGGGGGCCTCCCTGGTGGCGCAGTGGGTTAGGCAACGCACTATGAAGCAAACCGAAGTCACTGCAGCATGAGTTCGATCCCTGCCGCCGGCCGGGGAGGGGACCCACATGGTGAGGCAGACCTCTCCTGCCTTGCCCACTGCTCCCCTTAGCAGTGTGTTTCAGTCCATCTGCCTGTTCTGCTCCCTGCTCTGTCTCTGGTGAATCCTCTCACTGCCCTGGACTCTGGCCTGTACCCCAGCTCTTGTATGCATAAATAAATAAATCTTTAAAAAAAAAAAAAAAAACATAGCTCCCGTGACTATCAAGACCCTGTAACACCCAATGCAAGTAATTTAACTCCTCAACTTTACAACACAATGAAGATATATTCTCACATTTCAGCAAAGAATTAATTATATATCAATTTCTACAAACAAGACAGTGCTATCTACTGTAACACTGACTGAATGACCTGTCTGTCAGGTTCCTTTCTGTTACCAGCAAACATCAGAATGTGCAACCTGTTCCCCACCAGTCAAGAGACCACAGGCTATTTAATTATTTTGTTCTTTCTAGTGTGAGGTGGAATTTCAGGTATCTGGTACAGAACCTTACTGCCCACTATATATATGCATATACTCCCATAAAAGCACCTTGTATTGGGAAGGTGGGAAGTACAGGGCAGAGCTCAGTGACTTCCACAGTGGCATTAGATATTACAGAAATGTGCTTTCTTACTTACAGGAACTACACTGAATTTCATAGAGACACTTTGTGTGGCAAATTATAACCAGCATAACATTGTAAACTTTAAGAGAAAAATAATTTCTAAAATTAGTGTATTAAAGCTAATAAAAGAAATCCTACCTGTAGATTCACTCTCAATCCTAGGATACTCTTCTTCCATTGTATTAACAGATGGCAGTTCTATTAAAGTTAGTATGTTTTTAGACAAAGTAGAAAGACCTGAGAAGTTCTGTTGTTGCTGAGCTCTGTAAACCTGTTTCAGCTGCCCTGAAATTTCTTTCCATTCTGCCTGGATCCACTTAGCCAGTGTCAGAATTGACTTGGCAACTGCATATTCAGCTTTGGCAGACTTGCAAAAAGATATGGCACAAGAACTCAACATTTCCATTGCATGTGTTGACTGGCCTACAGAAAAATAAAAAAGTGAGCATTCAGAAGTCTTAAAAGCAGGGTAAAAGCAGGGTAAAAATGACGAACTTTTGAAAACAAACTCAGTAATCTCTGATTACTCAATTAATCTCAGGGATCTCTGGAAACCTTTCTTACTTTAATAAATGGTAATAAAATTTTTTAAAAGCACTAAACTATATAGGTCAAGTACACATAATTTTTCAAAATTCAAATGTTTTGCAAGAGCTGGGGGAAAAAAACAACTCTCCTATTATTACCTGATATCAGACAGTATATTTCATACATACATTTTTATTATAATGGCATATTAATCAAAATTCATTTTACTAACCTGCTGTGTATAGCAATTTGGTCTTTTCAATGTCAAGTTCAGGCCCCCATTTTTCATCCACTTGACTCTGAATTGATAGTTTTTTAAAATGCTGGACTAAATCCTGTGCTGTGGTGGTCTTTCCCAGCTGAACCTCACTACACTGTGCCAAAAGTCTTGTTGCAAGTGACACATTCCCCCGCTTCCTAGCAAATTTTGCGGCCGTTAGGCCTAATTCCATGAGATGGCTTCTAATTGGAACTGTTTGTTCTGGAGAGAAGAAAACATTGTATTAGTCCCTGATCCAGATTGCACAGAACATGGCCAAAGAGTTCTTCCCCAACTATTTTCTTTCTCCAGCTCCCAAAATAAAAAACTAATTTTTTCATCCCCAGCAGCTACTACAGCACTGGATATACCCCCCCCCCCAAAAAAAAAGGTGAAATAGATATATGCAATAAAGTAGACAAAAATTAAAAATCATTCTCTCAGTTTCCAAATCTTTGTAGTCAAGCACCTAGGCCAAAAGAGGTGGGAATGAGGAAAAGACTAGACTATACCCCCTTCTCTGTCCCCACTGGCCTTCTACCATGCCATTCTCTCCTGGTTTACTCCTACCTTTCTGAAGAATCCTCCTCAGTCTCCTTCTTCTCCACTACCCATCCATTAAATCTGGTGTTCTCGGGGTCGGTCCTAGACTCTCTACTCTTCTTACTCTGTACTCTCTCCCTGGACATTATCATCTGCTCCTGTGGCTTCAATTACCATACAAATGCTGTTGACTCTTGAGTCTTTATCTCTAGCACAGACCTGACATCTGAGTCCCACCTGCCTACCAGTCACCTGCACTCAGGTATTTCAAGGGCACTTTAACCTGCATCAAGTGGAATTTATTTTCGACCATCCCCCAGACCCTTTCCTTCCTTCTCAGGGAAAGGCATATGATGAACCTGGTTACTTGAGCAGATGCCTGGCAATCATCTTGGATTTTATTGTCACTCCTCGCATCACAGATACCCTCTCTGTCCCTATGACCTTTATCAGGGACTTCAGTCTAACTGGTTCCTCTGACTCCAGTCTTTTCTTTCTCTAATAGATTCTCCAACCTGAAACTGAAGTGACCTTACACTAACATAAATCTAAACATTTAAGTTTCCTTTGATGGCTTCCTCAAGGCATTGACTGATGCCCTACATTCCATTCCAATCGCAATCTCATCCAGCTTCATGTCTTCCCACTCTTCCTTAGGTGATTTGATCCTCTACAAATCTTTCATTATTTCCAGATGCTTTTCTACTTAAATCAATCTGCATTCTTTCTCGTTACCTCGCTCAGATCCTTTCCTGATTCCTGGGATTAAACTAGGTGCTCCTAGTGTGTACTCTTTTAGCACAAGTGTACTTCCATTCAGCACACCATACTGCTCTTCCTTGCTTGATGTCAGTTTTCCTAGTTAGATGCTAGAAAAAAACCTTTCCTAACTAGATGCTATAAAACCTTTGGTCCTAGGAATGCAGAAGATGGCATGTATTGTTCACCATTATATCCCAACTTCAAATACAGTACCTGGCACAAAGCACACATTTGATAAACATTTACTGAATAAAGAAAGAAGTCAGGGGAGTGGAGTTCTGTCTCCAAATATAGCACTAATTTTTTTCATGCCTATTTTAAAATGTGTCCAATATGGGAAGGAATGGGAAGAGATGACAACTGTAGTCATAATATAAACCATGCTCTTTTCTAGGGCTGTTATGTGTCTTATCTTGTCTCCTGTGTCATAAATGGGACAATCCACATAACTGAAAAGAAGTTCAGTAACTGCCCTAAGGTACTTCCACTTCCAAACGCTGGGGTTATGGTGCAAATCCAGGTCTACATGACAACGAGTACTCAAGAGAGTCACAGCTGCCAGTCCATGTTGTGCAGGTCCATCTCAGTATTAGCTTCCTTGAAATTTAATACTCAAAATCACTCAGTAACTCTATTTACTATGTTTGACTAAAATTCTGCAGAATTCTAGTAACTTTCCTATCTTAAAGCAACAAAGTCAACTACTAGCTAGTATCCCTTTAACATGACAGAAATATCCTTCTTTAAAATGAGACACATATTAATACAAACACTAGTTCCCAATTCATTTGGAGTGGATTTATAAAAAATAATCACTATTCACAGCACCTTATTTCTAGTAAAGAATCTGTAACCAGAACAAAAGTGTGTCTTACAGTTTTATTAAAAGGGACGACATTTGAACACTTTACAAAATAAGGTATGCAATAGCCACTATGCAAATGAAAAGATAATCATAAAAAGACATCATAAAACCACAAACATAAACTATGCTACATGCATTCCACCAACTAAAATCAAAGAACAATGCCCAGAATGTAATGACAGGAGGGATATAAAATGGACAACCATTTATAAAAACTACCAAAATTTCTTGAAACCTAAGTCATATGATATGACCCAAGATTTCCACTACCAGCAATGTAAAATTATACATCAAACCAAAGACTTGTACTTATATTTCACAGTAGCTTTTCACATAATAGCTCAAATTTAGAAACAAATATCCATCAAAGGAAAGATAAGCCATGGTATACCCATAGAAAAGATACTACTTAACTCTAAGAAGGATCGCAACTACTGATACATGCAAAGTAAATGAACTTTAGAAATAAAATGCTGAGACCACCTCCCTGATAGCGCAATGGGTTAACTAATGCACTATGAAGCAAACCACAGCCACTGCAGCACAAGTTGATCCCTGCTACCAAATTTGATCCCTGATACCGGCCAGGAGGCGACCCACATGGCGCAGCAGACCTCTCCTGCCTCGCCCGCTGCTCCCCTCAACAGTGTTTCAGTTGATCTGCCTGTTCTGTTCGCCACTCTGTCTCTGATGAATCTTATCACCACCTCCCCGCAACACCTCTGGCCTGTACCCCAGTTCTTGTATGCATAAATGAATAAATCTTTTTTTAAAAATTCAAGTTTTCAAAATAAATAATAAAAATAAAAGACTGAGCAAGAGAAGCCAGACCTAAGATTTTACACTATATGATTCTGTACAGTAACAGAAAGCAAATGACAGTTGCCTCAGATGGGCAGATGGGTGAGATGACTATAAAAAAAGGCATAATGGAGCCTTTTGGGATAAGACAAATGTTCTACAAGCCTTGATTGTATTAGCAGAAGAATGACATGTCAAAATTCAAGGATCTGTACATTAAAACTGTAAATTGCATGTTAATGAAATTATTTTGTAAAAAACACCATTACCTTTTATTTTCTCCAACAAATGACTCTGGTACATGGTATATCGTAACGCCTGCATCCATGGCCTCACATCGTGCTGTTTACATGAACGTAAAGCTTCACTGAAGAGTGGAATAAGACAGTCCTGCCAGGGGAAAAACAAAACTACTTTATGTAAACTGCCTCCTTATATATTTATATATATTTATAGTTGGAATTTAGTGGCAATTCCTCAGGTCAACTACTTCAGATTTTAACTTAAGATTTATTCCAGTTTATCTACCGCCCCTCTTTCCTCATTGTATCTTCTAGTCATAAGTGGAAAAGAAACTCTAAGAGAAAACATTTTGCAAAACAAAAATCTTTTCAGAATACTAAGTCTAATTTTTATCAATAGTAAGTGCATTTCTATAAAAGAATTAACAGTGTATGTGTTATAAACAGAAAAGAAACATTACAGAAAAACACTGGAAACTACTGCTTTATAAACACATTCTCAAAGATTAAAATTCTCTTCAGGAGACCCTAACTTTGAGGGTCATTTTAGTCAAACCTAAAATTTGCATTATCTGCCCAATATATTTAGATACATCAATTGTCCTACTTTGAAGGGGAAAAAAAGGTTAAAAAGTAAGCAACTAATTACCCTTGATATTATGTATCTTAATTCTTCCATGTGCTTCACATACTGCTCAAATAAAAATGTGCCTAGAAATGGCATTTCCAATTTCTGGATTTACCAGCATGTCCAACAAATGCTATCTTAAAACTCAAAAAAATAAGGTTTTGTTATAAATTAAAACCCACTAATGTTAAGAAAAAATATCCTGGTAAAAACACAAATATACACACCTCTGTTGAAAGTCTATTTGAAACTGTGTTCTCGAGAGCAGAAGAGCAATATAACTGTAAGGTACTCAACACAGGCAGGGACTGCGAAACTGTTAAAGTTGAAAGTCTCAGTGGTCCAATGGCTATGCGGGAGGTCTGCTTCAAGTACTTTACTACATTTCTGAAATAAAATGTTTACTGTTAGTTAATAAGTGAGATTTTTTTTTAATTTGTAACTATTGAAGGGATAAAGAGGTTTGATAAGATGCTATTCTATTAGTATCCAACAAACAAGGGACAGCCTGTTCTTTACTGAAAATTAAAAAGTGAGTCAACACCTTTGTTTTTGGATATTTTTACATTTCCTTTAGTTTCAAACCTCAGTATATGTGTTAGCAAACGTTGCATTCCCATATCATACAACTTCTACAACTAAAATGAAGTTATATAAAAAACAGAGCTCTGTAAATCACTTCACTGAACATGCATGTACACAATGTATAGACACTTATTATATGGTGTATATAACACACATTTACCTCCTGAGGATTAAACTTACTCAGTTATAGACTGCCACTTCTGATCTTGTTCTATATGGTTTAAAGCAGTTGCCAAACAAACAGAACTTCTCAACAACTGAACTTCAATGGATTTCTGAAGTTCCCTGGGGTCTGGACTTAACATGTTAGGGAGAAGTTTTTTCATATCTGCAGAAGTTTAAAAATACATTAAAAGTTATTCTGCATTTAATGTACAAGAGTGACAAGGTAATTTAACAATATTAAAAAATAATCACCAGTGAATACTTCCTTACATATTAAAGTTCAGGAAGATGAACTTTATAGTTATACTTCATATAAAATTATATCTCAACCCTCCACACACACACAAATAACCAGCTGATTTCAATGGTTCAAAAATCAGTAAGTCAACCTACTATTTAGAGAGAGCAAATCTGACATACACTGTTACTCAATCTAGCAAACCAACACTAAACACAAAACATTCATACTACTTTAGTATAACATTTCAAAAACATTCCAGTGGTAATAAGGAAATTAATACATCACTAAGCTGTCAAGCAAGAAACGCGTACTTTTTTCAAACAAAATGGCTAGATAAAAACTCACAATATTACTGTAGCCTTTTTTTCAGTTTATTTAATTTTGATTAAACTATTTTTTCACTTTCCAAATATGAATAGAATGACCCTAAATTTTCTGCTTTCATGTGTTCTTCCCCCAAATAATTATATATAACTTTCATATTTTCCAGGAAAATACACTAAACCAACCACTTGAACAACTTGCCCATAAACATAATTTTTGAATTGCCTCAAATACCTATTTTTTCTTTTGATCCTCCAGCAAGTAGATTGATATTTTCTCCGGGTAACAATTCTAATTGCTCAGTACATTCAACAAATTCTCCAGACTCAAAACTGCTTAGAGATCTGTAATTAAAACATTGGTTAGCTTGTATTACATACATCCTACCCCAGTCTGTGGAACCACTCAAACAGAACAAATTCTAGCAAGAGTTCAGTTACACAATATTTTTGAAGAAGTTTCTTCCACATAGGCCATCATTTTATTTAATGTTGAGTTTAGCACCATCTTAGTACTAAAATTGGAATAGCAAACTGGAAAGTCACAGATCTAGGTGTTCAATTCAGATACTCATCTCTTCATGTTCCCTTCCTCTTTGTTGCAGCCCATTTTTATCTGAAAGGCCAGTCCAACAAACTTGACAGGACACCTCTGCAGGTACCTTCAACATCTACCTCTCCGTGTGCAATCACTAAATTCCCTACATGGTTTAATTCCTCACCTAAAGCACAAGCTCCTGTAGATATCCTTCCTATCAGAGTATCTCACTCTTATATTCCAGCCCAAATTATTCTTTTACTACTGGCCTCCCCTCCCTTCTCCCTCTCCTGTTGTTTCAAGGAATCTGTTTCTCTTCTTTTTTTTTGAAGATTTATTTATGCATACAGGAACCGGGGCATAGGCCAGAGGTGTGGGGGTGGTGAGAGGATTCACCAGAAACAGCAGGTAACAGAACAGGTGGATTGACTGAATACACTACTGAGGGGAGCAGCAGGTAAGACAAGAGAGGTCTGCCAGGCCATGTGGGTCAGCTCCCTGGCCAGAGAGCGAACCCAGGCTGCAGTAGCTGCGGATGCTTCATAATGTGGTGTTTAACCCCTTGCACCACCAGGGAGGCCCTGTTTCTCTTCTTTCAAAGAATTCTTCTTTTCCATCTCCTTACCTTATCTGAAAGTGACACTTCTGAAACTCCTTCCTGTTGTCCCTATAGGAGACTTACTTATCCTAGCTCTGCACTGCTGCTCTCAAATGATGACTTAACAGTTTTCTTAATCTCTCTTTTCTATTAATCATTCATTTCTTTCCTGTTCCTCTCACTATGTAACCTCACTCACAACTCAGCCTGAATCCACTCCTGGAAATACACACCCTTGTCTGGTCTGTACCTGCTTCTACCTTAGGAAGCCTCAAGCTTAGATCAATGTAACCACCAGCTTCTTACCATTTCTTCCACTACAAGATCTGTGTCCTTTCCAGCAGCGGTTTCCCGATGTGTCCACAGCGCTCTACAATGCCCTCATAACACCCTCAGCTAAGGACAAATTCCTCAGGAAAAAAACCCACAGGCTTTAATTTCCTTTATCCTTTCAACCCCAATCTAGCATCCACTCCCAAAACTCTATCTATGTATCTAACTTTAACCGCTCTCGTTAAGGCACAGAAAAGGTGGGGTCCAGTTAGCCATTCATTCAATGCTCTTCATCTGTTTCTTAAACCTCTGCTCTCTGGTGGCTCCTTGCCTTTAGTCTAACAGAACACTTAAACTCTCCAATATTTAAAATACATGATTTGTAAATTTCTCTCTTCATTTCTATAATGAGCCTAAAATTTCCAACAAAGTACTCAAATAAAACATTTTTCCAAAATAACCAAAAATACTGTTCACCTACATTTATTCATTCTTTAGTCACCTAATTATTCAGTATGTTTTATAAATATTTGGATGAATTTATACTGACAAATGTGGCATACTACATAATGTAACTAAAGAACATTGAACTTTGGTTTAGAAGAGAGAAAAAAATCTGACCATTAATGATTTTATGAAAATGTAAGATTATCTTAAACTATATGTCAAGATTTGGGGCATATGCAAAATCATAATTACTTTATAATCTCTCGATATGCATTTATAATGATATTTTTGCTTATTTTGAACTTGTAATCAGTAACATTCTTTTTAATTCTCTATTTACCTTTTAACTTACTCCTTAACCTTTTGTTACCTAGTGGATTTTACTCATTGACCCTACAAAAGCTATTTAGTATTATTTTCCCTTTAAAAATATCACTTTCTCTTAAAAAAAAAAAGACTAGTCATTAAAAATAACTGTGACTATTTCCCCATATATATTTTTAATATTGATGGAATAATGTCAACATAAGTAAGGATTTAACCTTTCTTGAAAATTAAACAACAGTCTCTTCAAAAACACGTAGTCTCTCCTACCACAGCTTTTGCCTCTCCTTGACTTAAAAAAAAAAACGCTTACTACCCAATTAACATAACCAAAACTTTTCATTTTCAAATCCCTCCACTACACAATAGCATTCAACCTGGTTACTTCTTTTTTAAAAAAAAAAATTTATTTATGCATACAAGAACTGGCATACAGACCAGATATAATGGCGAGGGGGAGGGGGGGAAGGGAATGGGTGAGGAGATTCACCAGAGTGGGGAACAGAACAGGCAGATCCACTGAAATACACTGCTGAGGGGAGCAGCAGACGAGGTAGGAGAGGTCTGCTGCGCCCTGTGGGTCAGCTCCCTGGCCAGGGACCAAACTCAAACTGCAGTGTCTGTGAATGCTTCATAGTGCAGTGCCCAACCCACTGCACCAGTATATATATATATATATATAGTGCTGCATCCTACTGGCTGGCACATAGTACACACACAACAGAGAAATTGCCATTAACCCATGTACTCACTGACACTGGGCTCCTCAACGCCAGGAGTGCAAACGACCCTCACAACCCCAGTCAAGTGTCTAGGGCACAGCAAGCACTCAAATTTTGAGTAAAAGGATTAATAAATGCACAAAGCAAAAGGGAGACAAAATAGGATAAGGAATTTTAATTTACAAGTGTTCAGAAACTTCTCTTCTTCAGAATGTATGCGTTTGAGACATTCAAACACTTTATAGAGACTAAACCATTAAATGTGATCCTTTTCTAAAGCAGTGACAAATTTCTGTATATTCATTTTGATTTTAGAATAGGCTGAGAACACCAAATGACTATTTCAACAGTCATGAGTGTTTTCTCACTGGACAAACACCCTCCCCTCCCATCTATTACTGACTTGTTTTTGTAACATCCAGCCATCTTGCAACAGTTGATAGATACGGTAAATGTTGATATTTTTCTGACATAGAGGAAGACTTTAAAGCTACTAAAAATGTGTTTTATGAGGCAATGTATCATTATTTATAAACTGAAAAGAAATCCTTACTTTATGTAGTTGAAATCAGCTTTTAGGTTGAGAGAAGTACTGCTGGTACTCTTTTTCAAGTCATGAATTGCATTCTGCCATTCCTGTACGGCAGCCCAGTCAGCAATTGAAATGTAGCACTCACATGCTTTATTTCCCAAATAATTTATAACCTCAGGGGAAGAGTCAGTTGGTTTGGACAACACAGTTTTTCTGGATTCACCTAAATAGAATCAGTATTTTATAAACCAAAGAGATAAAGATGTAGAACAGTTATAAATATTTAAAAGAGCACAAAACTCTAAAAATATACAGTAAGATCACCAGTACAAATTATATGACTACAACCTTTTATTTAAAAACTGAATACTATGCTATGGTGCTAGGACAAATACAGAGCCTACACCAGAGGGTAGAAATCAAACAATAGGCAAAAATTAACAAAGATGTAAGAAAATAAAACATTATGGTTTTTTTTTTTTTAAAGGAAAGCACACAAAAATATAAATATTGAAATAGGTGAGTAAAAAAGGGGGGTTGGGGGGACGACACCAAGTAAATACTCACCGTTCAGAGAATGTTTGGGGCTGGCGCTATTGCGCCCAGCATTGGCCAAACTGAGAACAGATTTGTCAAAGCTAGAGATGCAGCAATCAACACCTGTCATGGCACACAGATGCTCCTGGTACTCTACAGAGGCCTTTTCAAACCTTCAACACAAATTCAAACAGTCTTATTTTAAAATTTTCTACTTCATTGTCTACCACTCTCCCCACCCCCCCCAAAAAAAAAACTGAAAAGAATGAATTGCTAAAATACTGAGCTGAAACAGTGAGTCAATTATTTCGCATGGGGATGGGATGCACAAAATTAAGAGTTTGTCCTCCTAGCAAATGAAAATAAACGTAAAGATCATTCAATGTTTAAAAAAGAAAGGGGGGGCAGTATCTAATCTCAAATGCGCAAATGATAAGTAGGAGAAGAAAAACCAATAAAAGAATTTATAAAGTAACAGTTCTAGTGTTATAACAATTTAGAAGTTTCTGGGTATCAAAGAAATACCAGTCATTAAAAACAAAATTACAAATCAGAAATCAGACAGCATCAACAATCTTGATAATAAAATCTCACTTATCAATAAATGAAAAAAAGCCATGAACACATAATCTATGTTTCCAATCAATGTAACCAATGGGGAAAGTTCTATTTTATTAGTAGAGAAAACGAATTTAAAAAACTGTCCTCCAGAAGTGACGATGACAGGGTTCTCATCCCTCAGCGACACTCAGCACGCGCACGATGCCGAAGGGGAACAGTGACTCTGCTGCTAAAGGCATAAATGGATCTCCCCTTTTCTGGAGAGTAGCTGAACGGTAATACGTGCTATAACCCTTACGGCCTAGGCCCTTCTTCCACTAAGTCAGCTTGCAGATACAGTTTTCAAAGAAAATCACAACTGTGAACAAAGAACTAGGTGCCATTGTGTTAAGATCAGTGGACATCAGGAACACTCTTACAAGCCAACAATAAGGGATGTTAAATTATGGCACACTCAAAAATTAACATAACTGTGTAACTTAAAATCACATTGGAGGATATTTAACATGGGAAAATGTCTGTTTTTGGTTTTTTCTTTTTTTAAAGTTTTGCTGAAAAGAGCAAAACCATATAAAATGCAAAATTGCTATTTCGTGAAAAAGGAATGTGAATGAATCAAATACATCAGAACCGCACACATGTCAAAACTAAGTTACCAAAGAAGATAGCCTTATGAGCTGTTCTCTCATTTTCCTACAACTTCAGAGTAGGTAAAAATTGTCTGGCAAGTTATCGTGAGCTTTGCTCAGATAAATAAACATAGACTATTGTGATATATGATCATTTACCTAGAGGAATCAAGTGAGTATGACTATGGCATGCACAAAACTAATGAGCCCTAAGGGCAATTTGTATCACATGCTGGTGTGGAAGGTTATCTATTAAGAAGCAAGTTCAAAAGTATTTATAAAACAAGTAACTGGCAGGTCTTTATGAAAGATATTCTACTAACCCATAAATAAGACACCCAAGTTTTACTGCTAATTAAAGAACACACATAGTGCCTCCTAGTAAGGTGAATTTAAAAAGCTTATTAGTGAGACTAAAGAGAGTTTTTTTTTAACATTTAACTATGTATTAGTTGGCAATAGCAAAGATTTAAATATAAAGAAATTCTATCGCCCATTCATTTCCTCCCCTTCCAGCTTACCTCCCTTCAGCCTGTTGAGCCACCGAATTAATCCACAGAAGATTTTTTCCAACAACAGAAGAAGACCAGACAGCAATTCCCTGTATAGCTTCAGGACAATGAAGTTCACACAGTGCTTCCACCACCATCATAATGGTTACTTCTAATTCATTTCCCTGGAAATTATATTCCCCAGAAAAATTAATCACAGATCTCAATATCATTAAAGTTCAAATCTCTAAATTTACAACTAGTGATCACAATCCAAGCCTGTTTCAAGTCAAATGGAGTTCGTTATTTTACAACAATATTTTATTTATAGCTTAGAATTCTTAAAATGTTGCATTTAATGTAACTACAAAAAAGTAACTGACAGAATCTTTAAAACTCATTCTCTACAAAATAGCTCTAACACTACTCTTTACCTGAGATAGGTTTGTCTTCATTTCTGTAAGCAAGTCAAAGCCATGCCTTACTGTCACGGCAGGCTGGCCTGCCAACAATCCAACCCTCATGATAGAGAGTCGGATCCGTGTTAGCCAGTCTTGACAAGTTTGGCGATTGGTATAAAAAAAAGTCCTAATGACCTTTGGAATAAAGAGAAAGAGCGCAGGATGAGTTCATATTATAGGCACAGATGTTTCAAATACACATAAACCAAATTACACATGTCTGTTGTAATGATGGCTCTTGCACACACTGCCAGGTTTGACATGCAATTGCTACAAAGCAACACTTGGGCCACTGAAACCAACCTTGGGAGGTGATGTTAATGCATTAGCACATCCCTCATATGCATTGTACATTAACTTCTCCAGATTCTCCAGGTACTGCAGAAGAAGAACCAGTCTGAGTTGGTTGCTACTGTGCCCTTCATCGCTTTCTGCAGTTGTCCATTGACTGACATCCTGATCAGGATTTAATGTGTGAGCTGCAAGACTTCTAATGATACCTAAAAGCAAAAACAACATTCTAAATTTAAAATGAATCTTTAAATATTCTAGAAATTCTTGGGAGACAATTTCACAAATCCACATTTACCAAGTACCCTCATATCAAACATTTAAATGTAGAACCCCCAACATGAAAGATCTTTCACAGTAAGGGGGAAAAGTAGACATTTTAACAAAAAATGGACAACCATCCTGTTTTCAACACAATTAGTCAACAAAAGCTTATTTAAATAAACATATTTACAAGATTAAATAATAAAGTATTAAAGAAAAACATACTTCAAATAAGTGTTTTAGCAACTCCATTACTTCTTAATATAAGGCTTAAAGCTATTTACATTACAACGTTTGAAAAAGCACAAACTTAATTACCTTCAATTGTCTGGAAAGTATCCTGAGCTCTGCCCAGTGGGGTTCTCAACTTAGAAAGGACAGTGAACTGTGCTGCTTCCCAAATCGCCCACTGCCAGAGAATGGCATCTGTCTTTAGAAGATTGCGGGGAATTGTTGATTGGTCACGCTTATCCAGTCTCTGGCAGCTATAGAACAATCTTTCTAACCAATTGTCCTTCCTGGGAAAAGTAGTTTCATATTTAACAGACAATGACAACTTAATTTTAATAATACAAAAAATTTTGCCAGGAGAATGGGAATCTAGGGCTATAATTTTTTTCTACCTCCAAAACACAAAACCTGTTAAACCGGAAAGCATTATACCCCCACTTCTCATTGTGCTGTCCTTTGTGTGTATGAATTGTTAGGGTTAAGTGGCTCATGACAATTTGCTACGAGGGTAAAACATTCACTAGAACTAAGCCTCTCCAGGATGTCTACACCTGCAGCCCCTGCCCACAGCACTGATGACTAGATCAGATCAGTCAACTGTCAACCACATTTCATCACTCAATTTCAAAGCATGTTTGTTTTCTCAGATGCTATCTTCAAAACAATTCTTCCAACTACTTTAAAGTAAAATAACCATCACTCAAGAATATTACTTTTTACTATACTACCCCAATACATTTTCTCCTCAAAACTAGGTATAAAGCCAAGATATTCAAATGTATTTAAACTACTTTTCCAAAAAAAGAATGAAAAAAAATGTCTTACCCTGTTCTATGAGAGTTTCCATATAAAATAAAACTAATAACATCAGAGAAATCTTGGGGGTGGAATGTGTTACTTGGTGCTTTACTCATGTGACTTCTTAATGCTAAAGAAATTTCCTGAATTTCTGTGTGATTGTTATTGCTGTAGACAGAAAATAGTCATTATTACTCAAATTATTTTAGTTAAAGGGTTAGAACACAAAAATGGATTATGTCCTTGCTAATGATACTTAGAAGTAAAAAGAAACAAATTTTAGGTACTTCAGGCTTCCAAACGAATCAAGACCATTAAACTATTATAGTTAAGTTTTTCAAGTAACTGAACACATTTGGCACTATGTTAACTATTATGTACTAAATTACTGGAGATACTATAGCATATAAAAAAATTTCATTATTTTCTCTGGACCCACATAACTTGATCCTCTGACATTTCCTCAATCAGAGAAGAAGCACACAAGATACAACATTAATTCACTAATAGGTGGTTTACCTTTTCCTAAACTAAAGTAGGCAGTAAAAACATTGTGGGATATCTTTGCCCCAACAGAATTATTATACCTTAGGACAACATCTAAAGGAATTGACTTCAATAGCTTTCCAAATGCCTGTCGAATACGAGTTCCACTATGGACTAGTTGAACACGGCAAACATCGACACACCTACAAAAAAATGAAATAGATAACACAAGTGTGGTGTGTGGTGATATATCCAAGCTACTAGGGCCAGTGTCCAAAGATACGATCTTTAGTCTGTACCTTTGTAGAAGGTCATCTGGTAAGGAAGAGGACAAAGCATGTAGACTGCTACATGCCTGCAGACAGATATTCACGTCTTCAACAAGAGCTGTTAAAAAATTAAAAGTTACTTTCAGTTTACTGAAGTTATTTCTAGTTTCTACTAAAAGCAGAAGTTCCCTTCTACTGCTAATATGACTGGTTAAACTATATGCCAGTACATTATAACTTCTGAACTGATTTATTCATTCAACAAACAATGAACAACTACTATGGACCAGGTATATGCTCCTGCCTGGAATTTTTACTAGCAATCAAGTTTAGGGAAATAATGTATTTTACAAAATTCACTTAAAGTGACTTGTCTTAACCTAAACCTTTGTATGAGGGAATTTTTAGAAGTATATAGCATGTATTAAAAAAATTCCTCCAAATTTACTTTAAATATAATCACTTTAAACAACACTTTTTCCCAATACTTCCAGAAACAAAATTAATAGAGTTTATGCATCTGTTATTATAATGGTGACTATACATTTTAGCTCATGAAGAATGTTCTTTCTCCCATGACCAAAGATCTCATGTGTGTTAACAAAATTAAAGAATCACAGAATCTTACTGTTGGCTAAAAGGCCTTTGCAAAATTTATGGAAAGATGGAAGAGCAAACAGAGGTGCATATGTTTCAGATTTCTTCATTAAAACAGCCACTTCCAAAGCCCAAGTCATTAACAGTTTCCTAAAACACAAAATATGTGGTTGATTTTACATTAAAAAGAAAAACAACTTTAAAATACTTGTTCTCAAATTATGAAGCAAAATGAATAAAAATTAATAAAATATAAAAAAATTAATTACCTTGTGTCCTGGTTAAGATTATCTTTCTTAAGCAATATTCCAAGGAGATTTAATATAATTGAGAAATGTTTTTTTGTAGCTGTAGTTACAGTACTAATCACAGCTCCATCAAACAAAGACGGGGATGAAGAACTAAGACTACTGGATATAAAGTGATCATGCCTGGAAGACAGAGTACAGATTATCTTTTCACCCAGAACTAAAAAGATAAAAGCAATTTCAAATAGAAATCAGTATAGTTTCTAAAAATCTAGACTTAAAAGCACTCATCTTTTAAAAGAAGAACTTTTTCCCCACTGTATTTGTAAAGACAGTACCTGGTACAATGAGAATACAATGTGTAGAGCACTGCATACTGAATGGCAGGAAAGTGGACAGCCAGGTCACTGTGCACAACCATCAGGTTCTTACTTAGGAGGGCAAAGACAGTTGGAGAAAGCGCCCACATCTGATGACATACAAAAGAAAGTCAATGTTTGCCTCCTCTAAGACATATATGAGCACACCAAGAGCTTATCCTCCAAAATTAGTATGTCTACACATTTTCACAAATTAGAAAGACATTCAAATTTGGAAATGATCTATTAGACAAAACCTAGGGTCAACACATAACTTCTCTGAAGAGAAGAGAGTAAATATCTTAGACTTTGTGGACCATAACGTCCTCAATTCTACAACTTCAGTGATAAAAACAGTCCCATGAATAAGTGGCTTTGTTCCAATAAAATTGCCTTTGAAAAAACAGATGATATTTGATATTTGATATTCACATTCTGTGAATACACTGTAAATCATCAAACTGTATAATGTAATAACTTTAGTGGTAATTATATTATCTCAGTTAAGTTTTTTGGTTTTGTGTATTTTTCATTTTAAAAGAAATAAGGTCATGGGCTGGATTTGATCAATTCTACCCTTTAGCATCATAGATTGTATCTCTCCAATTTTCCATAGACAACAAAAGACAAGGTTCCTGTTCTATGACAACAAAGATATATCATCTTCCCTTTTTTGTACTCCTCTCCCCTGCTATCCCACCCTTCCACATCGTTCTTCATCTTTCCAGAACACAGGACAAACTCCTCAAATAGGTATGCAGCATGAATCAAAGTTGTGAATGCTAAAAAATGACGAATTTACTACAACCTTCCAACATTATGCATAACCACCAAATCTTGATGTTTCCCTTCTCCCTCTTAGAAAACCTCATTACTTAATTACATCCCTTTACTTTTTATTCGAAGTGTCTCAGTCCTACAAGGCCCAATACATGAGGGGAAATGTATAAAATGCAGCCAATAATTAAAAGGTCACCTCAAGTTTCCTAAAGAAATCTTCATTCTTTTCCAAAAGAACATATAAATATTCATAGAGGAAAGTAGGCAGTCAGAGTGAGACCATATGCAAGCACTAACTTTATTGGCGAGAAGGAAGGAAGCACCAGGGAAGAAGAGGCTACAGAGTCAAAAGAACTAGACAAAATGGAGCTGTGGGAAATGCTAATAAAGTTCCTTTGAGCATGTTAAACAGTTTTCTAAAAACTAAAACAAATATAAAAACCTTGTTAAGGGTTGTCAAGGAAGGAGAGTGCAAACATAATGGAAAAATAAAATTTGTCAATTTTAATTATTCAGACATGTCCTTAATATGGTCATTTGTCTGTAGATGCATTGTGTGATAGTAAATGAGATAGAGAAACATGCAAAGAAAAGACATTTACCTGAGTATAAAACAAGCCATTATGAGACTCACCCCAATCAATGAGTTTTTGGCATTTCCAATTGTAGTCAGGGCACTGAGGTCAAATATAACTACGAATTTTGCATTGTCTACATTGAATACATGATTCTTAAAAGCTTCATGTTTTATTTCAGAACAGGCATCAGGAAGTTGTAGACTATGTAGGAGATTGTTTAGGGCACAAGTCATTTCTCCCAAAATTAACTTATAGGCAGTCTCCAAAACAGGGATATTCTTCAGGCTGAGCACTGCTTGATAAACAGCATGAGCTACAGCAACAACCTTAAAAAGAGAATTCAAGAACATGACAATTACCTAAAAAATAAATTACCATCTACATAATGATATGATGCAAATCCATTTAATGTTGACAAATACACATTTCAGAACTCCAAATACCTTCATTTTCAAGAAACCAACCTTAAGGCACCTATCCATAGCAATAAGCTTTTTAAAGCTATAAAGCTTTATTACAAAGAGAGGTCCCCTAATTTCAAAATGGCAATATGAAATTTTTACTAAACCATTTTTTCAAAACAGCTGGTGCTAGGGCCTCCCTGGTGGCACATGGGATTGAGCCCACATTGTGGGGCTTCCACAACCACTGCAGCATGAGTTCAATCCCGGGCTAGGGAAGACGACCCACATGGCACGGCAGACCGCTCCTGCCTCTCCCGCCTCTCCCCTCAGCAGTGTATTTCAGTAGATTTGCCTGTTCTGCTCCCCACTCCGTCTCTGGTGAATCCTCACCACTTCCCCCCACCCCCGCACCTCTGGCCTGTACCCCAGCTCTTGTGTGCATAAATAAATAAAATCTTAAAAAAAAAAACAAAACCCAGCTGGTGCCAAACCAAATATACAAACTGCCTTATTAAGGCTGGTTTCATACATCTACTTAGAAAGTCTAGTGGGGGCCTCCCTGGTGGCGCAGTGGGTTAAGCAACGCACTATGAAGCAAACCGCAGCCACTGCAGCAAGAGTTCGATCCCTGCTGCCGGCCAGGGAG